>CM022773.1:14869471-15226971 GCA_012411365.1 Ameiurus melas | reverse complement strand
GGTGCTTACATATGCTTAAATATATACTTTTGAACAGGATGACTGGTGTAATTTGTTAGTATATTTGTTTAAAGTTCTTTTTATTTATTTATTTAATACCACCCTTCAGAAGATATTTACATGTTTCCTAGAAGACGAAATAATAAGAATTTACACCGATCAGCCTGTTCAAAAGTTTATGTCCCCCTGGCTCTTAATGTATCGTGTTGCCTTCTTGAGCAGCAGTGAATGTTTGCACTTTATGTAATAGTTGTGTACGAGTCCCTCAGTTGTCCTCAGTGTAAAAAGATAGATCTCGACATCATAACGCCATTGTTGGAAAGGGGTCAAATATGCAGATGCTGGAAAAGTAAAGAATGTGCAGGACCTGGAGGATTTTTCTGCAGAACAGTGGGCAGTTTAACTGCTTAGGACAAACAAGGGACTCATGAACAACTCTCACAAAACATAAAAACATTTGTGGATCATCCAGGTAACAACACACAGTATTAAGAATCAAGCGAATGTAAACTTCTGAACTGGTCTATTTGTGTAAATTCAGTTAGTACTGTGTCTCGTGGACTATGTAAACATCTGTTATGTGAAATAGATCATTCAGGACAGTACGAAATAAAAAACAATATGCAATTTTAATGATTTTAATGAATGATGGAGTTTAAAGGGTGAAACGGGTCTTCTATGATCTTCTTAGTCTACCGGCAGTGACTGAATGATACAGAGACAGTGCGTTTTTGCTGTTGCCCAAAACTATTGCTTGTCTATTTAATAACCCTTTGCAGCTTTTGTTTCTTTGTCACATTTTCAAGGTTAAAACCATGAAACCAAACTAAAAACCAGAATGCTTTTCGGCAAGAATCCTATAAACAGTGTAAAAAATTTTTATTAAAAATTGCCTTAAAATGCACAATATATAAACCGGATATGTTCTATAAATTGATTTCTAAGCATTGTATCTAGGCCCAATTCATATATACCTGAAGAACTGGGTCAAAGAATTATAGAGAAAAGGTGAATTAAAGCGTGCGAAGAAAAGAAAGTGGAATTGGCTGAACATAAATTTCAGACATTCATGTGCACAGTGGCCTTGCATACATTACTGTTTGTTCCTACAACACATTATGAGCAATAGAAATATTAATACAAAAATGGTGAATGGCTTTTGTGAGCTACACAATTAACTTTATTAGCCCTAATCCCTTCACTCATCACATTTAATATTTGGTGCACATGACCTGTGTTTACTTGCTTGCTAACATCTACAGATTAGAGGTAGCATTTACAATTTTGCTATCACAACCAGCTGAGAACTGTGCTTTATTTTACTTATCATAAAGCAGCGGTCACACCAAACACAAATACTATTTTCCTTGAGTAAAAGCCATTTCACTGAACGTGAGCAGACATGGCATATAAAAGACTCATTTGTTCCTGGTAACGGTTACCTTTGCTTCACACAGTGACTTTATTTGACCTATTAATTTGTCAACCACATCCTTCATTTCAATACTCTTTTCAGCATGCCCTTATCACAGCTCAGGGGAAGATTTTAAAATAAGAACTTGCCCGTGGGACTCCCCAAGGGCAAATGGCAAGAGCACGTTAAAGTGAGTATTGAAACTGGGCGTCGCCCTGAACCAGGAGAAAACAAGAAATCCGGACTGTGGTGTGGTCTGTTAAAAAAACAAAAAACAAACACCACCACAAAATGCTGCAGAGCATTTTTACGTGATGAAAATTTCTCTGGATTCTTGGAAGGGAGACCATCCAGAGCAGCTCTTTATATGGTCATTTTAAAACTCTAGTGATGAAAAGCATTTACTTCAAATTCAGCTCCTTATTGAAACTGGAAGTTTTTGTTGCTTAGTCCATTTGTTAATCAATTTTTAAAAATGCTACAACACATTGTTCTTGCTTCTGGAAAGTTCTCGAGTTACACAACAGAAAGACTTTGTCCCATCCCTGGCCAGAAGTCAATGGAGCAAAATTGGCCATGATCTCCAGGTCGGAGCGATGGCATGCTGTACGTCCTGTGTCAATCACATCGACACTAGCCAATCACAAGCTTCGATGAGCTCATGTATGTGGATAGTACTTTCCTTCGAATGTGTTACACTGCCCTGTGATGCAGCATGAGCAGCAGTTTGAAAAGAAACCATTGGCTGCTTTCATGTTTCTCTGAGGAAGCACATGCTGGGCTTCACCCTCCCCATTTGGTAGTTGCTGTGTGATAAAGAAGAGCTGGCTGGTGGGTGATCAAACTGGGGAGAAAATGCAGAAAAGTCCAAAAATCTGGCCTCTTGCTCTGAAGGGTGGAGCATTAAGAGAGTAATTAGAATATATATTATTCTTAAAAAGCATTCTTTTCTAAATCTGTGCTGTTACTTTTACTATATATATATATATATATATATATATATATATATATATATATATATATATATATATATATATACACACACACGTTTCTTCAATTTAAAAAGAAAGAGCAATGTGCTTTAGGGAGCTGTTTTTGTTTTTCTTCTATTTCCTTTGATTCATGCCAAGCATTAGAACAGCATGCCTTTTTTTTAGTCAGTCTCTTATCAGATGAGAGAAATGTCATCTTAAGTAAGCTCCTTAACAAGAGCAGTTTATCAGCCTGGCCTTGAGGAACCGAGGGAGGATGTGTTTCATACAGCTGTGTCTGAGGCCATATTTGGTGCGAGGGCCGCGACTGGGATTCTCATCTGCTCTGCATCTGGAGATCATCATATTAGCGTTCCGCCTTGTTAGACTCGCACCCTGCCTACGCAAAGCTGCTGCTGATGTGTATTAAGAAGGATGATATGAATTCTATCTAGGAGGGCTGTTTAAAAGCTTTGGTGTGATGCTCGTTTTTGAAGGCTGCAGGATGATATCAGAGGTCATATTGCACAGTATGTGATCCCAGGACTGATGCTTTACTGTCTCGGATAAGCTCATTGGTGCTGCTTGAAATCTGATGGAGAGGAAGCAAGACATACTGAGCATAGCCTATCGAGCTTGTGGTTCAGTCTGTTCAGTGTTGTATTGAACTGCAGCTGCAGCGCTGCCTTTGTCAGTCTTAATTAGAGCCGAGAATCTGTTGCTTTGTACAAATCCTAAGAGAATTCCGTTGCTATGAAAAGAAGGCCACGATACGTAATGAAGCGTTGGGTGTTCTTAGGTGAGGTATGAAGATAGCTTGAAAGATGGATGTGTACACCTAGACAGCCACAGAAAGACTGTGATGTAGAAATGCGTTCTTGTGATAAGGCGCTGACCCCAGTGGGCGCAGGCCATCTGGATGGATTGCTGGCACCGAGCATCTGCAGAAGCCCTTATGTGAGTGAGAGAGAGCGAGAGAGGTTGCGAACGAGCCGAGCACATGCGAGTCAGTGCGGCTGTTCAGGGGCCGTGGCTGACACATGGATCACTGTAATTACTGGGCAGTCCAGGGCCGGTTATTAGTTTAGGGAATGTCAGGGGCGTATATCAAACCCAATTTGCTTCGTAGCTTGAGAGGTCACTCATCTTACTGTGCCTCCTTCCCTCCCTCAGAGCAGCAGGGCGGGTAGCCTTCGCTACATACACACCACGACAAAGACTAGGCTGTGCTCTTATGCTATTTATTTATTTATTTATTTTCTTCAGAACTGCTTGTGCTGTTTGTAATATCAGTCGTCCAATTGTGCAACATGGCTTTACGAAAAAACAAAACCTGTCAAAGTCAAGATAATGATCATGCTGGTTTGAGCAGGAAACCATAAAAAAAAATGTCCTCCTTATTTTGTTTTTCCATTTTACACCTCCAGGGTTTAAATTCTGCCTCCGCTCTGTGCGTGGAGCGTGCATTTTCTCACCGGGGTTTCCTCCGGGTACTCCAGTTTCCTCCCCCAGTCCAAAGACATACATTGTAGGCTGATTGGCATTTCCAAATTGTCCATACTATGTGAATGTGTGTGTGTAAACGTGCCCTGCTATGGGTTCGCACCCCGTCCAGGGTGTCCTGCCTCGGCGCAACCCTGTGTAGGATCAGTGGTATAGAAAATGGATGGATGCACTTGCAGAGCTTAAAAAGACTAGTGTTGTTATGAATTAATGATCAGAAGTAATGTCTGTCTGTCAATTGTTCTATTTACTACATGTTTATCTACCTGTCTGTTTGTCTCTTGGTCTATAATTATGCATATCTCTCTATGGTTGCATGTCTGGATAGATAGATAGATATTTCAAGCATTCTGTCAGTCATTCTTTCTATTGTTTTGTGTCCTCTTGTTCTATCTGTCTGTAGTGGCTATAAACAGTCCCTGTGGTGGAACAAAAAAAAAGTAATGGCACTGGAAACTCCTTCCATGAATGTTAAATAAACATCTCCTTAAAGAAATCATGGTTTTGTTAACCTGTTTATTATTTGTTTTTTAATCATGTGGGGCATACGCCGTAATTGTCCCTGTGAATTAGCTGTTGCTATAGAAACATTAGCGTATTATAACGACTGAATTAATATAAACCTGTGATTAAACATGCCAGTGCTGCTCTTAGAGAGAACTGAGTGACACTTCCAATTAGAGAATTCAGCAGTTGTGAGGTATGACTCGGTCTAACAGGTTCATATTTCTGCGCTGATATTATCAATAAGCTGATCGCTGTACAATCGGGTTTCCTGAGCACGTGATAACCCTGCTAAATACCTCTGCTTATAGACTGAGCAGTTGTGTGTTTCCTCTCCATGCCTTTATTTTTAACACGTTTCTTTGACTGCTTTCTGACAGCTTTTATGCTAATTCAGCGCCCTGCTCATGCCAGCTGTCAGATGACCTCAAAGGTGGCAGTGGCGCTGCTGTCCCTCTGGAGGCTGATTGAATGTTTAACAGTTGTTCCAGTGTCTGGAAAGGTGTGACTTGAAGCCATTAGAAGGGCGCTGTCCTGTTTTGTGTACCTGTATCGGAGGAATGCAGCAGATGGTGCACTTGGCATGAGCGCAGGGGAACGGCGAGCCTTCATTTCAATTACGCTTCACTGCCCATGCTATGAGGCAGAGCCCACCTGGAGAGAAAGTTCATTATGTTCTCTTTGTCTCTGCACTGAGGCACGACTGCTGGACCTGTCGTCAGTGGTGTTTGACGGGATACTGGAATGATGAACAAACTAGACATGGTTGCATTTGGGATGAAGAAAGATGTTTAATAACACACTCACTGGTTGTATTAAACCCTTTACTAAAGTACGTTTAGGAGATATATTTGTATTTAGATGGGGAAAGTTGTACCTGTAGTTTTTCTATAGCATCTAGACCAAACCCTTGAAATTAAGCACTTTCCTGTACACCCCACAAAAAAATCCGGGGATAGAAAATACTCACCGATTTAATATATATTGGATTTTTCTAATAATATTGTATTGTAGCATAATATATTGTAAATATACAAACCCCTCTGAAACTATTGGAACAGTAAGGCCAATTCATTTGTTTGTTCTATACACCAAAGACATTGAGTTTGAGATCAGTAGTTGGATACCATATGAGACGAGAGTTTCGGCTTTTATTTCCTGGTATTTCATTTGGATGTGTTTAACAACATAGAACCGTTTGTATTAGAAAACCCCATTTTTAGGTGAGTAAAAGTATAGGAAGAGATAAGAAGTCTTGAAGTAAATGAAATTAAATAACACTTAATATTTGGTTGCATATCCCTTGCTTGTAATAACTGCATCAAGTCTGTGACTCATTGGGATCACCAATCGTTCCATCTTTTGTGATGCTTTTTCAGGCTTTAACAAACACCCCTTTTTTTTTTTTTTTTTTTTTGTTTTTTTTTCCCCGTTTAATTTTTTTGTTGATGTTTTAAAAATTTGGTAGTGTGTTTGGGTTCATTGTCTCGCTGCATGATAAAGTTCCTCATGATTAATCTGAGGGGAATTTTGGAGGGGACTATAGGCTACTTGTCATGAGTAGTCCTAAATTGCAACCATTGCAAATGTAAGGAACATGCGGCACTTTGGGTTAAACTCTGCTGCGTGTCCAAGTAACCCATGTCTGCCTGCACTGAAAAGACAGTTTTAAAATATTTCATTCCTCATGGATGATTTTTAGTTTGGTGTTTCAACAGAGTTTCTCATTTTTATTTACTTAATTATAAATTATCCAGGGGGTAAAACACGTGAGCTCAGTTTGTGATTTTGTGAACTAAGCATCATTATTATCCAACATGCTAATTATATGAGGAGGACAAGGTACTATTTTAGTTGCTTAATCGGTGTGATATGCTAATTACCTAACTGAGCTAATGTTTGCTATAAACACAGTATTTGTTATTATGCTAAATTTTGGTTAGTGTTACGTTACTTATATCACAAAGCATATTGATCCTCAATCTTGTGAAAATCTGTGACAAATGTGAGCTAGTTTACTATTTGCATATTGTGTGTATTCATAGATCCTGTTTTTTTGTTGTTGTTGTTTTTTATAAATGAGAATAGATGGGTCAAGATTTTTTTCTCTAGTTTCTTGGAATTAAGCACTAGAGAACAGCTTCACGGTAATTAAATGAGAAAAATGAACACACCTATAAATAAATCATTTAAATAAACATGTAGGCACATAGATGTATTCTTTATTCTATGGAGTCTTCACAGAGGCTTGTTTGTGATCGAACACTGTGCCATTGATTGCGAATGGTAATTGCAGCCCGGAGAAATGATCTTCACAGAAGAGCTAAAGTCTGTGGGCTGCGTATTTACTGACAGGAACAGAGTGTGTACAGTTTGCCTTAAAGTATTTCTGCTATGCAGAGCTCTGCTCCTGAGCGATAAGCTGTGAGGAGTAGAGGAAATGTTGTTTACCTCAAAATCCAACCTTGTTGTGAGCTTAGCATCCAGACACTGATTAGCTTCCTCTGGGAATTTACACTTGCCTTGTTTGCACTTCAAATAAATGGCAGACTGCAAAGACAGCTAGAAAACAGTTTTCCATTTAAGAGCAATGAACATATAAATCAAATTTTCTGGCCACCATTACATCCGTGATTCGATGATGCAAATTCTGCAATTATTACATAAACCAATCGGCCATAACAGTAAAATCACTGCGAGGAGAAGTGAATAACATTGAATATCTCATTATAACGGCACCTGTCAAGGGGTGGGATATATTAGGCAGGAAGTGAACAGTCAGTTCTAGAAGTTGATGTGTGGTAAGCAGGAAAAATGGGTAAGCGTAAAGATCTGAGTGACTTTGACAAGGGCCAAATTTTGATGGCTAGATGACTGTGTTGTAGCATCTCCAAAAAGGCAGGTCTTATGGGGTGCTGCCAGTATGCAGTGATTAGTACCTACCAAAAGTGATCCAAGGAAGAACAACCGGTGAACCGGCAAGAGGGTCATGGGTACTCATGGGTTGTTGATGCGCGTGGGGCTGCACGGTTTGTTCCGAGTTTGAAACACTGCAACAGCAAGGGTATTCAAGTCAAATCTGTTAAGCTACAGATACAATCAAAATTCTGTCTTACAAAAGACTGATTAAGCAACTAACTTGACTAAATGGTGACGACAGTTCCCTTTTTATGCTTAAGCATTAGCTCTTAGTATGGCAATAAATAAGACCCCAGTTCAAAGGAGTTCTGTTTTGTCATGGTAATTCATGTTACCAATTTTAGGAGGAAACCCCCGAAGAACAGGGAGAACATGCAGACTCGGTACAGATAGGGCGGAGGTGGGATTTGAACCCCCAGAAGCCATGAAGTTTCATGTTTAGAAAACTGGAGACACTGAACTACACCCTGTTTGTTACATGTTTATCGGTTCACATACAGTACACTTTGATCCTCTGAAATAATTCCTGGGTCTGGATCTGGTCTGTGATACAGCAGGTAATGAGCTCTGGTCTGTTGTGTGATTTAAATTTTTACCTCACTCATAGAGAATGGTCAATCTATCATATCTCTATGGTTTTTGGTAGATTTGCCTGCTAGCTAGTGAAGAGTATGGTGATTAATAAAGGACATGATAAATCACATGAAATTGTGAACATGTAATATAGAAATGTCATTCATTTCCTCCCTGATGAGTGTTCTTCATTGTACTGCAGAAGTTAGTAGTTTTAAGCTAAAATGTTCAGCCATATGAATACCTGTAAATGTAAACACTCTTGCAGTCCTTAAAGTAAATAATCCTATATACAGTATGCTGCTTAGTTCCACAGGTGTACATATTTCATGCCAGCAGCTCTCAGATCAATGGCGCAGCTGCTGTCTGTGCTCTCAGGCTGCTCTTCCTGTCTAAGCTTAGTTTTTTTTTTTTTTTTTTTTTTTCTTGCCGTCAGATTTATTTAACTCTGGTGTGCTAGAAAGTATGTCCTACCCCCGAGCATCATCAATGTACACTCTGCTGCTCAGACTAATTTTCTGCTCGTTATGCGAGCACCAGCTAGAGAACATTTCCTTCACATTCCTTTGCCTCCACGGCCTAAAGCAGTGTCGTTAAATCAGAATAAGCTCCAATGACAGGAAATGACATATATAATGTATATAGTCCTGGGCCAGTTCAGGCTCTAGTAATGAGAGAGAGGCGGTAAATAAGAATAGGATATTAGCTGAAATGAGTATTAAGCAATAACGATAAAACTTTTGTGTGGAAGAAGATTAGTGAAAATTTTCATTGTAGACAGCAATGGAAATCTGTTTAAAGTCTGCTTTTTCTTCTTGAGTGTAAACATAGACATGTTTAAATCCAGTTTTCGACTCTTTTACGATTATTCTTCGTCAACACTGTACAAGAAAATCCAAATAACATTTTTGCCAAATTCTATAACCGACTCTGAGATAAGGTGTGTTCCCAGTATCAGATTATACGATAAAGATCCTTTAACGATAGACCTGCGATTAAGAAAAATGATGCTTACGTCATCAATCAGCGCGATCTGAGCTTGTGCAGGAAATCAGCTTGTATAAACTGAAACATTTTTCAACGTGAGCTTGGGGTAATAAAGATATTTCTGTCCATTAGCATGTTTCGTTTACATTTCGCATTTGTCACTACCGTATTTGTAGCTGTCCCATGAGTCTTGCGTAATCCTATGCCGGCGTCCTAATGCTAGCTTTTAGAGGAGTGTCTTACTCTGAGATTTTAATCGAAAAAATTGTGAGAACTTAGTCGTGGACTGTCTTTGGTTGTGAATGGATCACGAGAGCAAGAGTAAAATTTTCCCTGAAAAAAAAAAAAAAAAAGGAAATATTGTAAGACTTTCAGCTTCATCTATTTTTTTTCCTGTCTCTCTTTTTATTACAAAAAAAGTATTACAAAAAAAACCTCTCTTATTTCCGTCTCACCCTAGTTTTTCTTCGTTTCACTGGCAAAGAGTTTCACTTTAACACAAGCCAGTTACAAAACACTGGTGCACATTCTGTATAGAAAGGATTGCATACAATTTTATTACTGCCACTTTTGGCATTGAAGTTAGAATTTTTCATACTCTGCTCGATCAGCACAGCCTCTGAAGGTACAACTGCTTTGATATTCCTGGTTCTGCGCTGCAGAAAAATAATTCAGATATCCTTTGAAGTTCTCCTTTATATTGAAGGTAAAGAAGCTTTAATCTTTAGGTATTGTCCCAATAATCCAGCGCCTTTGATGTCCAAGTGTAGGAAGGGCCCTAAAGAGTGGAGGTTGGACAGTAGCCGAGGGTAACTGATGGAAGCTCATCCGCTCTTGTTGTTTTTATAGGTGACTTTCCCGGAGGATCTTGCCATGCCCTGGATGCTGAGTAGGTCGAAACTGATCAAGCAGCCCACCACCCTGCTGGATCTCTGCTACAGCAAGACAAAGAACCTAAACCTTCAGGAAGTGGTGAGTCGGTTAAGTCCAAGTCCACCATTATATAATAATGGTAATATGTTTCATTCGGTAAGGAGTTATTGTCTGTCTGTTTGTTTTGTGGGTTGATTTTTAAAGAGTATTGTCTCTATGGATGGCATGTTTTAGAATTGGAATGAGATTTATCATCTATCCCCAGTGTGAGGCTGCAGATAACCTAGAGTCCTCATCTCGCCCATTGTCCTGGTCTCTGGTCACCATCCCCAATGTGTCATATCACAGTATCACTAATCCAACCGCACCTCGGTCTGTGTTACAATGGAAATCAATTTAGCTCCCAGTAGATTTAATGAAATCTGTAAACACTTTGAATGAACTGGCAACAGCTGTCCTCACTCTATACCTCCTATACATGGATTATTCCTATTCACATGTTAACATGTATCTCTTATAAACACAGTACAAAATATACATTCAGCATGGATTAAAATGAGTCGTTTTCAATAGAACTGTTGCTTGTGTCATGCTAGGCTCATAATTCAGTATTATTTCAATGCTCAGTGAATACAACAAGCTGGCAAAGTCAAAGCTTCTCATTATCATATGCACACAAACTACAGTGAAATTCTTACTTGCATGCTGTTCTTCAAGACTACCATAACACTACAGTCATATTCACAGCTCAAAGACAACACCAATGCAACCCTTATCCAACATTAACCAGCTAGAGTTTATAGGTAATAGTAGAATTTCAAACTATAAATTTTAATTCCTTTCACTAAATAAAAAAAAATAATAAAAAATCAACCAGAATTCAGGATCCTCGTCTTAAACTGCAGCGACATACTGATTGCTTTGGAAAGCAAAAAAATTATTTAAAAAAAGTGTGCAAGGGAATGTAATGGGTGAAGCACAAAAGCTAGCAGATTTAAAGAGGGTTTATGTATCTTCCTCCAAATGTCCATACAAATCATTTCACTTGCGCAAGACGAATACGGTAAATTCACCGTATCCACATAACTGAACACATTTTCACAATGCGCTATATATACACTACTGTGTAAAAGTCATAGACAGCCTCCTTTTATATACACCTTTTGTCTTACATACCTATCCAATGGCCACTGTGTTAGTGTGTCAGGAGAAAAGGAAAAAAAATTATTTCTAGATATTTATAATAATAATAAAAGACCTTACAGGGAAATATCTGCATTTAGTTTGACCATATTAAGTAATATGCATTTTGTTTTTCTTGTAAGAACATCACTGATGCATGCTGGGATTTTACTTGCAGATGCCTGTAACCAGCCAATTTTCTCAGAAAACTGCACAACAGTGTAACTAAGAGAATGTATGCTGCTTTAAATGTGAAAGAAAATTAGAAATGGATTCAGTTGTTTTATAGTTCAGGAGTGTACAAATAATAAATTCATTAGGTATCCCACTGGGCAAGTGAAAGCTTCAGTGTGTTTACCCAGTCCAATGTATTGTTTTCCTGGGCACTTTATTAACTAAATTAAAAATCAGCAGCTAAAGTAATTGTGTAATAACCCTTTAAGTGCATGGTGTGGCCATATGGCGACAATTAATTATCTCCAGGTTTTTGATAGACAATAATACAAAACTCCTATTTTCCTATAACTTTGACATAACAAAAAAAATGCCATGTCACATGAGCAGGAAGTGCTGTTTGTTAGTTTTCTGCAATCACATGACGTGATGAAAATCAAAATTTGACAGATGATGACTAACACTAATGTTTGATTATACTTTCTGAGATAGGTTAACTTTAATTTGCTATATTTTTATAGTTTATATATTTTGAGTGTTCTGTTAAATGGTCAAACATGCTCTCATGCTATGGAACTGCAGTATGTGCGTTCATGAATTGAAACAGACCCTACGTTTTGCAATGGCACCTTTATTTTCTGCATTTGATGTTTCAAGAAAAAAAATTAAGAAGATACTTCACCCAAAGCGTGTTTGGATTTAATTTATGTATGTATTCTGAGTAAATACATCCACATATGGTTTGCAACTGTATGCTTACTAGGTGGCAACTTATAGTTTGGAAAATGTAGTACCTGGAATTGATTGATTGCTTTATTTATTTATTTTGACTATATGATGTCAAAAATTTCCACCACTGCATGCGCTCCACACTTAAGACACTACTGTATGTTGCCATACTTTGTATTGTACTAATGGTAAATGGTCTGCACTTATATAGCGCTTTTTTTAACCTTAGCGGTTCCAAAGCGCTTTACACTGTGTCTCATTCACCCATTCACACACACAATCACCCACCAATGGTAGCAGAGCTGCCATGCAAGGCGCTAACTTGCCATCGGGAGAAACTTGGGGTTCAGTGTCTTGCCCAAGGACACTTCGGCATGTGGAGTCACGTGGGCCGGAAATCGAACCACCAATCCTACGATTAATGGCCAACCCACTCTACCACTTGAGCCACAGCCGCCACATATGTGGCTTTTCCAAAAATATTTGTAAAGTGATAGCGTTTAGATATAGTATGTCCTTTCGCTTCACTGTTGGAGTAAAGGGAGAAAACCATTACCGTTATAAAGATTGAAATGTCAAGAAAATGGATAAAACAGCACCTCATTTGGTTGAATGTCAGCATTTAAGCAAAACCCCGCCTATCTCGGACTTGCCTTCTTTAAAAATAACCCATATATCTTCCTGGACATCAAGTCATAATCAGATTACAAATAATTGGAACCCAAGCATGATACAGTGCTTGAGAGCGCGAGATGTACATTCGTTATCAGCTGGGGTAAATGGTGTGCCATTCATAGCAGTAGAAATAGAAATCGTGTGGAGACTATTTTCAGGGCGTCTGGGATGGTATCCCCCCCAATCCCCATCCAGACGTAAGAGTAATTGTTTGTCAAATAGCTGGCTCCCTACTCTGTCCTCAGCTTTGTAGAGCTTCAAGAGAGATTTCACCCTAAATTTCACTCGGTTCCTTTCCCATTTCCGCACCCTCCTATTCTCCACGGTGGGCAAAATAACAAAAGGGAATGTCATGAAGCAATTTGAATTTAAAGTGGATTTTTCTTTGACCACCGTCCCCGGAGAGCAGCAGCACAGCTGCACACGCATGACCGTAGAATTCCTAACAAAAAAAAAAACGAGAGCAGGTCTTTTACCTGTGCAGTTGTGCGGCAATAAGTTTGCGCAAAGAAAATTCCGAATAAACAGCACTCGAATCACTTGATTTTCGAATCAGCACGGTGAAAACGAAGCGAAATCGCGGTGTGTGTGTGTGTTTTAATCACTGTTCTCTCTGTTGAATCATTTTGTCATATCAGGCTTAAAATATGGTAATCATCTATTTAACATTTGATGAGTTTAATCGGAGTCAGACAGGGAGATGGTAAATGGGGACCTCAGGGGTTTTCAGCAGCACCTCCACAGCCTTAATGACATTTGTATATAATGAGGCCTCGTATGGCGCTATGTTAAAGTCATTAGAAGAAGACAGTGCGATTTCATTCTTGCTTAAATGAATTCAAATAGCCTCCGAGTGATAGATGGTACGCATCTGGTGCTGAACTCCTCTAAAGTGTGATGTATTTCATTTCCTTCCACTGCATTTGTAAGACATGTTGTTGTTCGTTTGATTAATCCATTTAATGATGATTTATTATTAATAAAGTGATTCGCAAATGGGATAGATTCCATTGTCTTGTCTAGATTTTAGAGACGATTCATCCCAGTGCCAATTTTAATGGGGGGATGCACCAATTAGAGGGGGGGATCGCAAGGCATGTATTACTGGCGTAGTTGTGAGAATGAGCTGTCCAGTGGTCTCCATGATCCTGCTTCACAGAGAGAAACAGACAGTTGAATGTAGACAGGGATGATTTGGCATGGCAGGACAGATGGGAAACACATGGGACTGGACATGTGTTTTCTCATGCACACACACATTTAGCAAACACACAAATACCTCTGTGGTGGGAGGAGCTTCCTGCAGTTGCGTCTTTCTCGTTACCATTGGCCAGTAGCTGTCAAAACGGATGTGTTCAGGCTCACCTCTCAAAGCTATGTGTGTTTGTGTGTGTGCCTGAGAGATACAGCTATTCCAGTGTCGGAAGCATTATTAGCTTTTAATTTTCATCTCTGATATGAACTGAGCAGCGTAGAAGCATATTTTGTGTGTGTGTGTGTGTGTGTGTGTGCATAATTTAAGACCTAGTTCAAGTCAAATTGCAAAATACATCTTTTCAATTGCATTTCCTTGAACAACAACATGCAGTGGCTGCCAAAAATCAAATCTCATGTTATTAATGCAGTCGTTGCCATTTTATTTTCAGTGTGTAAACTGGTACGATTGTACATATAGGTTGTCCATATAGGATTTCAGAGTTTTATACATTTTTTTTTTTAGATTGTTGCGGCCAAAATTAGTTGATTTTAAAAAATTGTGGGGTTTTTTTGTACCTTTTTGCAGAAAACTGTTCGAATTGGCACGAAATTGTTTTGCACAGGCTTTCGCAGTGATGTATGTTGGCAGATGAGACCTTTTAGCGGCACTTGTGTTCTACGCAAGAGGACTCTGGATGAACATGTGTTTTGATGACATCACATGACACGTCTTGGGCCAAAACTGTGGTAATTTTGAGAAAAAATATATTTTTTTAAATTTTGAAAAACGCCTCTGCACTCTTGTTTGGTTTTGCATTTTTGCTGTCAGGGAGGTTCGTCTGTCAATCAAGCGTCAAACGTTCTGAGAGAGCCATTTTGGCGTTTTGTAGGAATGTATCGGTTTAACCTTGTGTTGCTGTTGGTGAAAATACTGAACTCGTATGAACAGTTCGAGCTGGAGGACATTTGATTCGAAGCTGAATTTCTCTTGTTTTGGGCTGACAGATCGTCATGTCGTTGGAATGTTGGACGAGTTCAGTAGCACAGAGTTTATATGCAAGTCTACATGTAGAACATGAGAAGGGGTGAGAAGTTGAATTACATTTATCTCTCGTTTTTTGGGTGTTGGACGATGTCTGATTTAGGTGCAGGATTACATCATAATATTTAGCTTTTGTATATCCTGCTACATATCCTCTATCAGTTATGAATAAATACATAAAATAACTGTGACATGTATACATGGGTTATACCCAGATTCAGTGCTAGTTCTCACTGCCATGCTTAAAGCTGTTAGCATTTAGAAGGCAGTTCGATATGGTGAGTACAGCAGTCTGGTATCTCATCTGGAATAATTTCACACTTAAATTTATCCTGGCCATACCACAGCACCATGTGTGTCCACTAAATCAAGGATTATGGCTGCCCAGGCTACAAATTGGTCACAAGTCCACTCTAATGGAGAGCATCTGATGCCTGGAGATGCTTTGTCCTGACAGTGAGGTCAAAAGGCAAAATTGTCAGGTTTTTTTTACATGACAGATTTCTGTAAGTCTGCCAAATGCATTCAGGAGACTACAGAATGAGTTGAAACCAAAGAGGTTTTAACCGAATTATGCCTCAACGATGCACAGCATTTCATTTTTATCTGACACTTCTACTTTCTTGCTTGTTATACCATTTTGAAATCTGTGAGGATTTATTAGTTACAGCACTGTGTTATATACGTCAGTTCTTAATCAGCAATAAGCCACAATCTATTTCAAACGTAAGATAAAAAAAAAAAATTTGGTGGCCTTTTTTTCCATCACGTTATTTGCTGTTGAATTCTCGATTCGGATTGGCCGATGGACGTTCTGAGGCGTGCAGTTATTTTTTAGTAAATGCACAGTTAAAGCACAGTCAGGTCTTGAACGCATTACAGTTCTGTATCACTTCGCCGAGTTCACTAATATAACTGCAGAAAACTGCTCGAATTGGCACACGGTTGTTTTGCACGAGCTTTCACAATGATGTTTGTTGGTAGATGAGACGTTTTAGCGGCACTCGTGTTAGCATACTGTCAACTACAGCATACGCATTTAACAACAACAAATTCAAATTTTCCAGAAATTAGTAATAATTAATGAAGGGCCGTTGAATTATTAGAAAATTAATGCACACCCGAGGGGGTAATGCGGCCAAGACGTTAAGCGGAGGCTTGAGCCATTGATAAGCAGTTATTGGAGAAATAGAGAGAGAGCGTGCGTGAGAGAGAGAGAGAGCACGTGTGATTGCAGTAATGAGACACAAAAGTTTCAATATTTATTTATTTATTCATTGTATTTTCTGCAGTAATAACAAAAAATTTTAAAGCTGTGAACAAGTAGGCTTATCATTATATTGTTTGTTTATTTATTTATTTATTATTATATTATCAGCATGAAATGCCAAAAAACCTGTGAAAGCCCCTCTCTCTCTCTCTCTCTCTCTCTCTCTCTCTGTGTGTGTGTCTCTCTAACTCTCTCTCTCTCTCTCTCTCTCTCTCTCTCTCTCTCTCTCTCTCTCTCTCCCCGTTACTAGTTCTAAAATGACATTTTGGCCTGAGATGGGAGGTGTAATAAATTAGTCCCACACACAAGAGACAAATGTCTTGAAATAAAACATCTGAACAATGTCTTCAGGCGTGTTAACTGTGATATAAGCAGAATAATTGACTCTGGTCCGTTGAAATATTCGAAAATAATATACACCTGAGGTATACATTATTACCACCTCAGGTATGCATTAATATCTAATAATAATAATAATAATAATGATGATGATGATTGATGATAACCGGAATCAGTTATTCCTTACTTAACAAATATTTTAAGACAAGCACAACAGCACCAACGACGGTTGTAATAAAAAAAAATTATACAGAATGATAGGAATGGGTGAGTCTGGGGCTGATTTTTTTCTAGCCCAGATTGTTGATTCATGCAGTGTATCGTTGACGGTCGTGAAATTACGGTCACGGGTGTATGAATGTGCATGAACAAAGTGGGTTATTTACTCTGTTATATCATTTCCCTCTCAACATGCGTTTGGAGGAGACTAAACACACATTGAGCAATCAAAGTGCAAATGACGAAGGTTAGCAGACCTGTAATTTTAGTGTTTCTTTAATTTGTTTGAAAGAAAAAGTTAGAAATGTTCTGTTTATCATGTATGGTATTTGGAGGAAGCATAGCAGGAAGCCAGTAAATCAGTAAGCATGTGTGAGAGAGAGTGCATATTTCTCTTTATTCCATCTATGAGGCTTCATGATATTATGTCAAGCTATTCATAGATATTATATTTGAGCCTCCTATCTAATATTACAAGCAGCCATCACTGGTCTTAATGCAACACAAAGCAAGAAGAGGACAAACAACTTGTCACACTGTAACCTATTTGGTAATTCTGTAGCAAAATTAATATGCCATATTAGTTTATAGTTTATCTATATATAGTATCTAGCTTCTCTTTAGAACTCTTTAGAAGATAACTTGCACCTTAAGCAACCCTTTTTTTCTCTCTCTTTCCAATAACATATTGCCCGTATCTGTTTTGTAATTGATGTTTGAACCTCGTTTTCACAGCTCATGTAAAAGCTATGCCTTGGCTGGTCTTTGGTCTTGAGCTACTTTGTGGCATTCCACAAACAGAGGCCCCTCATTGTGTTGACGGCTCTGACTGGTGTCCAACAAGCCTGGACCAGCAGGCCCGCTCTGTTTCAGACAGGTGCAAGGCCCCCCCCACCCCCTGCCCCCTGCAGCCAGTCACCTGTGTCCAGCTCTCTCGCTTTTTGACGACTGTTGACATTGCTTTTCTCCCTCGCCTACTTCCTGCAGAGCGCCCTGGAGTCCGAGCTCAGCCAGCTGTTCAAACACCTGCACGGAATGAGACAGACCCTCAGCCTCATCCTGGCTCCTCACCAAGAACCTGACAGTCCCGTCGTACCCACGCCTCCTACAGCCGTCTACGCCCGGTTGCTGAACCAGTCGCACCACTGCTGCACAATCCTTGACCGCTGTTGCCTCGACCTCCTGACCCTATCTCTCATCGTGCCCTCGGCACCCTGGGTAAGCGGATCGCCTCCCTGCAGCCCTCTTTGGCTTTCCTGATATCCATCATTTGTTGTGCCATTGTTGGCTCAAAGCTTCAGCATGTTTTAGGTATCCGGGGTGACCTGAAGGTTGTCCTTGTTTTGGAAACTGATACATTTGCACTTGACAATTAGCCTGCATGAGGGATTCAGGAGCTAGGCGCAGGAATGTGCACAGCGGAAAAACAAAGCGACGAAGCGAGTTATCCAAGCAAGTTGTAATTCAGCTCTCTCGTTACTAACTGAGGCATTAAAGGCATTTGCCTACAAAATGTGTGCTATTTAATTATGAGGCATGCACAAGCGTAGACTCTCGAAGAAGCACGCAGAATGATGTAATACAAGAAACAGGAGTTCTCTCGAATAAAATCCTTTATCCTATTTCCTGTCATTTCCACCCATAGCAACCACTTTGCGTCATCTTCCCACCTGATCTGGGTCGTGTCGTGTCTCTCAGCCCTCACCTCATGTGTCTGGCTCTGGTCATATTGACTATTCTCAGGGTGATTTAGAGAAAAAAGAAGGAGGCGTTCAGGCTATTGTTCCTTCTTTATCTCCCCATGGACTAGCTCATCTGTGGCCCTAAAGATGAAGCAGCCAGACCCACATTAACCCCCGTGCCGCCCATGTCCAACCCTACTCCCCACCCAGGGGCTTTAAAAAAACGTGCATTATTCATTCCGCATTCATATGACATGCTATCCACTCGTGACCGAGCATAATGAAACCTGACGCTGTTCAGAATTCCGACTCGCCTCCGCAGCAAGCGAAGGGCAGACACAGCTCGAGCGAATTTTCGATCTCTCATATGTAGTGCAATTCACATTTTGCTGTAGAGTCAAATTCATAATTCAGTTATGCAAAGAGAGTCCTTCGTGTAGGGTTATACTAATGGCTTGCAATCAGTAGCACAAATACTAGAAATCCCTCTCCGCTCAGCTATGTTTTGTCATTTACTGCTTTTGATTGGATTTGTCCTGGCTAACTACGAACTACTGTTGTAACCGAATACGAATGCGTTATTCCGAATGAACTGATATTTTGTTTAAAACCGAAACAAATAGGAGGCGTTAGTTTTGTTATATTTTAAGAGATAGACCCAACTAAAATTTGTTCGAAAATATTATGGGCTGGTACAAACATATTATAATAACTGTCCGAGAAGGATAAAATGACGACATTTATTAAAAAAAAAAAAAAAAAACAGTGCCAAGAACATCTCTAGTTGAGACCGGTTATGAGCAGGAGTGATGTAGCTGAGGTTGAGGAACTGTCAGAGCCAGATATCTCAGACAAACAATGCTGACAGAATTTTAGTGTTTTCCAGTGTTTCCAGTGGGCATAATTATGTTTAAAAAAGAAATATTAAAAAACCTTCACGTTTAGGCCATGCCCACTCCAAGTACACTAAAACTGCGTGCTGTTCGGCGCTATACTGTCACTTTTTGTGCCAACAATATTGTACTGTCCTGTGTTTTTAGCACATTTCTGCATGTGCACTTAATATAGATTCTACACATTCTACATAAAGTTCTGTGTCATCTCATGTGGTTAGTGTATTGTTTTATGTAGCACCATGGTCCTAGAGGAACGTCATTTCATTTCACTGTGTACTGTACAAACTGTATACGGTTGAGATGACAAACACTTGAACTTGAAATGTGAATATAGCTGCTTAGAGGATATTTCGGACACTAAACGGATGCAGATACTGATACAGATTAATGGCATTGTGTTACACCCTTAATGCAAACATTTTATTCACGTATGTATGAAAAGTACTTCATTGCCGAGATACAATCTTTCGCAGTGATGTTTGTTGGTAATTGAGACTTTTTTTTTTTTTTAGCTGTACTCATGTTCGACGCACGTGAATCGAAGAGGGCTTTGTTTATCTGAATGCACGTTGTGATACAGTATGGCGCGTCTTGATGACATCACATGATGCGTCTCGGCCCAAATCTGCGGTACTCTTGAAAAATTGCAAACTCCTCCCGATATTGTGGCGTTTCCTTGATTTTTGCATTCATTTCTGCAATCGCAAACTCCTGGAAGGACTGATTAACCGGAATGTCCGATGAGACTGAAGGCTCCGAGATTTGAAATCAGTTAAATCATCAATAACTGTTGATGCGGGTTTAAAATAAACACTTACATTAGTGTACTATTATCTGCGAGCTAGCACAAAACGTGGTGAGCTATCTTGCAACATATTTAACCAGTGTTCCTAACAGTTGGTTAGATACTAGCTTGTAGCTAAACACAGTACTGCAAATTGAGTACTGAGGAGAAACTTCTTTAAGCCTCCTAATGTGATATTGGTAAGGCTTAAAAAATAATTGGCATCATAAAAATATCTAGTTATGAGAAATAAAACGGGACACACAGCACGATAAGCTGTTAACCTGATGGTTAATGGTAGTAGTTGATTTTATTATTTTGTTAGTAAATAAGACATTTATATTGGATCAATATGTATAAAGACGGCTGCCTTAAATTGAACTGTTTTTATAATGTGTGGTATTGTATTGCGGTTAAGAGTATTACTGTACACTGTCGTTTGGACCAAATTAGATGTCTAAAAAGCTCTTTTTAAAGTGATGTAGAGATGTCAAATCCATTGTATTGGATTTTTATAGAACTTGATACTCAATGCTCGATGCTTTTTAATCTTACAAAACAGTAAGTGGTCAAAACATCTAAATGTTTCAGGGCTTATATAATATATTTCTGCAGGCCATATCTAAACTGTAAATTTGGGTTGTAGTGAAAGTTTTTACCTGCTGAAATGCCCGTTAAGTGCATTACAGCGCTTCATTTAGAGAGAACATTTTTAATACTAAGGTCACAACAAGTTCCAGGCTGTCAGAAACCCTTTGAATGGTGGGGGTGGGGCTGGGGTGCTGTTTCTGCCTGAACGGAGATGCACATTTCAAGATCTTCATCATCAGTGGAGGATATCCGTCACTCCCCCAGCCCTGTGACAAACAACCCGGTTCCAGTCTAGGAGAACCCCCATCAAACACACAAGATAAATGTGTCCACTTTGCATGGTGGAACCTCAACACGAGTGCAGTCAGGGACCCATCTGTGGTATATTATAACAAGGCTACGTGATTTATTTCAATTTTGCATGTGTGTACACAGATTGTTATTAGTCATTTAGAAGGCGTGCCCTCCCGGTGCTGGAGGTAATTGGTAGTAAACGTTTACATGCCATGATGGATTTCGTGGCATGGACGCAAACCGCAGCACCAGTAATCATGTAATTGCAGGCGAACAGATTTACGTAAAATGTAAGGGGGAATTTAGCTGGCATCGAGGGTGCCTGATTTACCAAAATTGCATCGATTGGCTTTTAATTGCGCGATTTTAGCCGTTAAGGAAGAACAAATAGAGAGCATATGATGTGCTAACTATAAGCTAGCAAAGTGTGAGATGGAAGATAAATGGTTCTTTTTCAGGGAAGTGATTTCATGGTGTAGCCCATTTCCATAGCAGGATCCGTAGGGATAAAACGGAAACCCCAGCCTTACAGATGGCACAGCAAGGGGTGGAACGGTCTTTGTTGTAGGTTCCACTGTGCTCTCAGGAGGGAAAGGATGGGCTTTGTATCCAAGAGAGAAGAGATGCATAGGAATAACTGAAGTACCTACCATTTAAAATAGATCTAAAGGCAGAACAGCTGGTGCCTCAACACTGCTGGTGGGCTTTTTTCCCTCTCTCTCTCTCTCTCTCTCTCAGCAGGCCCTGATTGATCTGTGTATCTCCTATTAGCACTGATTTACACCACCGGCACACCGTATTCTTGAGGTGCACTAATTCTCGCAAACTTGCAACTGATTTTTTCCTTTTAACTCTTCAGCTGTTTCAACATGACTTGTTTCTCCTCATGCAAATTTTTCATTCACCGCTTTAACAATGATTGACTTCAGCAGTTGACACCCACACATGGCTGGTCACCGTTCCTCAACCGCCCTCTAAAGTAAAGACTAGTGCTATTGCTAAAATTCCCTGCTGAAAGCCCAGAATGTTGGTATAAGGGGCTAGGTTTATCTCGAGGTGTCAGGAAACATTGGTTAGAGCTCAATATCTGGAGTTTGCTACAAAGCTTTAGCTTGATATT
Organism: Ameiurus melas; assembly: GCA_012411365.1. Taxonomy (NCBI): domain Eukaryota; kingdom Metazoa; phylum Chordata; class Actinopteri; order Siluriformes; family Ictaluridae; genus Ameiurus; species Ameiurus melas. The sequence goes on along the minus strand of CM022773.1, from coordinate 15,205,033 downwards.
GGTGATATGTGATAAGGACTGTGTGGGTGCTTTTGTTCAAGTGTCGGAAGTGTTTGATAATCATTCTCAGATATTTCCGTCTGGTAACTACAACTAAGGTGGCCAGTAAGAGTGGAAAACACGAGAGCAAATTCAAAGCGGAATAATAAATATGAAAACACAGCAGTATATTTGGAAAACATGTCAACATTGAGCTAATGTTGTTCTTGAACATAACACACTCGTATGTGAACTGAGAACAAACCTGCCTAAAGGAAGCAGTGTTACTCAGCAGAAAGAATTACTCCTCACAATAATAACATTTGCATTAAATTGATTTTGCTAGGCTGACTAGATAACATATTGAAAAAATGCAATTTGTTTTCTTGTGATGGTCAAACGGCCTATCCAATCAGCAACAAGCATGTGATGGTTAATAAGGACCTATCCTTATTGCTTTTAATTAAAGTTGTTGTGTTATTTGCCGTTGTGCCGTATGAGTTGCTGTCGCGTTTTTAGTTTTGCTGTTGCGCTGTATGAGTTGTGTTCTACGAGTTGCTGTTGCGCTGTATGAGTTGTGTTGTACGAGTTGCTGTTGCGCTGTATGAGTTGTGTTGTAGGAGTTGCTGTTGTGTTGTGCGAGTTGCTGATGCGTTGTACGATTTGCTGTTGTGCTGTATGAATTGCGCTGTACGAGTTGCTGTTGCGCTGTACGAGTTGCTGTTGCGCTGTACGAGTTGCTGTTGCGTTGTACGAGTTGCTGTTGCGCTGTACGAGTTGCTGTTGCGCTGTACGAGTTGCTGTTGCGTTGTACGAGTTGCTGTTGCGCTGTATGAGTTGCGTTGTACGAGTTGCTGTTGCGCAGTACGAGTTGCTGTACGGCGTTGCTGCGCTTACGAGTTGCGTTGCACGAGTTGCTGTACGAGTTGCTGCACGAGTTGCTGTTGCGCTGTACTGCAGTTGCTGTACGAGTTGCTGGCGTCTGTACGAGTTGCTGTTGCGTTGTACGAGTTGCTGTTGCGCTGTATGAGTTGCGTTGTACGAGTTGCTGTTGCGCTGTACGAGTTGCTGTTGCGTTGTACGAGTTGCTGTTGCGCTGTAATGAGTTGCTGTACGAGTTGCTGTACGAGTTGCACGAGCTGTTGGCGCTTGGGTTGCTACGAGTTGCTGTTGCGCTGTACGAGTTGCTGTTGCGCTGTACGAGTTGCTGTTGCGTTGTACGAGTTCCTGTTGCGCTGTATGAGTTGTGTTGTACGAGTTGCTGTTGTGTTGTACGAGTTGCTGTTGCATTTTTTTTGGTTACATTTTCTGATTTGCTGTTTTTGACTTGTTAATGATTTGCACTTGCGTGCCACAGTCAGTAACTGTGCTGATCGAGTTAGCAGTAAAGAAAGCATATTTAATAATGTTAATAATCCATTTTTTTTCTTCTATGTCCATTTAGACCTTTTTCACTTGGAAAGTGTAGATATTTACATCAATAATTTAATTCGCTGCTACAGTAATGAAGAGACACAGAGTATATTTTCCTTCAGTATTTCCTCCCAGATGTTAATTGATTTTGCCTTAGAAACGTTTTGGTGTCTGCCCACTTCACGCTGAATGAAAAAGTAGATGTACTCGATTTTCTAACAACCGACTTTGTAGCTTCAGCCTTGAGTAACAATGGTTGCTAGGTTTAGGTATTTATTCACAGCTCTATTTACACTGTGTTTCCAGGTGCTAATCTAAGCTGCTTTATCTTCTCCAATTTTTTTTTTTTCAGATTAATTCTTCATGACCTTATCCTTGTGAAATCACGTCTGTTTGAGCTTCAGTAGATTCGCTAACTTGGCTCTCTAAAATCAATTTTCATTTGAAAGACCCCTTATGTGTAGCTTTGATGTTTTATTCACACACCATGCTCTTTAAACTCTTTAATACTTGAAGAGAAAGCATAGAGGAATATATAGGTGTGAGGAAAAAGGAAAAAGAATGTTGCCATAGAAATCATCGAAATTTTTTTTTTTTTTTTTTTAAACATGGCCTTAATAGGACTTTATTTTATTTCACATTTAAGGCTGTATGTATTTCTGTAATAAAAGGTCGACAGATTAAATTGCACGCACGGTTAATGGGTTCCAGAGTCGGTCCAACACTTTTAAATCAGTGCGTAGCATTTCTTTATTTTTAGATTTATAGTGTATAAAATATTTAAGGCATTTAACAGCTCTGGTCTTGATCAAACGCCATAGTTAATTAAGAATTCTGTTTAAGTAAGCCTACTGAGGAGCATTTATTTCAGAAGTAAGTTGTCGATATTTACTCTTTTTTGATTTTGCGTGTGGAGTTTTTGAGGTGCAAAGCCGATGTTAAAGTAGCCTGAAGCTAAAACACCTGCTCCCTCTGCAAGCATTTAAATGAGCCATCATGCTCTGGGGTGAAGCTGTGGGAAGCCTCAATGAGAAACCGAATAAACCAACGATGTGCATCATCGTCATCTTTATTTTTTCTTTTTTTTTTTAAAGACTACAGAGTGAACCGCTGCCCTACTCCGTCGTTATTGCACATGTAATTACCGCTGAGCTGTGACAAAAAGACAGTGGAGGTTAGAACGAAGATGAGAGATGGAAAAGAATTGTGATTGACTCCCCAGCAGGTGATCTTCAAGCGCATCGTGAGGCTTAAGGTGGAGGGAAGATGGACTTTGATGTACAGCCTGACAGGTGTTACACACACGCTTATCATCTTCCAGTTGATTCGGTGTCCTGTATGTCGAATTGCAAAAGCAGGCTAATTTGTTTTCAGTCTTTCACAAGGGCAAAAAAAAGGGAGTGATGAGTTAGACACATGAAGCTACAACATCTTTTCAAACTGCTGCTCACGCTGCATGACAGAGCAGCGTAACGCACTCTGAGGAAAGCGTTAGCCCTTTCTGAATACGTGAGCTCACAGACACCCACGATTGGCTCGTGTCACTGTGATTGACAGGAAGAGTAACGCAAGTAATGTGATCCTGCCCAATTTTGCTCACTTGGACTCCCAGCTATGGAAGATCTACAACATCTCCGGAAGAACTCAGGAGCATTGAACATGCAATATGAGGCACTTTAGCTAAGAATGCAAAGTACAAGTTGTTTATACAAATAGATTAATTAAGCATCCGCAGTGAAATTTACCAAACCTGAGAGTCACTATAACGCTGGTAATGGGGCGGGAAAATCAATATGACCACAGGGCAGGTATTAAATGTGTCAAGACAAAATGAAACAATTTGCTAAATTATTATGACTAGGGGTGGCGGTGGGGGTATGATGGCTTAGTGGTTAGGATGCTTGCTTCGCATCTCCAGGTTTGGGAGTTCGATTCCTGGCTCCACCCTGTGTGTGTGGAGTTTGCATGTTCTCCCCATGCTTAGGGGGTTTCCTCCAGGTACTCCGGTTTCCTCCCACAGTCGAAAGACATGCCTGGTAGGTGATAGGAATCTCTAAATTGTCCGTAGTGTGTGTATTGGTGTGTAAATGTGTGTGCACGATAGCTTGGCACCCCCTGCCTTGCACCCTGGGTCCCCTGGGATAGGTTCCAGGCTCCCCGTGGCCCTGTGTAGAATAAGTGTCATAAAAAATGGATGGGTGGAAATTATAACTTATTATTTCCACAGTGTTTTTATCATCGTTATTCAGCCCATATTTCTGTGCAAAAATTTGTTCGTATTCTATATGAACAGTTGTCTGAAGCTTCTCGCCACATTTAATCGGATTTATGTGACACATACTTGCATATACATGTGGCAAGTTGCAGATTACTTTTCTGGGATGGTCTAGAAGCTCCGACTTCGCCTTTGCTATATAAGCAAACCATATTTAAATATTTTATCCTCCGCTTACTTTGCATGTAATGTTATATCACAAATACACACAAGCTCACCCAAACAAATAAGTACTATCTGTCTGGTACCATAGCAAATCACAGACGTATACATGTATAATAAAGGTCAGTAACGTGGTTAAAATTAGTGTAAATTTTTTTTTTAAATGACATCACTTGGATTCTCAGTAAGATGGAACCAGCTAGTGTTGAGCAGAACAATGGGCTGATTGATTTGGATTTGTAATCCTGCAGCAGCTGTATCCTCTTGCTGCCAGCCTCGCTCGCTGAGCCAAAAAAAAAAAAAAACCCAAACTCACATGAGACGATCATTATAAATGCCAAACACTTGAGCTTCTTTAACCATAAATATCCCCACCCCCTTCTCTAAAAAAAATCCCTTGTTTTAATGAACTGGATTTTCTCCAAGTGGAGGTTTAGGCTGTGGAGCAGACACCTTATCTGTCAAAGGAGATCAAAGTAGCTCATAGGATCAGAACTAAGCAAGCGCTACTGGTGCACCCAGCATTTAATTAGGTCCTAATTGGCTTACGGGTAAAAGGACCTGCTGTGTAGGTGTAAACAAGCTGGTGTACAGTCCATCCACCAACAGGGGCATCTCTAAAGGGAGGAAAAGGAAGCTGTTATTATGGGCAGGGTGATGAAATGATGGTAATGAATGCATAAATAGCAAAACGAGGAATGAATTTTGAAAAGCGGTTGGAATCTCATTTCTCCAGGCTGAATGTTGGAGAACAAAGAGTTCACTAAGCCGTGAGACCTGCCATGAACACTGAGATACCTGTGACAGGTTCTGTTATTGTCTTATCCGTGACAGTTTTTTTTTTTTTTTTTTTTTTTTGGGGGGTCCTGAAGCTGCAGCTTATCATATTAATAGACTTGGAGATGCATGTCTGAGTATTCAGCAGTGGCTTCTGCATGATTCAGGAGCTGGAGGTACATGACGGCCTTCGACGGCATAGTTTATAGACTGCAGTTTATAGCTTGCTATTCTAGACAGTACATTATTGAATCCAGAGGGACGTTGTGGTGCTTAAATCCATTATTCATGGCAGTCAATGTTTTTATTTATTTATTTTTTTAAAACATTTGCCTCATGTGGTAGTGCAATTTATTTCTCCAAAGCTCAAAACTGTTAACTTATCTCAGAAGTCAGTCTCCCAGGATCATTTTAAGAAATTTAACGAGTCCTTCACAAAGCTCAGCTTACACCCCGCATCAAATATGACTTGCCAAACTAACAGACATTAAATACATTATTTAAGGCTTTTGTGTCCATTTTGTGTCTCATAACTGCTTGGGTTTGGCTTGCACAACTATGCTATTTCCAACTTCCATCACTAAATGTAGAAGGCACTGTGGGGGGTATCTTCTGGAATAAATAATGTATTGTTCCTTGTCAACTGGCATGGTACCATCAGATTTACTATAACTGAACCTTTAAACACCACGGGTGTGCTACAAACCACACACTTTACCAGGTAAAAGATACACACTACAAGAACAAAAGATACACCCTCAATGGTAGCACCACAGCAACAAGGAAAAATACAGTTTGGTACCTTTTTATTTGTGAGAGTGTACAGGTCAATGTGCTCTATATGACAATTGATATGGATCATAAAAAACAAACAAAAATTAAACAATATACCAAACTAGGGCTGGGCGATACATCGACATAATATGGATATCGTGATAAATGATTACGTGATACACTTTTCTGAGATATCGTTGGTATGGGGTTTTTTTCTTCTTTTTACATTTTTAATCATTAATAATGGTACTGAATAGATGCTGTTAACCTAATCTTTATCTTTTTAGGCATTTTTTAAAATCTCGTCAAACTCGGTTTAACAGGGTTTTTTTTGTTTGTTTATTTTACTTCTGTTTTGTAGGCAGTTTATTGGATAAATTATATATCTTATACACATCGTGTATCGTTGAAATCTCCTGAAGTATCGTGATACAATATTTTTGTCCTATCACCCAGCCCTATACCAAACCAAAATACATGGACTTGGTAATATCAGTGCTGTATTTTGTATGGCCCAAATGTACAAGAATAAATAAACAATTAAATAAATAAAAGAATGCTCTTTCTCATCCTTCATACTATATGGTCAGCTAACAAATGCTTAAGTGCAAAGGTTTAGGTGTATGAAAATAGCATTTACTTTATAGCAATAGGACATGCGTATGAAGTGTGATGAGTCACATGTTTCTTCAATAGCGGCATCAAAAATGGTCTAATAGTGTATGCTAAGGTGTTATTAGCACAAGAAACTATATTATATCGGTTAAAAAGTTGTCACCTTTCTAAATGTGATAAATATTATCTAATAATTTGTAGGCCCAGGTTTAACCTTTATAATGTTTACAATTCTACCAAAATGTCATACTGGTCCTTTTCCAAAGTACACTCGCATTTCATTTTTATCATCTTGGAATTATTTTTGTACACTTTCTTCTATCTACTTCTTTCCATTTTCCTCTTAACACCTGGAAAACATGAGGGGGTGGGGGATATAAGTAGCACATAGAATGATTGGCAGGTTCATTTGCATGCTGTTTTGTTGACTGGAACTCCCATCAGGTGGCAAGGTAACGGTGAAGGGATCCCATGGAGACATTCACGCCATGTGCAATGTAAATGTACGGCTAAGCCTTGTCATAGCAATGGATGGTGTTTATTCATAGCCCGCTAAACAGCCCGGGGCCCTGTGGTACTCCGTTACTGTAAACAGTGAAGGAACAGGCTTTTAACCCTCACCTCTGCTACATTCATCCAGACAAATGATCAAACTGCTGAGGCATTTCTCTGACAGATTCCTCACATGACTAACCCTCATAGAACCTGATTTACAGACAGAGTGACGACCTTTCTGTGAGATATGGAGCAACTGTACTTTATATTTGACTCTCCATTCACATTCAAATATGTGTATCCAGTCTGCCAAATCTCTATTTCAATGGGAACAGTAAATTGCTGAGGGAATTGGTTTGTCCATGCACAAATACACCACCGTATGCAGACCACATGTCTGTGTTGATGACATTTGAATTCAGTTCAGTACAGTGTAGTATGATTGGGGTGTGTGCGGTTTTCAACTTAGCAGTGTCAGGTTATGTTTTTATATATATATATATATATCACATGCATGAATCTTATCCAAGAGAAAAAAAAATTCCATAATATGCACCAAAGCCTCCTGTTTTCTGCCTGTTTTGATGCATTCGGTGGTATCCATGAGCAAGAGCTGATAGGATCTCTCGCAGCACAACTCTCTTCATTATTGAATAATTCATCAAAGTAAATGTGTCAGATGAGGACCTGAACCGGCCCACTGTCTCGTTTTTCCAAGGACTAAGCAGATTCACTTGACTTGCCCAAAGATATAGTGTTTCCTGATGCTTTGTGATCAGGAGGTAAAGTAGACAGAATCCTGTCAGCAGACATAGTTTAGTGGTTTTACTCTTCGCAGCAAATCACAGATTTGAAATGGAATAAAATGAACTTGGTTAAATCTGGGTTATATTCAGATTCCTGCTGAGATGTATGTGTTTTGGAATGTGCTGAGTCCATTGTTGGCGTGCATCGTATACCCCAGATGGATCACCAGTCAATAAAATGTAGGATTGGAATTCTGGATGTGAATCTGACCTCTCAAATCACAGTCATGTTGTCTTTTATTCCTAGCCATGAGCTTTTTGCAGTGGACGACTTTGATCAAAACCATGAACAATCAGCCCTTCCAGGATTTAGCTATTTTGATTTTGCAGATTTGACTTTAACAAGACTCGCCATGTGATGTCATCACAACGTGCATTCGGCCAATGTTCTCTTTGATTCATGTGCGTCCAACACGAGTATAGCTAAAAGGTCTTATTTACCAACAAACATCACTGTGAAAGACCGTGCGACACAATTTCTTACGATTGCGATTTTGCCAATTCAAGTAATTTTCAGAAGAAAAATAAAAAAAAAGCATAAAAACAACGCAAATTGCATCGCACATTTTGGAGAAAAAAAAACTGCAGCAAAATCAAACCGTTTTGTTTTGATAACTCAGTGAAATCCTGCGTGGACTGAATCATGAAAATTAACATTTCCATCAAGGACATTAAAACCCAGGAAGTAAGGTTTGATTGGTTGTGATAAGGTAACTCAGACCTCGTTTGTTGCTACTATTGCATGGGAAATGATGTTAGCATTTCCCAACCACCAGAGAACAGTGTGCCTTCACTGGTCCCATTATGTGATGGAAAACAGAGTCAGCCAGGGTACAGATAGTTCTGAGTGCAGTTATGTTTTACTACATTGTTTTATAATCTCCCAACAGCATAACTTAATCAGCCCCTTTAGCAAGAACTGTCTTGGCTCACAATCTATAGCTCACTGTGACTGTGTGTTTGCAGGCCAGCCCAGAGCAGCGGGTAATTCAGGAGCTGGAGGCGGAGAACATCCTGGCAGCGCTGCCAGCTTTTCCCCGAGGAGCACCCCTCCAGCGTGCAAGACGCGCCGCCCAGGCCCTGAGCCGAGCCGCCAATTACTCCGTACTGATGGCCCAACAGCAGGTGGGTGTGCTGAGAGAAAGAACAGAGAGAAGGATGGAGACTGACTCACAGCTGTATTGGCTCATCTGCGTTTGTCTGGCTCTTTCGCTCTCCTCTGCAGCCAGCAGAGTGGTCGTGGTCATGCTTTTGTGTCAGTTATCCTTGTTAATTCCTGTCTTTTTCCATCTTTATTCTTTTTCATATCTTCTGTTTCCTGTTCTCACTGCCAAGTCCAAGCTCATGCCTCCTCTTTGTGGTAATCTACCCCACTCTGTATGCTAACAGTCTGTCAATGCCAATCAATATTTCATACTAAAATAACCTGACCGGGGCGTTTCTGTCTAAGCCTCCTTCTTCACGCTCAGGGGTCATCGAAACTGTTATTTCAGGAAAATAGTCCTGATTGTACCTCTCTATTGTAGCACAGAAGGGCTAAGTCATGAATCATTCATGATACACTCTTCCTGACCAGGAGAAACACGATGATTAATGCAACACTTGTTGTGACGCCTCTCTACAGTCAGGAGCAGCATTGCCCAGGCGCCTCTTGACTCTGGGTTATGGGTCCATTGTGCATTTTTAAGAACCTGGCATTTGTAAGATAGGAAAAGTGAGGAAATGCACGTTTCTTAGAAGGCCGTTTCACTACATCTGTGCGTACTGTTAGATAGCGTGTTCATGAGATGTTGTGATTACCTTTCTTCGAGGCGAAGCCATGATTGTTTACGATCTTAACCCTTTGGCATGTGCTTCAAGACATTTGCTAGAATACTGAACTTCAAAGTCGCATCCGCTTTTCCAGTGAAAGCTGTCTTCCTCAAAACACCATCTGGCCTTTTTGCCTTGTTGTTGAAGATCCGTATTTTAGTCTTCTGTTCTGGTGATGTAGGTGGAAGCTCTTGAGGCCGAGTTGGATTTCCATAGAAGCTTGTACAGCCTGCAGGTCCGGACCATAGAGGAGCTCGTCCAGGGAATCCGACAGGCGTATCGAGCCTTCCAGGAGAACATCTCTCAGAGTCTGTGTGTTCCACTGCAAGGTAAATAGTCCTAAATCTCCAGAACCATTTGAATAGGCCCATGTGACCGAAATGAAATCATGATTTTCACTTTGCAGTGGATATAACTGTCCTCTCACCAGGTTTGATGTGACCTGATGGAACCTTCAGCCTTCAAGCAGCAAATTCATTAATGTATCATAAATAATTAGTGCTCTAATACCGTGTTGCTGTATAAACCTGCTGTCTGTGCTCTCACAATATGTTTTATGATCTTCATCTGAAATTATTCCATAGTGCTGTTGAGTTCACAAATCTGATTAGTCAGAAATTGTACACATGTTTATTACCTTTAAGTGTATTGGAACAGCACAAAAAAGCAGAAGAAAAAAGGCAAATTTGACATCATTTTACACAAATCTCAAAAATTAGGTCGGACAAAATTGTTGGCACCCTCAACTTAATATTTGGTTGCACACCCTTTGGAGAAAATAACTGAAACCAATCGCTTCCTATAACCATCAACAAGCTTCCTACACCTCTCAACTGGAATTTTGGACCACTCTTCTTTTGAAAACTGCTCCAGGTCTCTCAGATTTGAAGGGTGCCTTCTCGCAACAGCAATTTTGGGATCTCTCCATAGGTGTTCTATGGGATTTAGATCTGGACTCATTGATGGCCACTTCAGAATTCTCCAGCGCTTTGTCTCCAACCATTTCTGGGTGCTTTTTGAGGTATGTTTTGGGTCATTGTCCTGCTGAAACAGCCATGACCTCTGACGCAGACCCAGCTTTCTGACACTAGGCCCTACATTATGGGCCAAAATCTTTTGATAGTCTCCAGATTTCATGGTTCCTTGCACACAGTCAATGCACCTAGTGCCAGAGGCAGCAAAACAACTCCAAAACATCCTTGAACCTCCACCGTGTTTGACTGTAGGTACTGTGTTCCTTTCTTTGAAGGCCTCTTTCCGTTTTCTGTAAACAGTAGAATGATGTGCTTTGCCAAAAAGCTCTAGCTTAGTCTCATCTGTCCACAAAACGTTCTCCCAGAAGGATTGAGACTTACTCAGGTACATTTTTCCAAACTGCAGTCTGGCTTTTTTATGCCTCTGTGTCAGAAGTGGGGTTCTCCTCAGTCTCCTGCTATAGCGCTTCTTCTCATTCAGATGACGACATATGGTTTGACCTGACACTGATGCACCCTGAGTCTGTAGGACAGCCTGAATTTGCGTGGAAGTTGACTGAGGTTGTTTATCCACCATTCGAACTATCCTGCGTTGCATTCTTTCATCAATTTTTCTCTTCCGTCCACGTCCAGGGAGATTTGCCACAGTTCCATGGGTTACAAACTTCTTGATTGTTGATATTTTTCCACAATTTTGCTTCTTAAGTCCTCAGACAATTCTCAGCTCTTCTTTCTCTTCTCCATGCTTGGTGTGGCACACACAGGCACACAACACAAAGGTTGAGCCAACTTTTATACACTCTAACTGGCTTCAGTCTGGATTTCTATATTGCCAGCACCTGTTATTTGCCACAGGTGAGTTTAAATGAACATCACATGCTTGAAATGAAATTATTTACCCACAGTTTTAATAGGGTGCCAATGATTTTGTCCAGTCCATTTTGGGAGTTTTGTGTAAAATGATGTCAAATTTGCCTTTTTTCTCCTGCTTTTTTGTGCTGTTCCAATACACTTAAAGGTAATAAACATGTGTATACCAAAACATTTGTCATTGCAACACTTTTCTGGGAGAAATGGTGCATTTTCTGGAAAAGTTCCAGAGGTGCCAATAATTTCGTCCATGACTGTAACAGTATTATATTAATGCATTCATTCTAATACATTATCATTTCTATAGTAACAGCTCCTTCACAGGAACTTGTATGGCAGATGCTCCATGTATTCTGAGGCCAGTAATATATGGAGTAAAAAACATATTGTTATTTAACAAAGAAAAGCACATCATTGTTGATATGATTAATCTTTCTGTAGTGGTTTGTTTAACATTTATGGAAGGAGTCGCCAGTGTCAGTACTGGAGAGTCTTCAGGACAGAAGACCTTTTAGTTTACACTGTCCATCCCCTTCCCCCAGTGTATCATCCATCCATCCATCCATCCGTTTTCTCTACCGCTTATCCTACAGAGGGTTTCAGGAGAGCCTGGAACCTATCCCAGGGAACTCGGGGCACAAGCCGGGGGACACCCTGGACAGGGTGCCAACCCATCGCAGGGCACAATCACACACACATTCACACACTATGGACAATTTAAAAGATGCCAATCAACCTACAGCGCATATCCTTGAACATTGCATTGTGCATCATCTAAGCCCGAACATTTTCTGGAAAGAGTAATTGTGTCTACCTGCAGCCCACAAGCATGCAGTTCCAGACATCAGCTATTTCTGCTTAGAACAAACCACATAATCAGGACACTACTGTTTGGTAATATTGATCCTGCTGACTGTGGAAATGGGGAAGGGTGGATTTTTATTTTATCAGACGCTTGCCTGAAAAAAAAAAATATATATATATATATATTAAAAAAAAAAGAGCAGAGCTAGTGATTAGTACTGTATCTCTGCAGCTTGGATGAATACTGGGAGGTTTTGCGCTAAATTGCGTGTAGTGTTTTTGCGTGCGTTTGTGTTTTGGCATGTGTGAGTGTCTTCAGCAGTAGATGAGAACAGCTGCTTAGTGAAGCCATTCAGGAGGTGATGATAACAAAGTGCTGCTGGGGAGCGGCAGGCATACATACCAAAGTGTGTGTATATGGATGTGCGTGCGTGTGTGTGTGTGTGTGTGTCCTGTATGTGTGGTAAATAAGCTGAATATTGCACCTGAAGATACATTTGTTTTTGGAATAGAGCCAAGCCAAGTGCTCCTTTCATAGGCACACATAACTCCTCATTAAAAGCCTAATGCTGGACCTCCTGCTTTGCCTCTGCATAATGTAGAGCATAACCTCCCTCCCCCTTCCATTCCCCCAGATGGTCAACAGTTGCTGTGTTACAGATTGCATCACACCTGGAGCATGCAATCAAATGGAATATGTGGGGTGTGTGTGAAAGAGAGAGACAGGGAGCGAGAGGGTGAGACAGAGAGGCAGAGACCGGGAGAGAGAGACCGAGAGGGACCGGGAGATGGAGAGAGAGTGAGAGAGAGCAATATTACATAGCAACAGTTTGAGAGCAAGCGATTTTGTAAAAAAAAACTGTTTACAGTAAGTTCATTTGCAAACAACCAACATGTGCTTATTGTCCTCTAGTTTGCCTGGAATATTGGTTCACAGTCATGTGGTATGATACGGGACAAACCATCATTGTTGCTAACAGTGAACAGTTCATAAAAATATATCTACTTTTCATTAAAGACAGCTGAGTGAGTCAAACCCTAGCAAGGATCAGATGGTGAGAGTCCTGTTCAGCTTTTAAAACAAAACAGATACAGTATTATTTCTGCATTCTGCAAACATTTAACCCCAAACCTTTTTTTCTGTGTTGATGAACAAATTAAAGTCTATTTTCTCATGTTTATATAGTTCCTCACATAATTACAGACTTTTTATTTTTTATTTTTTTAACAAAGTTAATGTTCCAAGCATTTGGTCTGTCAGCATTTTGCCATCTATTTAGATCCACTAAGTGAGGCCATTCAGGAACTGAGACGGAGCAAAACATGTGGACTGTGTGGATTTCCTGAAGCTTGGCTTGGGGAAACACAGCTGTAAGAGACTTGTGAGGTCACCACAGATCTGCGCTTGCTGTGCGTTGTGCATACCAGAGCTCTGGAACATCATTAGTACAATGGGTGGAGGGTCTATAGATTTTTCACATCTTGCATCTTGTTGAAAGCACAAGACCGCGTATCCTCCGGTCTTTGAAGACGGATATCTAGCATTCACGATGGGATCTCGCATGTTTTATAACTAAACATGGCCAATAAGCCTCTAGTTTCAGAGAAAGAGGAAATCTGAGTGTCAGAGAGACCACTGACTTTTTCACACAGCCCATTGGCATGCATGCAAGATTATCTTGTTTAATAACTGCTTGAAATAAAACTCTTTAGGGATTCTGTACGCTTTTCTTCACTCCAGTGCCTACAGTATATTTTTGTTCTGACGAGCGCATTGTCGCGTCATTCAAAACGAAGCTGACAGTGTCTACACAGTGCATAGACATGCATGCTGTGCAAACAGAAATGTAGACAGCCAATCAGATCGCAACCTCCAAGATTCTGAAGCTTGCGGATTGAAAAGAGTCCAATAATAATCTTCCTGGATGGCCTCGGTAAGTGGCTGGCACAAAGCACACACGACTTGGAAGCAACACTAACTAAAAAAGAAAAAGGCGTAATGTTTCTGTAATCGAATGAACCGCTTCATAATTCCATATCCCAGGGTGATTCAATTCAAACAGTTCCAGTTTATCAAAACATGTTTCAAAAGTACAACAATCTCTGGTGTACATTTTTCAACTTCACTGGTGTCGGTGTGTAATTTTCATTTTACTCAACACTCTTCACATAAAATTGCAAATATACCAGCTCGTCTGTGTTTTGAGGTGCACATCTCCATCAGCCATACACATCTGAGCCATTCTGTTTGATACAGTCGGCTTTTCTCACTTTTCTCAACCCCTCCCCCCACTTTTTCCCCAGATGTCCTTTCATGCTACGAGGATCTGAGGAGCACAGCGTCAGAGGCTGCACTTCACCGCTTTCTGTCAGCTTTTAAGAGCAACTTGCCGCAGATACGAGAGGCGCTGGATGCCTTCGGCCCTTCAAAGAGTGAAGGTGGATCAATGTCTGTTTCAGACTCTATCTCTTTGTCTCTATCTCCCTCTCTCTCTCTCTCTCTCTCTCTTTCTCTACTATATCTCTTTCTCTGTTGAACTGAAATCTTCTTTCTAAGCCTGAATCAGCTTGTGATCCTAGGGCTGCTACGCTTTTGAATTATGGGTAATGTCCTAGAAAATTCCCACAGTTATCCCGGAATTGTGGTTTCTGCCAAAAGTTGTGCAAAGCTGAGTTCTTTATTTATTGTTACAATACACCGATCAGCCATAACATTAAAATCACTGACAGATGAAGTGAATAACATTGATAATCTCGTTACAGTGACAGCTGTCAAGGGGTGGGATATATTAGGCAACAAATGAACAGTTAGTTGTAGATATTGATGTGTTAGAAGGATCTGAGCGACTTTGACAAGGACCAAATTGTGTTGGCTAGACGACGGGGTCAGAGTATCTCCAAAATGGCAGGTCTTGTGAGGTGTTTATTATCTACCTAAAGTGGCCCAAGGAAGGACAACGGGTGAACCAGTGACAGGGTCATGGGAGCCCAAGACTCATTGATGAGCATGGGGAGCAAAGATTAGCCCATCTGGTCCGATCCCACAGAAGAGCTACTGTAGCACAAATTGCTGAAAAAGAGAACGCTGGCTGTTACATAAAAGAGTCAGAACATACTGTGCATCACAACTTGCTGCGTATTGGGCTGCATAGCTGCCCATCAAAAATGCCTACAATGGGCATGTGAGTATCAGAACTGATATGAGTATAAGAACTGGACCATGGAGCAGTGGAAGAAGTGGCCTGGTCTGATGAATCCCATTTTTGTTTGCATCATGTGAACATCCGGGTTCGTGTGTGTTGCTTACCTGGAGATGGAAGAGATGGCACCAGGACGCGTTATGGGACGAAGGCAAGCCAGTGAAGGAAATGTGACGCTCTGAGCAATGTTCTGTTCGGGAAACTGACCTAAACTTGGTCGTTGCAGACCAAGTACGCTCTTTCATGACAATAATATTCCCTAATTTCAGTGGTCTCTTTCAGCAGGATAATGCGTCCTACCACACTGCAAAAATTGCTCAGGAATGGATTGAGGAACCTGACAAACAGTCCAAGGTATTGACTTGGCCCTCAATTTCCCCAGATCTCAATCTGATTGAGCATCTGTTGGATGTGCTGGACAAACAAGTCTGATCCATGGAGGCCCCACTTCACAACTTACAGGATTAAAGGATCTTCTGATAACGTCTTGGTGCCAGAATCCACAGCACACCTTCAGAGGTCTTGTGGAGTCCATGCCTCAAGGGGTCAGAGCTGATTTGTTGGCACAAATAGAACCTACACAATATTAGGACAGGTGGTTTTAATGTTATGGTTGAACGGTGTATGAAGTTGATTGTAAATTTTTGCATACCCTTTCTTCAAAATACTGAAACGGTCATCATTTTCCTCCCACTCTGGTTGTCTGTTTCTTCCAATCCTGAAAGTTTTTCACTGCTGGTAATGGAATCCCTAACCAGACCTTAGTTATCTCCTTCTTCAGCGTCAGGAAAGGTCGAACACTTGAGTTTGCTTATAAAAATGACTGCTGACTGACTTGATGTAATATTTAGGCTGTCTGAGATAACAGGTTTGTATTAGGTAACTCTAAACTAGAGTTACCTACCATACAAAAATGATCATCAAGGAAGCATTCATTAACAAAATTAAGGAAAAATAATGGTGATGTCCCGTTCACCAAAGAGCAGGCTACAATCCTCCTCAAGAGTCTGTCAGTTTTGACTTGCTTATATATTCTTTCCTTATATTTCTCTTACTTTAAGCTATAAACCCTATATATCTCTATATAAACTCTATATATTTAAGCTATATATCTCTTACATTAGGCTATAACTTATATACTTCATATTCATACATAAAGTAACATCAGGAGCAGGCAAACCATCCATCCATCCATTTTCCATACCACATATCCTACACAGGGTTGCGTGGACCCTGGAGCCTATCCCAGAGAACTCTGGGCACAAGGCAGGGGACACCCTGGATGGGGTGCCAATCCAACGCAGGGCACAATCACACCCATTCACAAACCCATTCACGAACGACGACAATATTGAAATGGCAATCGGCCTACAACACATGTCTTTGGACTGGTGAGGAAACTGGAGTACACGGTGGAAACCCCCGAAGCACAGCAAGCACACAGGATGGAGGTGGGATTCGAACCCCCAACCCTGGAGGCGCGAGCGAGGCAAACATGCTATGTCTTTTGCTCCCATTATTTGTCATTTTAGTATTCTGGCTACTAATCTGGACAAGACAGCTACTAAACACCCAGTTTTGATTCACCTAAACACATTTCCCTGTGAAAATGAGCAGATGGAAGAAAAGCCTACAGTCTAGGTGTGGCTTTGAATCTGTGTATTTATTTTAAATGTGTAATCCGAATGTTTAATACACTTCTGTCTGCTCCTTCTCGATCACGTCTGTCCTGCTACTCTTTCCCTCATTCCTGCCAGAATCTTTCTGCCCTAATACAAATCCTTGTGTTTTTCCATTACAAACACAGACAACAGCTGTTAGGGGAATCACACATGCTTTCACACAGAGGGGGAAAAAGATTCCAGCAGGCAGGGACATTTCGGCACAAAAGCTGAAAGCCGTTGCTTACTTAACTCCACCCCCACACCATCCCACCCCAAAACTCACTAATTTAGTTGCTGCCGCTTCAGCTGTCAGTTTGCACTCAGTATTAACAGATTCTTTAATCCAGTGTTAGAATATCAGTTCATAAGTTTGTTATTGTTAGAGGTGGGAAACATGGCAAATAAAACCTCCATATAAATAGAAACATAAACTTTTTAGCCTATTTTCCGCTCTAACATAATGCCAGGAGTTGGGTTTAATGACTTTACTTAATGTCTACCATGGAAAATATTTACCATGGAAGATGAGGGAAAATGAAACAATTGGTACAAAAATACATCTGAGTGCAAAAGTTGCATACCTTTAACTCAAGAAAGCAGAGAATTATATTTTAAGCCAGTAAGATATTGGGTCTGTGTGTTTGGTTTTACAGATGTTCAGATATTCCTGCATTATTACAGGTAACTAAGACTCTGTCAAGTACGCTGCCTGCTTTAAACCTGTCAGTTTTATAGAAGTACGGATAAAACACACGTTATCTGAACACTTGATCACGATACATCATCATAATCGCCATCATCGTGTCAACTAGCGATCGAGTGAGACAGTGAGGGAGACAGCGATCGAGTGAGACAGTGAGGGAGACAGCGATCGAGTGAGACAGTAAGGGAGACGGCGATCGGTGGAGTGAGCGAGTGAGACGGCGATCGGTGGAGTGAGCGAGTGAGACGGCGATCGGAGGAGTGAGCGAGTGAGACGGCGATCGGTGGAGTGAGCGAGTGAGACGGCGATGGAGTGAGTGAGCGAGTGAGACGGCGATGGAGTGAGTGAGCGAGTGAGACGGCGATGGAGTGAGCGAGTGAGACGGCGATGGAGTGAGTGAGCGAGTGAGACGGCGATGGAGTGAGTGAGCGAGTGAGACGGGGGATGTGAAGTGAGTGAGGGCGGAACGGGCATGGAGTGAGTGAGCGGAGTGAGACGGCCGATGGAGCGAGTGAGACGGCGCATGTGAGCGAGTGAGACGGCGATGGAGTGAGTAGACGGCGATGGCGTGAGTGAGTGAGACGACGATGGAGTGAGTGAGACGGAGATGGAGTGGGAGCCGAGTGAGAACGGCGGAGTGAGTGGAGCGAAAGTGAGACGGGCGATGGAGTGAGTGAGCGAAGTGAGACGGCCATGGAGTGAGTGAGCGATTGAGACGGGCGATGGCTAGTGAGCGGAAAGTGAGACGGCGATGATGAGTGATGAAAGTGAGACGGCGATGGAGTGAGTGAGCGAGTGAGACGGCGATGGAGTGAGTGAGCGAGTGAGACGGCGCGTGGAGTGAGTGGCGTGAGCGAGACGGGCGGTGGAGTGAGTGAGCGAGTGTGAGACGGGCGATGGGAGTGAGTGGGCCGAGTGAGACGGCCGAGGAGCGTAGTGAGTGAGACGGCGATGGAGTGAGTGAGCGAGTGAGACGGCGATGGAGTGAGTGAGCGAGTGAGACGGCGATGGAGTGAGTGAGCGAGTGAGACGGCGATGGAGTGAGTGAGCGAGACGGCGATGGAGTGAGTGAGCGAGTGAGACGGCGATGGAGTGAGGAGTAGTGAGACCTGATGGGGAAGGAGTGAGTGAGACGGGCGATGGAGTGAGCGAGTGAGACAGCGATGGAGTGAGTGAGTGAGACAGCGATGGAGTGAGTGAGTGAGACAGCGATGGAGTGAGTGAGTGAGACAAGTGGTGGAGTGAATGAGACAGACAGCGATGGAGTGAGTGAGACAGACAGCGATGGAGTGAGTGAGTGATACAGCGATGGAGTGAGTGAGTGAGTGAGACAGCGATGGAGTGAGGAGTGAGTGAGACAGCGATGGAGTGAGTGGGAGTGAGACAGCGATGGAGTGAGTGAGACACATGGTGTAGTGAGTGAGACAGACAGCGCGAGTGAGGAGTGATACAGCGATGGAGTGAGTGAGTGAGTGAGACAGCAATTGAGTGAGTGAGACAGCGGGCTGAGTGAGTGAGTGAGACAGCGTACGAGTTAGTGTGTGAGTGAGACAGCGATCGAAAGTGAGTGAGAAAGTGAGTGAGAGTGATCGGTAGAGTGAGTGAGATGCGATTGAGTTAGTGGGGGAGTGAGACAGGCGATCGAGGGTAGTGAGTGAGTGAGGAGCGATCGAAGTTAGTGTGTGAGTGAGTGAGACAGCAATCGAGTTAGTGAGTGAGTGAGCGAGACAGCGATCGAGTGATCGAGTTAGTGAGTGAGACAGCGATCGAGTGTGACAGTGAGGGAGACAGCGATCGAGTGAGAGCAGCGATCGAAGTGAGCGAGTGAGACAGTGATCGAGTGAGTGAGTGAGACCGCTGATCGAGTGAGTGAGAGTGATCGTGTTAGTGAGTGAGACAGCGATCGAGTGAGACAGTGAGGGGAGACAGCGATCGAAAGTGAGACAGCCGAGGAGTGAGTGAGTGAGACAGCGATCGGAAGTGAGTGGAGACAGCGATCGAAAGTGAGTGAGACAGCGATGGAGTGAGTGAGTGAGACAGCGATGGAGTGAGTGAAACAAGTGGTGGAGTGAGTGAGACAGACAGCGATGGAGTGAGTGAGACAGACAGCGATGGAGTGAGTGAGTGATACAGCGATGGGTGAGTGAGTGAGACAGCGATGGAGTGAGTGAGTGAGACAGCGATGGAGTGAGTGAGTGAGTGAGACAGCGATGGAGTGAGTGAGTGAGACAGCGATGGAGTGAGTGAGACAGTGGTGGTGTGAGTGAGACAGACACGCGATGGAGTGAGTGAGTGATACAGCGATGGAGTGAGTGAGTGATACAGCGGCGGGAGTGAGTGAGTGAGACAGCGATGGAGTGAGTGAGTGAGACAGCGATCGAGTTAGTGTGTGAGTGAGACAGCGATCGAGTGAGTGAGAAAGTGAGTGAGAGTGATCGAGTTAGTGAGTGAGACAGCGATTGAGTTAGTGAGTGAGTGAGTGAGACAGCGATCGAGTTAGTGAGTGAGTGAGTGAGACAGCGATCGAGTTAGTGAGTGAGTGAGTGAGCGATCGAGTTAGTGAGTGAGTGAGACAGCGATCGAGGTGAGAGTGAGTGAGCTAGACAGCGATCGAAAGTAGTGAGTGAGTGATCGAGTTAGTGAGTGAGTGAGACAGCAATCGAAGTTAGTGAGTGAGTGAGCGAGACAGCGATCGAGTGATCGAGTTGGAGTGAGGAGTGAACGATAGTGAGTGAGACAGCGATTGAGTTAGGTGAGTGAGATACCAGCGAGTGAGTGAGAAAGTGAGTGAGAGTGATCGAGTTAGTGAGTGAGACAGTGATCAAGTGAGACAGTGAGGGAGACAGCGATCGAAAGTGAGACAGCGATCGAAAGTGAGTGAGTGAGACCAGCGATCGAAAGTGAGTGAGAAGCGATCGAGTGAGTGAGACCGCGATCGAGCGTGAGTGAGGAGATCAGTGAGGGAGACAGCGATGGAGTGAGACAGCGATGGAGTGAGACAGTGAGGACAGCGATGGAGTGAGACAGTGAGGGAGACAGCGATCGAGTGAGACAGCGATGGAAAAAGTGGAGTAAGTGAGTGAGACAGCGATGGATGGATGGAGTGAGTGAGACAGCGATGGAGTGAGTGAGTGAGACGCGATGGGTGAGTGAGCGCGAGCAAGACAGCGAGTGAGACAGCGATGGAGTGAGTGGTGAGACAGCGATGGAGTGAGTGAGACAAGTGGTGGGTGAGTGAGACAGACAGCGATGGGTGAGTGAGTGATACAGCGATGGAGTGAGTGGTGAGTGAGACAGCGATGGGTGAGTGAGTGAGACAGCGATCGAGGTTAGTGAGTGAGTGAGACAGCGAATCGGTGAGTGAGAAAGTGAGTGAGAGTGAGCGAGTTAGTAATTGAGACAGCGATTGAGTTAGTGAGTGAGTGAGTGAGACAGCGATCGAGTTAGTGAGTGAGTGAGTGAGTGAGTGAGCGATCGAGTTAGTGAGTGAGTGAGTGAGACAGCGATCGAGTTAGTGAGACAGTGAGGGAGACGGCGATCGGGGGAGTGAGCGAGTGAGACGGCGATCGGTGGAGTGAGCGAGTGAGACGGCGATCGGTGGAGTGAGCGAGTGAGACGGCGATCGGTGGAGTGAGCGAAGGAGCGGCGATCGGTGGGAGCGGCAGTGAGACGGCGATCGGTGGAGTGAGCGAGTGAGACGGCGATCGGTGGAGTGAGCGAGTGAGACGGCGATCGGTGGAGTGAGCGAGTGAGACGGCGATCGGAGGAGTGAGCGAGTGAGACGGCGATCGGTGGAGTGAGCGAGTGAGACGGCGATGGAGTGAGTGAGCGAGTGAGACGGCGATGGAGTGAGTGAGCGAGTGAGACGGCGATGGAGTGAGTGAGCGAGTGAGACGGCGATGGAGTGAGTGAGCGAGTGAGACGGCGATGGAGTGAGTGAGACGGCGATGGAGTGAGTGAGACGGCGATGGAGTGAGTGAGACGGCGATGGAGTGAGTGAGACGGCGATGGAGTGAGTGAGACGGCGATGGAGTGAGTGAGACGGCGATGGAGTGAGTGAGCGAGTGAGACGGCGATGGAGTGAGTGAGCGAGTGAGACGGCGATGGAGTGAGTGAGCGAGTGAGACGGCGATGGAGTGAGCAGCGAGTGATAGCGATGGGTAGTGAGTGAGACAGCGATGGCGATGGAGTAGGTGAGTGAGTGAGACAGCGATGGGTAGTGGGTAGAGACAGCGATGGAGTGGGTGAGAAGACAAGTGGTGGAGTGAGTGAGGACAGACAGCGATGGAGTGAAGTGAGACAGACGCGATGGGTGGTGAGTGGTGCAAGAGGCTGGAGTGGTGAGTGGAGTGAGACAGCGATGGGTGAGGTGGGTGAGTGAGAGAGAGCGATGGAGTGAGTGAGTGAGACAGCGATGGGTGAGTGAGACAAGTGGTGGAGTGAGTGAGACAGCGCAGGCGATGGAGTGAGTGAGTGATACAGCGATGGAGTGGGTGAGTGGGAGTGAGACAGCGGTTGAGTGAGTGAGACAGCGATGGAGTGAGTGAGTGAGACAGCGATCGAGGTTGGTGTGTGAGTGAGACAGCGTCGAGTGAGTGGGAAAGTGAGTGGGGTGATCAGGTTAGTGAGTGAGACAGCGATTGGGTTGAGTGAGAGGTGAGTGAGTGAGTGAGACAGCGATGAGTTGAGTAGGTGAGTGAGCGATCAGGTTGATGGTGGATGATGATGAGACAGCAATCGAGTTGGTGGTGGTGGAGTGAGTGAGACAGGATAGTAGTGGAGGAGTGAGTGAGCGACGAGTTAGTGAGTGAGAGTGAGAAGCACGTAGTGGTAGTGAGTGAGTGACAGCGATCGAGTGATCGAGTTAGTGAGTGAGACAGCGATCGAGTGTGACAGTGAGGGAGACAGCGATCGAGTGAGACAGCGATCGAGTGAGCGAGTGAGACAGTGATCGAGTGAGTGAGTGAGACCGCGATCGAGTGAGTGAGAGTGATCGAGTTAGTGAGTGAGACAGCGATCGAGTGAGACAGTGAGGGAGACAGCGATCGAGTGAGACAGCGATGGAGTGAGTGAGTGAGACAGCGATCGAGTGAGTGAGACAGCGATGGAGTGAGTGAGTGAGACAGCGATGGAGTGAGTGAGACAAGTGGTGGAGTGAGTGAGACAGACAGCGATGGAGTGAGTGAGACAGACAGCGATGGAGTGAGTGAGTGAGACAGCGATGGAGTGAGTGAGTGAGACAGCGATGGAGTGAGTGAGTGAGACAGCGATGGAGTGAGTGAGTGAGTGAGACAGCGATGGAGTGAGTGAGTGAGACAGCGATGGAGTGAGTGAGTGAGACAGCGATGGAGTGAGTGAGACAAGTGGTGGAGTGAGTGAGACAGACAGCGATGGAGTGAGTGAGTGACACAGCGATGGAGTGAGTGAGTGAGACAGCGATGGAGTGAGTGAGTGAGACAGCGATCGAGTTAGTGTGTGAGTGAGACAGCGATGGAGTGAGTGAGAAAGTGAGTGAGAGTGATCGAGTTAGTGAGTGAGACAGCGATTGAGTTAGTGAGTGAGTGAGTGAGACAGCGATCGAGTTAGTGAGTGAGTGAGTGAGACAGCGATCGAGTTAGTGAGTGAGTGAGCGATCGAGTTAGTGAGTGAGTGAGACAGCAATCGAGTTAGTGAGTGAGTGAGCGAGACAGCGATCGAGTGATCGAGTTAGTGAGTGAGAGTGATCGAGTTAGTGAGTGAGACAGCGATTGAGTTAGTGAGTGAGACAGCGATCGAGTGAGTGAGAAAGTGAGTGAGAGTGATCGAGTTAGTGAGTGAGACAGTGATCGAGTGAGACAGTGAGGGAGACAGCGATCGAGTGAGACAGCGATCGAGTGAGTGAGTGAGACCGCGATCGAGTGAGTGAGACCGCGATCGAGTGAGTGAGACCGCGATCGAGTGAGTGAGAGTGATCGAGTTAGTGAGTGAGACAGCGATCGAGTGTGACAGTGAGGCCCCGCACGAAAGCGAGACAGCGATCGAAGTGAGAACAGCGAAAGTGAGACAGTGATCGAGTGAGTGAGTGAGACCGCCACGAAAGTGAGTGAGAGTGATCGAGTTAGTGAGTGAGACAGCGATCGAGTGAGACAGTGAGGGAGACAGCGATCGAGTGAGACAGCGACGAGTGAGTGAGTGAGACAGCGAATGAAGTAGTGAGACAGCGGAGGAGTGAGTAGCACGAGTGAGTGAGACAGCGATCGAGTGAGTGAGTGAGACAGCGATCGAGTGAGTGAGTGAGACAGCGATCGAGTGAGTGGACGAGTGAGTGAGACATTGATCGAGTGAGACAGTGAGGGAGACAGCGATGGAACGAGTGTGTGAGACAGCGATGGAGCGAGTGAGTGAGACAGCGATGGAGCGAGTGAGTGAGGCAGCGATGGAGCGAGCAAGCGAGTGAGACAGCGATCGATCGAGCAAGCGAGTGAGACAGCGATCGATCGAGCGAGTGAGACAGCGATCGATGGAGCGAGCGAGTGAGACAGCGATCGATGGAGTGAGCGAGTGAGACGGCGATGGAGTGAGTGAGCGAGTGAGACGGCGATGGAGTGAGTGAGCGAGTGAGACGGCGATGGAGTGAGTGAGCGAGTGAGACGGCGATGGAGTGAGTGAGCGAGTGAGACGGCGATGGAGTGAGTGAGCGAGTGAGACGGCGATGGAGTGAGTGAGCGAGTGAGACGGCGATGGAGTGAGTGAGCGAGTGAGACGGCGATGGAGTGAGTGAGAGGGCGAGGGAGTGAGTGAGACGGCGATGGAGTGAGTGAGACGGCGATGGAGTGAGTGAGACGGCGATGGAGTGAGTGAGACGGCGATGGAGTGAGTGGAGACGGGCGGCGGAGTGAGTGAGCCGAGAGTGAGACGGCGATGGAGTGAGTGAGCGAAAGTGGAGACGGCGATGGAATGAGCGAGTGAGACGGCGATGGAGTGAGCGAGTGATACGCGATGGAGTGAGCGAGTGAGACAGCGATGGAGTGAGTGAGTGAGTGAGACAGCGATGGAGTGAGTGAGTGAGAGCTGGCGGGAGTGAGTGGAGGAGGAGACAGCGATGGAGTGAGTGAGTGAGACAGCGATGGAGTGAGTGAGACAAGTGGTGGAGTGAATGAGACAGACAGCGATGGAGTGAGTGAGACAGACAGCGATGGAGTGAGTGAGTGATACAGCGATGGAGTGAGTGAGTGAGTGAGACAGCGATGGAGTGAGTGAGTGAGTGAGACAGCGATGGAGTGAGTGAGTGAGACAGCGGATGGAGGAGGGGAGAGTGGGGTGGAGAGTGAGAGGAGACAGCGGATGGTGGAGTGAGTGATACAGCCGCATGGGAGTGAGTGGGGAGTGAGTGAGACAGCCGATTGAGTGAGTGAGACAGCGATGGGAGTGAGTGAGTGAGACAGCGACGAAGTTAGTGGTTGAGTGAGACAGCGACGAGTGAGTGAGAAAGTGAGTGAGAGTGATCGAGTTAGTGAGTGAGACAGCGATTGAGTTAGTGAGTGAGTGAGTGAGTGAGACAGCGATCGAGTTAGTGAGTGAGTGAGTGAGCGATCGAGTTAGTGAGTGAGTGAGTGAGACAGCAATCGAGTTAGTGAGTGAGTGAGCGAGACAGCGATCGAGTGATCGAGTTAGTGAGTGAGACAGCGATCGAGTGTGACAGTGAGGGAGACAGCGATCGAGTGAGACAGCGATCGAGTGAGCGAGTGAGACAGTGATCGAGTGAGTGAGTGAGACCGCCGACGGTGAGTGAGAGTGATCGAAGTTAGTGAGTGAGACAGCGACGAGTGAGACAGTGAGGGAGAAGATCGAGTGAGAGAGCATGGAGTGAGTGAGTGAGACAGCGGACGAGTGAGTGAGACAGCGATGGAGTGAGTGAGTGAGACAGCGAGGAGTGAGTAGTGAGACAAGTGGTGGAGTGAGTGAGACAGACAGCGATGGGTGAGTGAGACAGACAGCGATGGAGTGAGTGAATACACGCGATGGAGTGAGTGAGTGAGACAGCGATGGAGTGAGTGAGTGAGACACGATGGAGTGAGTGGGAGTGAGTGAGAGAGCGATGGAGTGAGTGAGTGAGACAGCGATGGAGTGAGTGAGTGAGACAGCGATGGAGTGAGTGAGACAAGTGGTGGAGTGAGTGAGACAGACAGCGATGGAGTGAGTAGTGACACAGCGATGGAGTGAGTGAGTGAGACAGGCGGATGGAGTGAGTGAGTGAGCAGTGTTACCGAGTTAGTGTGTGAGTGAGACGATGGAGTGAGTGAGAAAGTGAGTGAGAGTGATGCGAGTTAGTGAGTGAGACAGCGATTGAGTTAGTGAGTGAGTGAGTGAGACAGCGACTGAGTAGTGAGTGAGTGAGTGAGACAGCGATCGAATTAGTGAGTGAGTGAGCGAGCGAGTTAGTGAGTGAGTGAGACAGCAATCGAGTTAGTGAGTGAGTGAGCGAGACAGCGATCGAGTGATCGAGTTAGTGAGTGAGAGTGATCGAGTTAGTGAGTGAGACAGCGATTGAGTTAGTGAGTGAGACAGCGATCGAGTGAGTGAGAAAGTGAGTGAGTGACGAAGTTAGTGAGTGAGACAGTGATCGAGTGAGACAGTGAGGGAGACAGCGATCGAAGTGAGACAGCGACGAAGTGAGTGAGTGAGACCGCGATCGAGTGGAGTGAGACCGCGACGAAAGTGAGTGAGACCGCATCGAAAGAGTGAGGAGTGATCGAAGTTAGTGAGTGAGACAGCGATCGAGTGTACAGTGAGGGAGACAGCGATCGAGTGAGCGGAAAGGAGACAGTGATCGAGTGGTGAGTGAGACCGCGATCGGTGAGTGAGGAGTGCGATCGAGTTAGTGAGTGAGACGGAAAGGGACGAGTGAGACAGTGAGGGAGACAGCGATCGAAAGTGAGACAGCGATCGAGTGAGTGAGGAGACAGCGATCGAGTGAGTGAGACAGCGACGAGTGAGTGAGACAGCGATCGAAAGTGAGACAGCGATCGAGGTAGGAGTGAGACAGCGATCGAGTGAGTGAGTGAGACAGACGTGAGTGAGTGGGACGGAAGGAGTGAGACATTGATCGAGTGAGACAGTGGAGGGAGACAGCGATGGAACGAGTGTGAGACAGCGGTTGTGAGCGGAAAGGAGTGAGACGGCGAGCGAGTGAGTGAGGCAGCGATGGAGCGGAAGCAAGCGGAGGAGAGCAGCGACCGACGAGCGTTAGTGAGAGACAGCCGATCGATCGAGCGAGTGAGACAGCGACGATGGAGCAGCGGTATAGACAGCGATGATGGAGCGAACGGCAAGTGAGACAGCGACGAGTGAGTGAGTGATCGAAGTTGGTGAGTGAGACAGCGGATGGAGTGAGTGAGACAGCGATGGAGTGAGAGAGCAATCGAGTGAGTGAGACAGCGATAGAGTGAGTGAGACGGCGATAGAGTGAGACAGCGATGGAGTGAGTGAGTGAGACAGCGATGGAGTGCGTGGAGTGAGACAGCGATGGAGTGCGTGAGTGAGACAGTTGGAGACAGCGATGGAGTGAGACAGTGAGGGAGACAGCGATGGAGTGAGACAGCGATGGAGTGAGTGAGAGACAGCGATCGAAAGTGAGTGAGACAGCGTATGGAGTGAGGTAAGACGACGAGTGAGTGAGAGTGATCGAGTTGGTGAGTGAGACAGCGATGGAGGAGTGAGAGAGCAACTGAGTGAGTGAGACAGCGATAGAGTGAGTGAGACAGCGATAGAGTGAGACAGCGATGGAGTGAGTGGTGAGACAGCGATGGAGTGCGGAGTGAGACAGCGATGGAGTGCGTGAGTGAGACAGTGAGGGAGACAGCGATGGAGTGAGACAGTGAGGGAGACAGCGATGGAGTGAGACAGCGATCGGAGGAGTGAGTGAGACAGCGATCGAGTGAGTGAGACAGCGATGGAGTGAGTGAGAGTGATCGAAGTTAGTGAGTGAGACAGCCGACGGTGAGACAGTGAGGGAGACAGCGATCGAGTGAGACAGCGATGGAGTGAGTGAGTGAGACAGCGACGAGTGAGTGAGACAGCGATGGAGTGATGAGTGAGACAGCGATGGAGTGAGTGAGACAAGTGGTGGAGTGAGTGAGACAGACAGCGATGGAGTGAGTGGGAGACAGACAGCGATGGAGTGAGTGAGTGAGACAGCGATGGAGTGAGTGAGTGAGACAGCGATGGAGTGGTAGGAGTGAGACAGCCGATGGAGTGAGTGAGACAAGTGGTGGAGTGAGTGAGACAGACAGCGATGGGTAGGAGTGAGTGACACAGCGGGCGGGAGTGGTGAGTGAGACAGCGATGGAGTGAGTGAGTGAGACAGCGATCGAAGTAGTGTGAGTGAGACAGCGATGGCGTGAGTGAGAAAGTGAGTGAGAGTGATCGAGGTAGTGAGTGAGACAGCGATTGAGTTAGTGAGTGAGTGAGTGAGACAGCGATCGAGTTAGTGAGTGAGTGAGTGAGACAGCGATCGAAAGTTAGTGAGTGAGTGAGCGATCGAGTTAGTGAGTGAGTGAGACAGCAACTGAGTTAGTGAGTGAGTGAGCGGTGACAGCGACGTATCGAGTAGTGAGTGAGAGTGATCGAGTTAGTGAGTGAGACAGCGATTGAGTTAGTGAGTGAGACACGATCGAGTGAGTGAGAAAGTGAGTGAGAGTGATCGAGTTAGTGAGTGAGACAGTGATCGAGTGGGGAGACAGTGAGGGAGACAGCGTATCGAAAGTGAGACAGCGATCGAGTGAGTGAGTGAGACCGCGATCGGTGAGTGAGACCGCGATCGAGTGAGTGAGACCGCGATCGAGTGAGTGAGAGTGATCGAGTTAGTGAGTAAGCACGGCCGAACGTGTGACAGTGAGGGGAGACAGCGACCGAGTGAGACAGCGACGAGTGAGCGAGTGAGACAGTGATCGAGTGAGTGAGTGAGACCGCGATCAGTGAGTGAGAGTGATCGAAGTTAGTGAGTGAGACAGCGACCGAGTGAGACAGTGAGGGGAGACAGCGATCGAAGTGAGACAGCGATCGAGTGAGTGGCAGACAGCGATCGAGTGAGTGAGACAGCGACGAGTGAGTGAGACAGCGATCGAAAGTGAGTGAGACAGCGACGAAGTGGTGGTGAGACAGCGATCGAGTGAGTGAGTGAGACAGCGACGAGTGAGTGGACGAGTGAGTGAGACATTGATCGAGTGAGACAGTGAGGGAGACAGCGATGGAACGAGTGTGTGAGACAGCGATGGCGTGGGAGTGAGACAGCGATGGAGCGAAGTGAGTGAGGCAGCGATGGAGCGGAAGCAAGTGGGAGACAGCGACCGATCGAGCAAGCGTAAAGAGACAGCGATCGATCGAGGAGTGAGACAGCATCGATGGAGCGAGCGGAGTGAGACAGCACGATGGAGCGGAGCGAGTGAGACAGCGACGAGTGAGTGAGAGTGATCGAGTTGGTGAGTGAGACAGCGATGGAGGAGTGAGACAGCGATGGAGTGAGAGCAACATCGAGTGAGTGAGACAGCGATAGAGTGAGTGAGACAGCGATAGAGTGAGACAGCGATGGAGTGAGTGAGTGAGACAGCGATGGAGTGCGTGAGTGAGACAGCGATGGAGTGCGTGAGTGAGACAGTGAGGGAGACAGCGATGGAGTGAGACAGTGAGGGAGACAGCGATGGAGTGAGACAGCGATGGAGTGAGTGAGTGAGACAGCGATCGAGTGAGTGAGACAGCGATGGAGTGAGTGAGAGTGATCGAGTTAGTGAGTGAGACACGCATCGAGTGAGACAGTGAGGGAGACAGCGATCGAGTGAGACAGCGATGGAGTGAGTGAGTGAGACAGCGACCGAGTGAGTGAGACAGCGATGGAGTGAGTGAGTGAGACAGCGATGGAGTGAGTGAGACACGTGGTGGAGTGAGTGAGACAGACAGCGATGGAGTGAGTGAGACAGACAATGGCGATGGAGTGAGGAGTGAGACAGCGATGGAGTGAGTGAGTGAGACAGCGGTGGAGGAGTGAGTGAGACAGCGATGGAGTGAGTGAGTGAGTGAGACAGCGATGGAGTGAGTGGGTGAGACAGCGATGGAGTGAGGAGTGAGACAGCGATGGAGTGAGGTGAGTGAGACACATGGAGGAGTGAGTGAGACAGGGAGGAGTGAGTGAGACAGCGATGGAGTGAGTGAGACAAGTGGTGGAGTGAGTGAGACAGACAGCGATGGAGTGAGTGAGTGATACAGCGATGGAGTGAGTGGAGTGAGACAGCGATGGAGTGAGTGAGTGAGACAGCGATCGAGTTAGTGTGTGAGTGAGACAGCGATCGAGTGTGGTGGGAAAGTGAGTGAGAGTGATCGAGTTAGTGAGTGAGACAGCGATTGAGTGAGACAGTGAGGGGAGACAGTGACCGAGTGAGAGGGAATAGTGAGCAGTGAGTGAGACAGCGATCGAGTGAGTGAGACAGCGATCGAGTGAGTTTACAGCGTATCGAAGTGAGTGAGACAGCGACAGTGAGTGAGTGAGACAGCGATCGAGTGAGTGAGTGAGACAGCGACGAGTGAGTGACGAGTGAGTGAGACATTGATCGAGTGAGACAGTGAGGGAGACAGGATGGAACTGTGTGAGACAGCGATGGAGCGAGTGAGTGAGACATTGATCGAGTGAGACAGTGAGGGAGACAGCGATGGAGCGAGTGTGTGAGACAGCGATGGAGCGAGTGAGTGAGGCAGCGATGGAGCGAGCGAGTGAGGCAGCGAGCGATCGAGCAAGCGAGTGAGACAGCGATCGATCGAGCAAGCGAGTGAGACAGCGATCGATCGAGCGAGTGAGACAGCGATCGATGGAGCGAGCGAGTGAGACAGCGATCGATGGAGCGAGCGAGTGAGACAGCGATCGAGTGAGTGAGAGTGATCGAGTTGGTGAGTGAGACAGCGATGGAGTGAGTGAGACAGCGATGGAGTGAGAGAGCAATCGAGTGAGTGAGACAGCGATAGAGTGAGTGAGACAGCGAGAGAGTGAGACAGCGATGGAGTGAGTGAGACAGCGATGGAGTGCGTGAGTGAGACAGCGATGGAGTGCGTGAGTGAGACAGTGAGGGAGACAGCGATGGAGTGAGACAGCGATGGAGTGAGACAGTGAGGGAGACAGCGATGGAGTGAGACAGTGAGGGAGACAGCGATCGAGTGAGACAGCGATGGATGGAGTAAGTGAGTGAGACAGCGATGGATGGATGGAGTGAGTGAGACAGCGATGGAGTGAGTGAGTGAGACAGCGATGGAGTGAGTGAGCGAGCAAGACAGCGAGTGAGACAGCGATGGAGTGAGTGAGTGAGACAGCGATGGAGTGAGTGAGACAAGTGGTGGAGTGAGTGAGACAGACAGCGATGGAGTGAGTGAGTGATACAGCGATGGAGTGAGTGAGTGAGTGAGACAGCGATTGAGTGAGTGAGACAGCGATGGAGTGAGTGAGTGAGACAGCGATCGAGTTAGTGAGTGAGTGAGACAGCGAGTGAGTGAGAAAGTGAGTGAGAGTGATCGAGTTAGTAATTGAGACAGCGATTGAGTTAGTGAGTGAGTGAGTGAGTGAGCGATCGAGTTAGTGAGTGAGTGAGTGAGACAGCGATCGAAGTGAGTGAGTGAGTGAGTGAGTGAGTGAGCGATCGAGTTAGTGAGTGAGTGAGTGAGACAGCAATCGAGTTAGTGAGTGAGTGAGCGAGACAGCGATCGAGTGATCTAGTTAGTGAGTGAGAGTGATCGAGTTAGTGAGTGAGACAGCGATTGAGTTAGTGAGTGAGACAGCGATCGAGTGAGTGAGAAAGTGAGTGAGAGTGATCGAGTTAGTGAGTGAGACAGTGATCGAGTGAGACAGTGAGGGAGACAGCGATCGAGTGAGACCGCGATCGAGTGAGTGAGACCGCGATCGAGTGAGTGAGACCGCGATCGAGTGAGTGAGACCGCGATCGAGTGAGTGAGAGTGATCGAGTTAGTGAGTGAGACAGCGATCGAGTGTGACAGTGAGGGAGACAGCGATCGAGTGAGACAGCGATCGAGTGAGTGAGTGAGACAGCGATCGAGTGAGTGAGACAGCGATCGAGTGAGTGAGACAGCGATCGAGTGAGTGAGACAGCGATCGAGTGAGTGAGTGAGACAGCGATCGAGTGAGTGAACGAGTGAGTGAGACATTGATCGAGTGAGACAGTGAGGGAGACAGCGATGGAGCGAGTGTGTGAGACAGCGATGGAGCGAGTGAGTGAGACATTGATCGAGTGAGACAGTGAGGGAGACAGCGATGGAGCGAGTGTGTGAGACAGCGATGGAGCGAGTGAGTGAGGCAGCGATGGAGCGAGTGAGGCGGACGATCGAAAGGAGTAGAAGCGATCGATCAAAAGTGAGACAGCGATCGATGGAGCGAGCGAGTGAGACAGCGATCGATGGAGCGAGCGAGTGAGACAGCGATCGATGGAGCGAGCGAGTGAGACAGCGATCGATGGAGCGAGCGAGTGAGACAGCGATCGAGTGAGTGAGAGTGATCGAGTTGGTGAGTGAGACAGCGATGGAGTGAGAGAGCAATCGAGTGAGTGAGACAGCGATAGAGTGAGTGAGACAGCGATAGAGTGAGACAGCGATGGAGTGAGTGAGTGAGACAGCGATGGAGTGAGTGAGTGAGACAGCGATGGAGTGCGTGAGTGAGACAGTGAGGGAGACAGCGATGGAGTGAGACAGTGAGGGAGACAGCGATGGAGTGAGACAGTGAGGGAGACAGCGATGGAGTGAGACAGTGAGGGAGACAGCGATCGAGTGAGACAGCGATGGATGGAGTAAGTGAGTGAGACAGCGATGGATGGATGGAGTGAGTGAGACAGCGATGGAGTGAGTGAGCGAGCAAGACAGCGAGTGAGACAGCGATCGGGTTGGTGAGTGAGACAGTGAGTGAGTGAGACAGCAAGTGAGTGAGTGAGAGAGAGAAGCAGTGTGTGTGGTAGTGAAGGAGTGAGAGAAGGATTGTGTGTGTGTGTGGGTGGGTGGGTGGGAATGAGTGAGGCAGTGAGTGAGAGAGCAAGTGAGAAGGATTGTGTGAGTGTGGGAGTGAGTGAGAGAGAGAGTGAGAAGGATTGTGGGATTGATTGAGTGAATGAGTGAGACAGCGAGTGAGAGAAGGATTGTGGGAGATAGAGACAGTTTGAGACAGAAAGTAAGGCAGGGACGCTGGTGTAATGGAACGGCTCAACAAAAAACTAACACGAGTGTGTGAAAGGGTGTGAACATAAACAGCCACCTTGTGTTAGTGTGTGAGTGTGTGAAAGTGTGCAGTGATGTGTAATAGCGTGGTGTGTGTGTGTGAGAGAGAGAGAGAGAGAGAGAGAGAGAGAGAAAGAGAGAGGAAGAAATAGGAAGGAAAGTTTTAGTCCTCTATATGTATGTGTGCAGGCATGTTTTTATAGCTTGGTGGGGACTGTGTGTGTGTGTGTGCGTGTGTGTGTGTGCATGTGTGTGTGGGCAGGCTGCAGTTGGCCCTGATGTGTGGTTCTGCGAGTGTGTGAGTCACTTATACGTGCTCGGTGTTGGTGTGTGGTTATGGGCGTGTGACAGACATGGACTGCAGCCCAGACCTCCCCATGTAGGAGCCCATGGCAGTGCAGGCCTGATTAGACTCCACTCAGCAGACTTGAGTGTTGACATCAGCCCTTAATAACCACACACACACACACACACACACACACACACACACACACAACACACACACACACACTATTACTGCATGCTCTCGGATAATAAATGTGACACCCAGGGCTGTGTGACGGTGGATATTGCTGCACCTGTCACAAATGTCCCACACTGTAGCCTACACACTCCAAAGTTCACACTTCCACTTCATGCTTCTCTTCTGGTCCTCGCCTGAATTCAGTAGAAACGCTGATTGTGGTGTGGTCATCTGAAACCAGTGTCTGCTGCACTGCATCGAATGAATTCCGCAGACCGTGCGGAATCAGAGAGTGAATCAGAGAGTGAATCAGAGAGTGAATCAGAGAGTGAATCAGAGAGTGAATCAGAGAGTGAATCAGAGAGTGAATCAGAGAGTGAATCAGTCCAATGAACAGGTTAAGATTTTCCGAGCTGATTGAAATACTGTAGCAGAGCCAATAAACATAAAAGAAAAAACTATTGCTTTTAAACGTGAATCAGCACCGCTTCTGTGTTAGATCTGTTGCTGCGTGTCAAGTCACGTGCATTTCTGCAGTTACTTACATTTATTTATTCATTTAGCAGATGCTTTTATCCAAAGCGGCTTACAAATGAGGAAATACATGTAAAGCGATATATCAAGCGGAGAACAATACGAGTAGTGCTACTGTACAAGATCTTTAATTGAGTTCTAGAGAAGCAAATGCGTGCAGAGTAGAGGTGTAAGTGGTGTGTTTTTTTTTTTTTTTTTTTTAAGGATAATGTGGGGTTGGCGTTTTAGAGGTTAGTTATGTGCTCACGGAAGAGGTGGGTCTTTAGCTGTTTTTTAAAGCTATTGACCGATTCCGCAGTCCGGATTGAGGTTGGAAGTTCATTCCACCGCTGAGGGACAGTTAGTGTGAAGGTTCTGGAAAGGGTTATTTAGCTGAACACGGCTCATCAGACCAGAGAGTAGCGACAGGGCTAGAGACCATTCTTTAGAAACAGGATTTTTCATCGATTTTTCTTTTTATTTACCCACTTTTTGATTAACTGGCAACATGGCGTATTTAAAAGCAAGAAAAGCAACAAAAAAACAGAATGTTTACAGACAAATACAAATCTGTAGCTTTAACACGAAGAGCTGTGAGAAGCAAAGAATAACCAATTTGAAATGTTTTATATGCAGGCGTGTGAACAAATAAGTACACCCCATGGAAATTGTTGGGTTTTTTGACACATTTGGACAAGCAAACTTTGCACTCTTTGAAACAGTGTTTATTAATAAAGGTGATACAGTCTATCAAATGACATAAAATTTACATTTTGTAGTCATTTTCACAATTTAAATGAGCAAAAAACAGATCAGTCTCTCAGAAAATGAAAGTACACCCCTATATTTATCACACCTTCACATCCATAAAATTAGAATCAGGTGTTCATGATTGGGTGCCAGTGATTAGATCCTGATTAAGGAGTGAAGTGTTGTGGAACTGTTGAAATGTTGTGGGGGATTTGAAACCGGCAGAACATGCGAGAAAACCCTCAAATATCTTCTATCTGAAAGAACATCGCATGGAAGAGTGGTCATAAATTCCAGCAAGCCTGGTGGGCAAATATGCAAAACACCTACAAGAAGTTATTTCTGCTAAAGAGGGCAATACTAGCTTCTGAGGCCAAGATGTGTATTTACTTTTTCCACAGACGAATATCACATCTATTGATATTTCTGTTGAATAATTGATTGAAAAAGCTCATTTTCCTTGTGGTTTTGTTCAGGTATATCAATTTCGTTAATAGGCACGGCTTCAAATATGATCAAATGTTTGCTTGTCCAAATATGTCAAAAAGCCAACAATTTCCATGGGATGTACATATTTATTTATTTTTTTCACATGAGTCTATGTAAATTAACTAGCCAGTAATCGTTTAGTAGTAAAATGTAACTGTTGTCACCGTTCACTAGCATTCGTTGCGTATCTGGACGTCCGTTCACAAGGTATTTTAGTTTTGTTTTGTTTTTTAAATCCACTGCAGATTTTACCCCTGCATTAGGATGTCCAAGACCTTGCTTAAGTATTCATAAAAAATATCAAAAGAGACTCTCAAAAGAACTGCCTTTGCCATTTTTTCCAGAGGTTGTGAGGTCGAATGCCAGTAATATTGTCTAGGGAGCATAATTGGCTGTGTTCTGGGTGGGATGGATGGCATACTCTCTCTGTCTCTCTTCCCTGTCAATCACTGAGACACTAACCAATCATGAGCATCTGTGAGCTCATGTATGGGAAAGATGGGGGATAGCACTTTCCTCGGAGTGTGAAATACCATGAGCAGCAGTTTAAAAAAAGATGCGGTTGGCTAGCTTCAAGTGTCTTGAATGAAGCATATGTTCGCCTTCCCCCTCCCATGTTGGTAGCTATGTTCCATGTTGGTACGATCCATGCTATTCGCATTAAATCTCATTCTCTTCATGGGCCATCCCAGTTTCACTTGACAAGCTATGTCACATTTGTATCATTATGTCACTGTGAAGACAGTTTTCAACCCAGAAAGAGTCATGCTTCTTATTAGAATACGCCCCATGAACATTAAGCATCAAAATTCTTTTGTAAGTGTTTATGTAGATGTATCCTAGTTGTCCTCCATCTTCTATACCGCTTATCCTACAGGGTTACAGGGAACCTGAAGCCTATCACAAGGAGCATAGGGCACAGGGCGGGGTACACCCTGGACTGGGTGCCAATCCATCGCAATACACACCTATTCATACACTACGGAAACGTTGGACATGCAGCGGCAGGAATTGAACCCCCAACCCTCGGGGTGTGAAGTGAACGCGCTAATCACTAAGCCATCCTGCGCCCCCCTGTTGTCAGGAAGGGTTTATATACTGTAGATGTCATGTAGCCCTGTGAGCACTACCCTTCACTACCATTAAGTTATTTTCCTGTTTGTCATCTGCGTGATCTGTAAGCGTATATACAATACATTTTTGGCAGGCGTCATGGCTTCCTTGCAAGTACATGTTCTTTTATATTAATATTTAAAATGGTTAATGACGTAGCGTCTGTGTGTTTAGTTTAACAGACTTTTTTTTTCCAGTCATTTTTTTTTTTCAAAATTTATGCTGATTTCCTCAAGCTTCACTGTTACAAGCGAGAAAAACAAATGGTGAAGCTAATTTAAAAAAAGATGAATTTTTTTGTTTTGCGGAAACTTCTCATTAATACTTTATTACTTTTGAATCGGAGCACGCTTACAGCTTTATAAATATTCTGTCTTTTGTTATTCCTGTAAAGCTGCTTCTTTCTATGAAAGGTGCTACGTAAATAAAGATTATTAGTAGTAGTATTACATTTCCACCATAGCCATGCGAAAGCCATCTGAAACACAAGCCAATGCCCTGCTTCACGTTCTTCCATCCCAAACAGTGGAATGAACAGCCTTCATCAGCTTTCCAAGTCAAACACCTCCGCTTCTCTCTCTCTCTCTGCACCGTTCCAGGTTTTCCTTAGGTGGCCCTGGTTCCTTGGCTCTCTCTCTCTCTCTCTCTCTCTCTCTCTCTCTCTCTCTCTCTCTCTGTGTGTGTGTGTGGTCTTCAGCAAGGCAGCCTCTAACCGCCCCAAGCTTTTCCTGTGCTGCTTCTCCCTTACACCTCTCTCTTACCCTCACTCTCTGTAAATCTATCCATTGCTCTCTTTCTCACCCCTGGTGCCAAGCGCTCGCACTCTGCAAAACTGCTCCGACTGGAGACACCGATGGCAAATATTTACACAATGAGCTGGTGGAATGCCGGCTTTTCGTGGCCTGACGTGGCTCTGCAGAAGGGGTGCATCATTGCGTTCAATCACGCATATAATGTTGCTTCTGAGAGATATTTATGTGGCCTTATGGAGCATCTTCTCTTTAGTCTGGAAAATAGCAGCAAGAGTGTGGCAGCTAACTGCAAGCTTCAGAACTTATTTCAGATCGAAATATGTCTGCTTTGGTATTAGTCACTTTTTATGGTGAGTTTCACAGCTATGTCATTTAGCACTGTGTCACTTTAAAATGTTATATACTGTATGGTAACGCTGTGCTCCACTACGAAGATTCTTTTTCATTTATACCATGGTCTGTCCGAATACTCGATTCTGATTGGCGTTATAACCGTATAACGCACAGGCAGGTCCAGTCAGTTTAATCATCGTTCTTCAACAACGCGCTGCCTATAGATGGCTGTAACCATAGTAACACACAGCTAAACTCACAGCTTCATTATTAGTAGAGACGCGGCACAGACGCAGGTAATTCAAACGTGCACAATCTTGCGTGCTCACACTCTCTCTCTCTCACTCTCTCTCTCTCTCTATCTAATTATTTGTTTATCACTCTTTCAAATAACTGTAATCGTATCACACTGCTGTATCTCGGTGTATGATTTAGAGCAGAATGGTGTACGTTACACCATTTTAATGCGCTCCTTGGAGGCCAGCTTCACCTCCACGTCGCTATACCTTACTTATACCAGTAATCGACTGTCCTAATACACTTGACTAGGTACGATACATCTTCAACGAGCAGTAGAGCAGCGGATCCTCCTCATCACGCTGCCTTGTAGCTGTGTTAGTTACATAACTTCTTCATGGGATAACTGAAAGGTTTATCTTGGCAGCAAGTATTGTTAACAAAATTACTTAGCTGATATTTCTTTACCAGTTTGGGTGAGCCTGTGAGTTCAGTTTGGGTGAGCCTGTGAGTTCAGTTTGGGTGAGCCTGTGAGTTCAGTTTGGGTGAGCCTGTGAGTCCAGTTTGGGTGAGCCTGTGAGTCCAGTTTGGGTGAGCCTGTGAGTCCAGTTTGGGTGAGCCTGTGAGTCCAGTTTGGGTGAGCCTGTGCTCACTGTCGCTTCAGATTCCTGTTCTTGCCCGACAGGAGTCGAACCCGATGTGATCTTCTGCTGTTGTAGCCCATTCACCTCAATATCTTGTACATTCTGTGATGCTTTTCTGCTCATCACGGTTGTAAAGAGTTACCGTAGACTCCCTGTCAGCTCAAACCAGTCGTTCCATTGTCCTTTGACCTCTCTGAACAATCTCTCATCGACTGCATGCGCATGTGCGTTTTCTGAAATACTCAAACCTGTCTGGCTCCAACAACCGTCCCATGCTGAAAGTTATTGAGATTACATGATGCTTGACGTGAATATTAACCTGTAACCTGACCTGTATCTGCATACCCATGGTCACGTGATTAGCTGATTGGATAATAGCATGAATGAGCAGTAAATTCTTAACAGAGCCTATTTTATTGGCTTTGTCGAAGTACTGTTTGTTCTCTTCTGATGTAAAGTAATGTCAGCCATCTTTCACCTCGACAGTAGATACATTCGTGTTGTGCAGCGAAGCCAGAAATACGCTTCCAAATATAGCAATCACAAGAGAAAAATCATGTGGATATGAATCACTAGGATATGAAAGCAAGGAAAGATAGTGTCTCTTCTGACCTTTGAAATGTCAGGTTTGGGGACTTTTCAAACCTTCATTTATCTGCCCCGACTGTTTCAGAGATATGAAAGCACCTTGGCGAAAACACGATTTACTTCAAAACAAGATAGTGTCTGGTCTTGAGCGTTTTATTTCCCCAGTTACAAGTGTTTATCAGGCTGGGTAACATTTCTATAGAATATATTGTGCTCTAGGTGACGGCAGTGCATTTTAGTGAATTTTCCTTTGTCTTTTGCCTGTTATCACTATATCTGTGTGTGTCAGTCAGTCCAAGGACCTGCCTCTGAACCTGCTTATCTCAGACAGTAGCTCTACACCATAGAGGTGATGTGTTAGGGCACTTAACACCCAGTGAGCTGATAAAAACGCGCCTAGAATTCATACAGGGCTTAAGAGACCCGCCGAATCCATACTGCTTCTGTCCGGTAGCACTGTCGGAATGAATGGGTGGGAACGATCGTGTTCCTCTCTGCCTGCAGCTCATCTCAAATTGGACAGAGGATAATGGATGAACTGAAACATGCTTTAATGATAAAGTTCGCAGAAGAAATGCTAATAAATACAATGACGATCAAAGATTCTTATCTTGTTCTAAATTACACGTCACTCATAAAATATGTGCTTTTGTCTGATACTTATTTACATTAGATATGTAGTCAAATATCTGTTAACTGCACTAATTAGATACATAACCATAGAGTATTTATGTAGCAGTCAGCACTAGTTAACTAGCTAATGCTACCTTAGTGCATAATGTTATGAATCCTAGTGTTGGTGATCAGGTTGGTTAGCTTTAATGCACATTGAATAATGGATAATGGAAAACATTGTGTAACAGTAACGCTGACTATGTTTACATGCACCGTAAAGTCTATATTCGTCTTGCAGCCGTATTCTGAATACGATGTTTATATGCATACAGATATCGGAATATTCCCGTTTACACTGTTGTTGTAAGTATGCCTAAGTTGACCTTCCTACATACCTAGCCACAGATAAGCATTGGTTAGCACCCACAATTCCTTGCAGACTGAGCATGCACATACAGTGGTGCTTGAAAGTTTGTGAACCCTTTAGAATTTTCTACATATCTGCATACATATGATCTAAAACATCATCAGATTTTCCCACAAGGCAATGAACCCAGTTAAATAAATGAAACAAAAATATTATACTTGGCCATTTATTTATCGAGGGCAATATTAAAACTGCAGTAAACTGAAGGTTTCCGTTAAGTGTTGATCAGTCCTGAGCGTCGACTTGGAGGAGTTTTAGCCCGTTCCTCAGTACACAACAACTTCAACTCTGGGATGTATATCTCCTTTTAGTGGATTTTCTGAATAAAGTGTTTACATGCAACACTTTTCCAAGTAAAACATTCATATTCCAGGGATGAGAATCAGAATGTTGTCTTAATCAGAATCATGCAGTCGGATGTAAACGCAGTTTTGCATCAATTTTTAACAGAGATGGCTAATTTAGCGCGAAGTACAGTAGTTAGCCAGTATTATCTTAGTTACACGATACTGTACTTTTATTTTGAAGCGAAGAGAGTAGTAGTTTTGCACATGAACAAAAAATAGACATGGAGTGTAAAGTAATGCAAGAGGATGAATTTGGTTGTCTCTATTTCAGTTAAAATTAAACTCTGTTCTGTGAGACGGACGATGACAGTACTTCAGAAACAAATAGCTAATGTGACTCGACCTTCACTCTTCAGTCCATGGATATCGCGGAGTTGTATCTTTTCAGATTGGTTCGGCCAAAAATGCTCGATTGTGCTGCGGCTTTTTTTATTTAGTTAAAATTGCGATGCGACAAGTTTTTTGTGCTTTTTTTGCGGAAATCTACTTGAATTGTACTCTGAAATCAGAGAGGTCATTGGCCGAATGTGCATTGTGATGATGTCACATGACGCGTTTAGGCCCAAATCTGCAGAAAATTGTCAGGCATTTTGAAAAATTGCACGCTCCTCTGAATATTGCGGAGTTTGCCTTGGAGTTTAGGGTTTATTTCCTTATGACTTACAAGCTTTACATTTTCTGAACATGTGAGATGCCACTGCACAATAAAATAGATAAGATTCTCACCGTACACCTGTAATTTATTTCTCCAAGACTTTTAAGTCCTTTTTTGCATGAGACGCATTGTGGCGTGAAAGTTGAGTTGAGGGGTTTTCCACGCAACAGCTGCAGCCCTTAGCGAAAGTATTTCCTCTGTTAGTCAGGTGACTGCCAAAGCCTGACAGAGATTTACAGCTCTCCTGACACATACCTCTTCCCATCTGAACAAACTCCTCATTTATCTTCCCTTTGTTTTACACTCCTCCTTTTGAGCCTCATGCTCTGCCTCTCTGTAAGGAAGAGTGTAATGTAAATTGAATGTAAACTCTGGATTAAAGAGGAGACCAGAGATTAAAGGTCTCATTTGTTATGGTGCTGCGTAGCTGGTTTGTTTGGCGTGAGTGAGTGTTTTAGTTTGAGAGTAAAGTTGCAGTAATAAAGCTGTATGTTAACTTTTTGCACTGGTGCTAAAAATGCTGCTGTAACAAAGATTATTATAGTCTCTAATTCCTGGTCAGGGAGCTGTCGATCCAAATCTCTTTAGCCAATGAGAGTAAACCACTGTTAAGCCCTGCCCACATGTGAGATTTGTGCCAGATTGGCGAACGCAAACCCGTAGAGTGTAGACAAAATCTCTGGCAGCGTATTCATAAACCGCGATTAGCGAAAATGAAGCTTAGACAACCGCTAGCAATTGTTGTTTATTTGATTGAATTTCAAGTTTCACCACGGAGTTCGCAGTTTTTAGTTTCAGAATGTTTTTCTTCTTTCTCATGGTCTATTTTTGTTTGTTTGTTTGTTTTTTTTTAAATCCATGCATAATGATAGAGTTCTCGTTTAGGTCACACCCACAACCACAGGTTTAAATCCTACTAGACATTTGGAGCCCTAAACAGATACAGATAGTGTCATTGTATCACACCCCTAATATGGATGTTTATATATAGCTTAACATCAGCTTAAGCAAAAAGAGACCTTTTTTTTTTATCAGGAAATAGAAAAAAAATTATTTAGCATGTGATGCTATTCGTCTCAGATGTTTGTTTATTTATTTTTTTTTGAGGTTTTCAACAGTCCTGTTTTTCTGTATACGTAGGAGATGATGCCCTGGTGCAGTATGGCCATGATTTCCTGCATACTGTGGAAAAGCTCCTGAAAGAGTGCACCGAGAACAGAGAGAAAACAGCAAGTCAGCTACACTCCCTCCAGCAAGAGCAGCAGCAGGCCGTTCAGACCCTTCACATCCTGCGAGCCCAGAGGAAGGAAGTGAACACAGAAAAGGCCCAGCTTCAGTCGGCATGTCCTGGGAGCGCTCCGTGTGAGGGTCCTGCTGCTCAGTCTGGAAGTGCGGGAAAATCCAGTGCTGCACCTAAAGAGCCGTCTACCACGCAGGCCAATCAGAGAAGCCGAGAGATCCGAAGAGCTCTATCGGTCCATGTCTCCAGAAACAGCTCGTCTCAAGAGAAGGGGTTCAACCAGAGGACGGGCAGAGAGGAGGATGGGCTGAAGAGGAGGAGTTCTTTCAGAAGCAAGAGCAGGAAGACTGTAGATAGACCTGAGTGGCAGACCTAGACATGTTGAGTGGAAAGGAAACCGTTTACAAGTCCAACCCCTCTATTTTTTTAAGCTACTTGCCTGTCCTGTGAAATAGTGAAGCTCTTGAATAGTGTGGTGTGTGTGTGTGTGTGTGTGTGTGTGTGTGTGTGTGCGCTAATGCACATTAGAAAAGCCTCTCTGGCTACACAGACCTGGTGGAAATGAAAGCACTTGAAGAGCCTTGTTCCGTCGATGTCAAGCAAAGTCCACGTCTATTTCTTTCAGCTTTCTGGGCCTCGGTCAAGGCGAGACAAGTCAAGGGGTGCGTTACAGGATCACACAATAACACTGTTTTTATTCATTCCTTCAAAAAGCTGTCAAAGCAGGTGTGTCTTTTAAAGTGCAACAAGCCCTGCCCTGATTATTGTGCCGATTTTCTGTGTTGCCTTTGTTTGGATAGGTAGAGTTTACTCTGGGTTTATTAAATCTGACATTTTTATAAGGAACACTAAAGACAAGATGAACCCAAACCTGCACACCTGAACATTTTCACCTTGTTAGTCCATGCTCCTGATCACACCATCTGTTTCATCCACTTAAATGACCGAATCCTTGTTTCTTCCATCAAAATGCAATCTCGATTTACTTCCTCCTCCCCCAGCGATCAGTGCGCCTTGTTTAATAACCTTTTAATAAAAGATTTTGCACGTCAGACCTCAGGAACACTGATTTTCTTCATAATCGTACGTGCATATTGATAACCACCTGTAAAGTATCCATTCACATTCACAGCGCAGCTGATTTTCGATTTAGTGATGCCCACCACTGAGGTTGATGTGCTACCATAGAACCCGCTAAATCCAACGCTAACGTTCTCATTCTTATGGGGTGCCATTTTTATTTCTTTTTTGGTCCTCATTGAAAGTCTTATTCGTGATACTTTACAGCTGTTTTCTTCGCTTCCTTTCATTAATATGAAACCCCCGAGTCTCAAAATGTTGACTAAACGTGTACGCTGTTGAAATGAACAAGCTATTTTAACTTGACAACATAATCCTTTATATAAATCTGAAGTAACTTGAGACGGCGATACGATCTGAAGCTTATACATCATGGTTCATGTTAATGACTCTCCATATACATAAACTCCAGAGGTGTCGTAGGAAATGAACACATTTCTTGTATAAATGCTCCTGCGAATGATTTACGAATAAAATAAAATTTTATTCCGCTTGATGAGGCCCGCTGAGTGAAAACACGTATTTGCTTATATTGAATACGCCTTTTTTTCTCAAACCAGTGAAATCACAACGGATAAAGCCTAATTCCAGCCATACGTTGTTTCCTGCCCAGATCTCCAGTTTCACTCAGAAATCCTTCACGTCACTACGCACTATGATTTTCATTCCGCGTGTCTTTGATAAATAAATTGTCTGTGTGTCCCTGTTGATTCTTGCACAGTGAGCCTTGGTATATCGGCTACTTCACGTTCCCTTTGTAAAGCAGTGCGATCTTCGAGCTGTTAGATTTGTTTATTGAGCACTTTTGTAGCTTGTTGCCTTTAGACCACAGGATTCATTGAATATTCATGATGCTTGAATGTTTGTTACTGACACCATTAGCATATTTCTTCCAGATTAGGCCCTGCACCCACAGCAGGTCATAAAAGACGCCCCCCTGAGTCCTCCATCTCACGCTTATTGTACGATACAGTATGACATCCCTGCCATTAGACAGCAGCGTCGTTGTCCTCCTTTTCTTTTCTCTCTCTCCCTCTCTCTCCTC
Source organism: Ameiurus melas (assembly GCA_012411365.1). Taxonomy (NCBI): domain Eukaryota; kingdom Metazoa; phylum Chordata; class Actinopteri; order Siluriformes; family Ictaluridae; genus Ameiurus; species Ameiurus melas. Next base: position 15,161,185 of record CM022773.1, on the reverse strand, counting down.
CTCTTTTCTCTTGCTGCTTCTCTCTCCACACAAAGGTAGTCATGGGACGCATTAGTCACCTCCATGCATCTGTCTTCCTCTCTGACAGCTTAGACGTGAATACAAAAGGTAGAACGACAGAGCGAGAAGATGAGATAAGAGGAGTAAAATGCGAATGGAGTCATTCTTCTTTCTTAGCCCCGTAGCTTTTAGATGGAAAGAGCGCTTTCTCTTAAGTCTTTCTTTCCTAAATTTCACTGTCATGCATTATGCATAAGACTCCCTCCCTTGTACACAAACACTTCAGGGCCTGCTTTTACTTTTATGCTCTTGCCATGAGCATGTCTCTCTCTCTCTCGATCTATCTGTATTCACCTCTCTCTCTTCAGCTGTCTGACTCTCCTTCCATCCTCCCTGCAGGAACACAAATGGCTTGGGAGGAGCTATTTCCTCTCTGAACTCTAACTTGATTATTCTGCATTTGTCCTCCATCTTATTTTTTTTTTTTTTTTTACCCTTCCCTTATGCCTTGATGCTCTCACACACACACACACACACACATTTGTCACAAAGAAAACTTAATTTCTTAAAATATCTCCAATGGCCATGAATAGAAAAGGCCAAAAGCATAATCAGCCTCAGTCCATTTCTTTAATTATACAGTTCCAGGATTAAACACAAATATGTTTAATGTGACTAATATGCTTCAGGCGTGTAAATGTGGAACTTCCAGAACTTTAATAATGAATTTCAAATGAATTCTAAGAGTCGCATTGAGTTATGTGTACTAATGGGGATTTTTTTTTCTCCACACTACATATTAAAGCTCCGGATTTCTTCCATCTAATCGCTATCTGTTGTATTTGTAATGCATGTGTGATTGCCACGGACAAGACTTTAGTTTCGCTATACTGAGAAAACGATGTACAAGCTGTTGACTCACCACTATTCTATTTATCATCAAAGTCTAAGGGCGGTTGTTTTAGTCGATTAATAAACAACATAATCGGACTCCGAAAAAGTCTCCATGCGTAAGGGAAATTAACACTCTTTAGCAAAATGTCTTAGCAAAATTTTTTCATACTTTGTTGTATGTGTATATATATATATATATATATATATATATATATATATATATATATATATATATATATATATATATATATATATATATATATATATATATATATATATATATATATATATATATATAAATAAAAAAAACCAATCCAGCCATGAGAATGAATTCAATGTGTTCTCATGGCTGGACTGGGAAGCTATCCCAAGGTTACGATGGACTTTAAAAGGATACGTGGCAAGCACGTCACACATAACACTGCTGCCAAACTTATTAACAAACTCCAAAAGTCTGGAAGTGTCCACGAATATCTGCTCTCTGACGAAGGCACAACCAACGTGATGCTGGCAGACATAGTCCCCCCGTGTATGGAGATGTTTGGGAGACCCTATAGAGCCATTCTTTCTTATAAGGAAGGCATTTCTGACTGCAGAATACTGCTCATGGGATGTTTTTTGTTTTACGCACCATTCTTTCTTGCTACATGATTGACTGACTGATTGGCCAATCGTACAAATGTGCAGGTGTATGGGTGTTCCTAATAAAATGAATGGCGAGTGTACTGGGTATAGATAACACAAATGATTCCCTCTGAAAGACAAATTATACCAAGTAAGCACTTTATAAACACCTATAGGTGAATAATTCTTAAAAGTGCTCATCATTTATGAAAATGCATATTTCACAATTAACCCCCCCAAAAACTGTAACTAGTGCCTTTCAAGTAATCTTGTTTGCTGTTTATTTATAATTATTTAATTATTCCTAATTATTTGTATTCTACAGCTGTCTTGGCCAAAAAATTAGGTCGAAAAATGATGTAATATTCCTTTAATATCCTGCATTTTCTAATAAACTTCAGTCTAACAGAATGTTTTCCTGTCTTCTTATAGCATGTTGTGACATATTAAATATGTGCATTCATGCACCAAATGATATTTTCCGACAAGGCTGGAATGGTAAGTATACCGGACATATCCTACATACTATGTATGGACATCAATTGATCTAATATCCCTTTAAAAATTCCCATTTCATTTTATATCAGAGACACCAACCAGAAATATACACTGTGCGTAAAACCCAATTACATCAGTTATTGTTTCTGGCAGTTTGGTGCTCAGGGAATTATCTTTATCAGTGCCTTCAAGTGTATCATCCCGCTAAGACTGCGTTCATGCACAGAAATCCAGACTAGATTGGACGGAGGATGTGAAGCATGCCAGGGTTTTATAAGAATGCTAGAGATAAGTGCAGATCGACCTGGCCCTGTGGCATCTTCAGGGTGATGGGAGTGGATTTGCACTCTAATGAAGCAAATCGAGGCAGAGCAGCGAGGGGAGGTTAATGTAGTCTGGAGTGTGTGTGTGTGTGTGTTCGTGGCCCACATGCCCTACATCACCTGCATAAATATCAACTCAAAGCTGGTTATAGTGTTTCTGAAACCTACCTGAGGGAAGAAAATAGCCCCCCAAAAATGAAAGAGTATGCATTACAAAGCAAGATGTCCAGAAAATGGTTGAGGAAGAGAACTGAAGAAAGTTATGGAGAGCATTCTTTATCGTTTATAAACCAGCTGCTGGCAGCAATTCTCTCTAAAGTTTTACTCTCCTATGTGCCATACAATTACAGAGCTTAAACGGGTGTAATAATTATTATAATTATAATCTTGATAAGATTTTGTTCATACTATATTAATAATGGAGCAGGTAATTGGAGAGAACCAGCGTTCCACGGGCTGCTCATTTGCAACTGTGTGTTCAAGGGTTAAGAAATGCGCAGTATTAATTATTCAGCTTTATATCAAGTGAATAGTGAGCAGAAATGCGTTACCTCAAGATAATATTACTGACGAATACTGAGGAAGGAGGAAGGAGTCGAACCTCCAACCCTGGAGTTGCGAGGCAAAAAACATCCAACGCTCAAGCTTTCATTTAAAAACAGGTATAGTCCAGGATGATTCATTTAAGCTAAATAAGTTCACGAAGGTCCAGAAAAGCAGCTAATCAGTCCGTATAGGATTTTGTGAAGATGTTTTGTGATGCCTGATTTTGCTGTGGCTTTTTGCTAAATTTCTGATGCAATCGGTGTCCTTTTTTCCCGCTGGAAACTATTTGAATTGGTGAAATTGCAATCGCACGAAATACTCCCGCAAGGTCTTTCACAGTGATATTTGTTGGTAAATTTGACCTTTTAGCTGTACTCGTGTTCGACGCACGTGAATCGAAGAGGGCTTCAGCTGAATGTGCGTCGGGATGACGTCACATGACACGTCTTGGGCCAAATCTGCTGTAATTTAGAAAAATTGTAAAATTCAAGAACTCCTTGGAGGGTCTGTCTAATGTGACGTTTTAATACTTGAACATTAGTACTGCTAAGACACATTGAAGCGATTATGTTTAATTTCATAGCAGCGCAGCACGTTAGTGTTATACCAGCACTATGCACTCTGAAGTCACTCTGAAGACACGAGTCTGTCTTGAATTTGATGCAGGGAAAAGAGAAGCGCATAGTTCTCTGCGTAATCATGTTTAAACATTCTGGTTTTGTCATCAAGCTTGTTAGAGGTTAAATAAAATGAAAAATCGACAAAAGTCTGTGAAAACGCTTTTCTTTTCTGAACTAATGTGTCTAGCGATGTGACGAGTTTGCCGCCAAACTCCGAGCATATTAAAAAGCCTGAGAAACAACAGACTTTGATGTTACTTTATCGAAATGAAACTATTCAATGCTGAATCGAAGGAAAAACAGGGTTCTTTAAATAAGTTTGAACGAAGTTTACATACTAAAGATTCCGTACAAATCAAATCATCTGCTTCCAACGTAATTATTATTTATAAAAGTTTTTTTTTTTTTTTTTTAAAGTTTTTAAAAATGCTTTAAAAAGATATTGCAATATCTTAGAAAAGTGTATTGAGACATCATTTATCACGATATCAGTATCATCATGATGTTGCGCAGCTCTATTGATCATGCGTCAGCCAATAGAGTGCTGCAGGAACAAGTCCTAAAACCCAGAAATGAGTTAGCATTTTTGCACTTTCGGTTCCATCGTCTCGACGTCACTGGCTGCTTCCGAAATCGCTTACTATGACGGTACGTACTGAATTCGGTGCGGTACCTACTGCACGGCCGTTGAAACAGTACGTACTAATCAGTATGTGTGTGTAGTATGAATACAATCCCGGACATACTACATCCGCCATGTCAGAACTGGCATGTGACCTTTGTTGTCATCATGCACACAAACATTTTAAAAAGGACCACCAGATTAAACATGCTGAGGTAAATTTGTTGCCGTTAGCTTGGCCGGCTAAGATCGCATGATGGAGATCACAACTGTTTTCTTGTTTAAACCTTCAACAAGTTAACGATTTGTTCGGGTATTGTTAAACAAGTCCTGTTTAACCAAGGTTTAATATTTTTAAAGAACCGATGCTGTCGGCCTACTGTTTTTCTACTCTTCTGGCGTACTGCTTTTCACCTACTGTGTAGTAGGGTAGCACGCCATTTCAGACACAACCAATGGGGTTTTTTTAACGTGTTTTTGGTAAAATGCCTGAAATCAGGTCTGGGGTTAACACAAGCTCAAGGTATTTTCATGTTCTTTTCTACAACATAAAATACATCATTAATACCCCCGTTGTGATATTTAAAGCTTTTACAATGCTTGAAGAAGATGGTTGCTAACGAGTGGCTACCGAGGTTTGTCGGGGAAATTAAACGTCACCACTCCGAACATGAAAACTCATCTACTACAGCCTCGTTGTGTTCATACTCACGCTCTTGCAAACTACTCCAACTCAAACTTTCCGACTTGTAGATTTATCAATTCATAGTATTTTCCAGTTGTAGCGTTTTTTTTTGGTTTTTTTTTTTTATTAGTCCCAAAAAATTCTATCGATAGCTTAGTGGTGGTGATGTTGAAGTCATGTGACCATGGTGTAGTTCGTTTATAGCCTAACTTTAGCATTTTACTTCTGCCGATTGTATCTAGGCTTCAAAATTCATAAAAAATTGTGTTCCTTTGTGAAGATTATCTTGATGAACAAAACATGTAAGAATCATAAACCTTTGTTGGTCACACAGGGATTATGAGAACTCCTATTGGTTTTTTGTCGAGGGAACCAGGGTGATGCTAACGTCCGGGTTGGCCTACAACAATACCCCATCCCTCCGGCACTCTATAGAAGACAGTCTAAGGCGGGGCTGCAGTTATTCACATTGATTTTGCACAAGATAATGAAGAAACTAATCACAATTCTCGCCTCGTGTCCAGCACTGTACAATCCTCGCACTCTCAATGTGTTCACAGGTCAACCGTGTACCAATTTCAAACCTTTCCCCTAAAACTGAGCTCCGAGTACAAACACGTACAACAAATAAATACAATTCAATTGTAATGCAGCTGCTTTGCTTTATCCATAGTTCAGTTTTATTAGCCGTGATTAGAGCTGGATAAAATGTACAATTAGATTCTCTGAACTCAGCACCTGCTGTAGTCTGACTGTGTGTGTGTGTGTGTGTGTGTGTGTGTGTGTGCGTGTGGTTTTGAGTGTATCTGATTTGAGCACCAGCGGCCATTCAGCCCAGCACAGAGAGTCCAGACTGTTATTGAACCGCAGCTGACAGATGAACGGACGAATAGAGACGGGAAGCAAGCTTACTGACAGGAAGTATTTAACGAAAATAGACGCGTTCAGATAACATCGTATTTATCACTTTTCCATGTCTAATTATACAGATACAACAGGGCAGTTTTGAGCTCATGGGGATTCTGACAGTATCAAGATAGTCTGATGGTTATTCGTTTGACTGATTGCTTCATTACACCATCACATCTACATAGAGGAAACAGAGCAATCAGAGAAAATCATTATACATCACAATCCTGTCAGGAGTGAGATTCCTGCGTAAATCTTTCTCCGGCCTCAGGCTTTCCCTCACACGTACCTTTCCTCAGGACACCGTAAATTTGCTTGAGAGACGTTTAGTAATTTAGTGAATATACATGCACGTTCAGAGAGCAGGGGAAAGGCCTTATATCTTATGTTATGAGGTGGTGGGTTTTTTTTTTCAATTTTTATTTTTTTTATCCTTCCCCCAAATAATATACCGAGCTTTCGACACCTTGCAGGTGTTTAAACCCAAGGCGTCCCCTGAGCAAGGCAGAAATGTGTAGCAGTTTGTTTGGATTGGAAAGCGTCTGGGCTATTCTTAGCCCTGTCTGGGGAACCTTTCGGGAATGTTCTACGTGCGAGGCGTTTTTAATTCCCCCGTGTTTTAAAAGTGTGTAGTGCTTTAGTTCACTGTACAAGCTCACACGTTTTAACCAGGAGCAGGAGCTTCATAGAAACTGGCACTGTGATAGAGTTAGTTACCGGAATAAAGACAATACTCTGTTTTTTTTGGTTCTAGTTGACTTTGCAAAGCAAAGCAAACTCTTTAATCTGTTGCAAGTGTTCTCCCTGGATGCTGTTTTATTTTTCCATTCCATTTATATCGCATACACATCCAAAAAGCACATCTGAGTAATTAAGAGTAGGCACCCTACATATAAAGCCTGTTGTTCTTTCTCAGACTGGTATGATCTAATCCCTGCAGTCAGAGTTGTGTTTAATACAGGCCAATGTGATATTAATTTCTACTCAGAAAGCAGACGAGAAACATGTTTCAGCTCAGAGAAGAAGTTGATCTTCTTCCAGACCACATACAAATCCTAATCAAACAAGAATGAGCATTAAAGCGAAACGCATTGTTCCCGTTGCTTGTCTCTGCTCGATGGCCTGCTGCTCGGCTGCTAACGCACAAGGCCTGACTACTGCAGAGGAAAATCAGTTCATCTGGCAACACTCGAACCCTGCAGCTGCATACTGTGTGAACGTGTGTGTGTGTGTGTGTGTGTGTGTGTGTGTGTGTGCATACAAGTGTAGGCCTGTGAGGATGTAAGAGAGGGTGTGTGTGTAAAAATGTAGGCTAGTGTGTAAATGTGGGAAAGTGTTTGTGTGTGTGTGTGTGTGTGTGTGTGTGTGTGTGTGTGCAACAGTCCATAGGAGCATATCCTTCAGGGGATTTCCTTGGATAGGCTTGATGAAAATATCTGTAGGCTAAAAGTCTTAAATCAAATTCAAACTTTTTCTTCTTCTTCTTTTTTTTTTTTTGGACCAGTTTTTTTTTCTTCAGATACAGGCATTGCTACTTGCTTGCTTGCTTACAGTGGTGCTTGAAAGTTTGTGAATTTTTTATATTTCTGCATAAATATGACCTTAAACGTCATCAGAGAAGTACTCTGGCTAGATGAAGGCGGGTTAGGACTTTGACTCTCATTCCTGGGCAATAAACCCCCCAAAAAAACACAAAACAGTGGGCCACACCCATACTGGCAAAACATTATGCTTTTACTGATCTTAACAACAATCATTAGTCAGGAAATTAGTGAGAATTAAACAAATAGATAAAGTAACTTAGTATGGGAAAGATTTTCCATTCGATTTCTTTACAGGTTTAAGCCCTGAGGGTAAATATGCAGAAAGAGTTTCTTTCTTTCTTTCTTTCTTTCTTTCTTTCTTTCTTTTTCTTTCTTTCTTTCTTTCTTTCATTTTGTATGCCCAGATGTGTGTGTTAGTTTGTACATTTTCAATCATTATCATGATTTTACCTTTGTGTACAAGAAAACTATGAGTGAATGTCCATGTTTTTGTTTTTTTCCCCCCAAACACTTCGCTGCGGCAAAAGTAAACGAGTAAATGGTGGCACAGGACATCTCAGGAGTGCGTTTAAGTGCATGTTGGTAAGAACATTAAAAGCTCAATAATTTGCCATTTTGGACTTTTTTTTTTATTTCTTTTTCTTTATATATATATATATATATATATATATATATATATATATATATATATATATATATATATATATATATATATATATATATATATATATATATTATAGCGCTGCGATGGACTGGCACCCTGTCCAGGGTGTACCCCGCCTTGTGCCCGCGACCCTGAAAAGGAGTAAGCGGCAGCAGATGGATGGATAGATGGATATATATATATCCATCCATATGATATAACACCTAACCAGTTTCTAGTTTAAAAATGTAAAGAAACTAATATTCTCAATATTAAAATAAACCCAGTGATTATCAACCCAATATTTACCTCACATTACTAAAGTTCATGTAAGATAATTTGTTAGTCAACCCATTCCCAAAGCCAACATTTTCGAAACTGAATGTAAACAACAGACTCAGGATCGTTTAGCTTTCATTAGCACCTGACTGATGTCACTGATGTGTCTGTGGGTGTTTTCTCAAGAATGCAAATAACCTGAGAGGAATATCATAAACAAGTTAGCTTGACAAAATGAACTCACAAGACAGAATAACAAGGAATCCTCAATAAAAGTTTAGGAAAGCCTGCTCTTTGCCTTTTAGTGCTAGCAACCTTCATCTTCAGCTAGCTAACTAAAGCTAACACAGAATCTTAGTGTTAGCTAACTTAGCTAAAAGGATACTTAGCTCAAATATTCATCAAATGTGTTACACATTGTTTATTTGCCTTTTTAATGAATTGTTTGGCAAAAAAAAACACACAAAGGAGAAACCTTACAATTATGTGTTACCTCACATGCTAGAGTTCTGTTATTGCAGCTGATGCATTGTTGATCCTTTGTCAGTCTAAGCCTCAAAATAGATAAATAAACATAAAAATACATTTTGGCATGAATGAAACATGACTTTGGTTTATGAAGCACCTCTGACTGCTATGCTATTTGAATTAGTAGCATGTCTTTTTAAATATATTAGTTTGTATTGGCTAAATAACACAATTCATGATGTCATTCTGGACGTGTGGGGAACCTATGTGTTTTCACTGCTTTGCTTATAGGAGTAGTTTGACGGTTGTGCGTACTGACCGCTACCTATATTTAATCTGAAAAAGGGTTAGGTTTAGTAATGGTGATAAAACTCTTACTGTGGATCACCAACTCCCCAGTTTGGAAGCACGGCAAAACAAAAGCCCACAGATAAACCGTTCATCACCGTTTCTCATTGTTCTGATAATTCTCTTCAAAATTTTGCTTCTGCCTGCAGCTTGCTAATGAAAGGAGTAATGTGTGTCAGCAATAGTTACCTGAAGGGTTTCAGTCATGCTAGGATTTCAATTGTGGACCTTTTGAGAGTGCAATACACAAGCTTACTCACACGTGCATTGCTGCCAGTGCTGCATATCAGAGATAGATGCTGCCTCTCATCTCTTCATGCAGTAAAGTGTAAACTAGATAGTGGGGGAAGAGGAGTGTGCCTTAATGAGTGAAGGAATGACTTTTGGAAATAACGCCAATTGGTAGATGGTATGATTGGCATGCTGTGCTCCCCTCTCTCTCTCTCTCTCTCTCTCTCTCTCTCTCTCTCACTCACTCCCTCCTTCTTTTTTCCTTCAGATGTTGTGCATTCCCCCTCTTCCTGTCATACTGCCAGACTCAAGCATCTGGCTCACACTGGATCTGTCATCCTGTCAGTGCAGAGACACAATTAAATGAGCGCTGAGGACCCAGGTTCAAATTAATGATGGCACCTTTGCTTCTTTTAGGACATCCGTTGGCTACATTTATTGCCTGTCCTGACCTTGTTTTAGTGACCTTTCTTTATGACTTTTATGATTATTTTTTCTTTTTTTGCTGATGTTTGTTTTTTCTGACCCCCCCCCAAATCACGTTGAATTGTGATGTGTGTTCATCCAGCCTCATCTGAAATGAGTATAGTACAGACAGCTTCTTTTGTATGGTGACATCTCATACAAAAGGTTCATCCTAGGAAGTGCTGTCCTCTTTGTTGTTGCACAGTGAACCAAAAAATGATTTTAGGGAAGCCTTGAGCCTGCTCTCACTTGACAATCTCACCAATCCGTAATCTTTTTTTTTTTCCCCCTCAATTGGTGCACAGAGCCACAGCTGAGAACAAAGCAAGCAGTGCAGCATGGCAACCGATTTTGCTTCATTAAATCCCTCAAACAGATTTGCTTCATTTTCATCTGGATGGAAAACTTCTGACATACCTGAGCGTTTCAAGGAGACCTCCTTGAGCCAAGATGATTTTTATTCCAGTTGAGTTGTATTGATCTGTAGCTCACTTGATGGGGAGAAGAAGAAAAAACATAGATGGTTGTCAAGGTAAAAGTAGCCTGAACAATATGTGTGCTTTGTTTGGTGAAGCTTTTTGAAGTAAAGCTCACATCCATCAAAAAACGCTCCAGTGCTTCTCTGTGTGTTCAGTATTATTAGTGTTGTTTCATTTGGGTGGTGTCTGGAGACGCAGACTTGTGTATGTTTGTTTACAGCTACACAGCTGTTATTGTTGGCTTGGGGTTTAAATTTCTTTAACAACGGAACAATAATTTTCCGAAAGCCGTAGCGACATTATTTTCTCCGCATTTACTTTCAATAAAAGCAGACTGCAAATTATAAAACAAATCTACAAGTCATTCTGTTTCTCGAACCATCACTGAGACACAGGAAAAGCTGTGTTTATGTCCACGGGTAAGCTATCATCTGCTTTTTTCCTACGAAGCACATTTTCGCTGCGACATGCTGCCTTTTCAGCTTCGAGCTATGAAGCCTTCTATTATCCCGTCACGAGTAACGAATGAGTCAAGGTGAGAGTGTCATTATGAGAGTATTATATCTGCAGATATGCTGCACTGGGCTTGTCAGGATTTATAATGCGTGGATGAGGAATCCTCTGACACACTGCGGCCTCATCATGTTTCATAGAGCTATTTTAGATATCATCTAGAGCATTGCAGTCATTGGAGTTAACATTAGGACCCGTTTGCTCGTATGATTGGCCGCCTGCTGCCTGTCTGAGTCAGATTAAGACACTGAGGTCACAGGAACACTGAGAGAACCTGTTCTGGGACAGCCTTCAAATTAATTGAAAGATGTGGACTCCTCTTCTTTAATTTAATTGGAAGGTCACCAGTCATGTAGTGCCAGCAAGCCCCTGATTAGCTCCCTCGAATCATTCTTAAACTGCTTAAATGCCCCCTCTGTGACACGCTGACTTGCTGGATGACATACATCACACATGGCAAGGAGCAGATCTCTCTTTTTTTTTTCTTTCTTCTTCTTCATGATGATGAAAGACACCAGCAATGAAGTGCTTTATTTTAGATACAGAAAATAGTCCTCACTTATGGCCCTATTACTTCATACTACCATACAGCCTTTAGAGCATTTCTGTTTTAAAGGGCGTAACGACTTTAAAGTCTTTTAGAGAAACGATCTGCATGATCTCGAACAGGAAGCAAAATGGCCATTAATTAAAGGAATACTTCAGCATTTTCAACCTCTATCTATATGAATGCACCTGTTCTAATGCATGATTGTTTCTTTAGTAACAATACAGTCCCTCCAGGATTTAGTGTTTGATTTTGTGTGTGTGTGTGTGTGTGTGTGTGTGTGTGTGTGTGTGTGTGTGTGTGTGTGTTTTTTACCACAGAAATGAACGCAAATTCAGAGAAACTCCATAGTATTCAGAGGAGCTTGCAATTTTTTCTAAATTACTGCAGGTTTGGCCCAAGATACGTCATGTGACATCATCACAACACACTTTTACTCACATGCTTCAAATATGAGTACAGCTAAAAGGTCTCATTTATAAGCAAACATCACTGTGGAAGACCGTGCAAAGCAATTTCGTGCGATTGCAATTTCAACAATTCCACATTTGTAGTTTTCCTCAAAAAAAAAAAAAAAAAAAAACATGAAAAACTTGAAACAAGCTGCAGCAAAATCAAGCATTTTTGGCTGCAACAGTGACAAAAAAATCTCGGTGAAATCCTGTATGGGCTGATAATTTACAGAGGGACTCATACGGTAGATGCTTCACATGATATAGGTTTGCGGATATTCCATAACATTAAATGTAACTTTAAATGGATAAAAATGTGTTGTGTTGTTTATTAATAAATAAATAAAAACGAATACTTGGCCTACTGCAGTGGAATAAGAAGATTGATAATGTGGAATAAGTGGGAATTAATCAGCTTTGGGGTGGTAACATTATAACTTCATGTGAGGCCACATCACACCTCACACGTCATCGGTTATTTGTTCTAGAACAGCACACACCCAAGTGTTTTATTCCTTACATATAAACCACACTTCATCACCAGTCTTCTGAGAAAATCACTCAAACATATTTGTAAATTGAGGTTTTTTTTTTTAATTATTTATTTTTTATTTTAGAAATGTGACTACTTTTTCCAGAGGGAAGATTTTGTGGTTATGTATTCCAACACAGCTCACAGTAAAACATGGAAGTGTCAGTTTCTGCCTGATTCTGTAAGAATACTGTGGAAAGCTTCAATAAATTGAATTACTTTATACTTTTTATTATATTACAAATAGTATAGTGTAATATTTGTGGGTTTTTGTGTATGTGTTTTTGACAGAATTCAACAACTCCTTAGAATTCTTAGAACTCAGTTTTAAATACAAACCATTTCTGTTGTTTCTGTTTGCATGGAAATGAAATTCTTGGTTGTGGTAATCATATGAATGATTACCACAATCAGTGAATCAATCGCTACAGATGAGATAAACAGAGATTATGTTGAAAAATAAAACATTGGTGTATTACTTTAACGCATTTGTTTAATGTAGATTTCAGTACTATATAATTTAGTTATGTCTTCTTTGAGCAGCGGTTTATGATCTGAAAGACAACGGTGCACTGTATTCATGAGTTTTCAGGGAGTTACTTTGGAACACAAGCTATCAAATAGTCTTCACTGTGCATGACAGACAAAGAATAGAGACTGACATATAACATTTTTCAACCGGTTACTTTTCAAGCCAGACATGCCAGCCACATCAGACATCTGGTTCTGATTGTCTAACTGACGAATATCTTACTGAGCATAGGACATGGGAGTTTATTCAGATAAGCTGAGGGGAAAAAATACAGTCCTATCGGGCAGTTGGTCTACAGGGTGGGAACTATTGTCATACCTATTGCTGCTATCTATCCAGCATTAACTTTATGGACTTTATCTGCTGTCAGGCTTGGATTAAGTTGTCGTCATTAATATTGCAGAAGATCCACTCAGGCACACACAGGGATTTAACAATGCTGGTTTGTTTTGCTAACCATATTAGGCCAGTGGACCAGTCAGAAGTTATTTCTTTCGTAGTCATTTCATAACCAAGCTGAAGGAGGAACAGGGATGTTAAGTTACAGTATGCATAAAACAAACAACTTTATACAAATATGCCAAAGTTATAATGCCATATATTTGTTATTGTCTTTGCCCAGTGACTGAATGTAACTAAGCACCACGTTGAAATTGTGCCTGGATACCAAGATAATGCTAATGAGTTCCTGTTTGCAATATGATTTTACAACCCCAATTCTGAAAAAGTCGGGACAGTATGTAAAATGTTAATAAGAACAAAAATGAGTGTTTTGCAAATGTACGTTGACTGTTTATATATTATGATTAGATGATTGCCTCACCTGTTTCACATCACCTTCTTATTTCAACTTGTCACATCACTATTAGTTGTAATTGCCCCTGTCCCAACCATGTCCATCCCAGTCCCCTGACTTGAAATCCATAGAAAACCTGTGGGGTGAACTGAAGAAGAGAGTCCACTAGTGTGGACCTCGAAATTTGAAGTATCTGGAGAGATTGTGTATAGAGGAATGGTCTCATATCCCTCGCCATGTATTCTCCAACCTCATCAGCCATTATAGGAGAAGACTCAGAGTTGTTATCGTAGCAAAGGAAGGTAGCGCAAAGTATTGACTAAAAGGGTGCCAATAATTGTTGCACACCTATATTTAACAAAGATATTTGTTTTGGATAAACTTGTGTTGTGTCTGCAATTGTTTGATATCCATAAGAGCAGACTATTTTTGTGAATTCTTTTAACAAATGATCAAACGGTTAAAAAATAAAGACAATTTTTCACAGCCTTTTTTGCTTGTATTTACCCTGGGTGCCAATATTAGTGGAGGCTTTTTCTAATTGTTTCAATAGTAATAATTAACACAGGGACTTGTACGGTGGGTTCTTCACATAATCCTAGCCTAATAAACAAATAAAAAACATTTAACAAATTAAAATGTATATCGTTTTCTTTAAGAGATGATAACATACCTTTTTTTGAAAAGAGTCTCCAGGGTCAGCACTTTGTAATAGTTAGACGTAAGCTCAAATCCCTGTGTGGGTCTTTCCATAGCTACTTTTTATAGCGATTAAAACGTAATCAAAAACAAGAACTGACTTGTTTATTGATGGCTTCTTCAGTGCGGATACTGAAACTTTAGCTGTGTTACCAGCTCTTCCTAACTAGCCTTGCTTGGTATCTAGTTTATATTTGTTATTAGCATTAACAAAAATGCTAATAATATTTAACGAAAGTTTGTTCCACAATGATGGGCAAATGGCTAATTAGGTAGCTTCAATGTTATAAACTGGCAACTTTGGGTATAATAAATACACAATGTTACATTCTCAGTGATGTTAGCAGCATAAGTAGTAGCATATATTTAAACATATATTTTCTCAGCGTTCACCTCTCTATATATATATTTATATTGCCTTTTAGTCTGTTGGGTAATTTTTCAAAAACACTTTATTAGGTATATTAACATGCCTCATTTATGCATCCATCTTCTCTGTGTACATCACAAATAAAAACTATATTTTCCAATTTTCGGGTATTTGCTACAAACGTGTTGTGAAATGTCAAGGGCCAATTTCTCACAGGTCGCTTTTTGTTTATTAACCTTTCAGTGTCAACAAAGTTTATTTCATCCACAACTGAAATTGCCGTTCAGAACGCTCTCTCTGATGGTAATTACACGCACTTTCAAATCTGTGACTTGCCAATCTAGCGTGAATGGCATGGCTGTATTAGCATGTCAAGATGATTCTTGAGTAGTGAATTGCACATTGAAATCTGAAATTCCAAAATGAATCTACATAGGCCTTTCTTTGTGCTCGCCATTTACAGGGTTGGAGATGTTCTTGTGTGCTGTAGGTAGAGGTTTGAGGTCAATGAAGCCTCTTAGAGAAACTGAAGTGGACAGCTGGTGTAGTGTAAAGTGGGCTCAAGTGTGAGCTTCATTTAAATACGAAACAAGGCCGATCATTTTAAATGCAGAAAAGTCTACAGGAGGAGAAACAGCTTGTTTTATGGACATCAGGCTGAATATTACATGATTGCGTTTGTCGTTGGCTTTTTCCCCCTCCCCCTCCCCCTCTCTCTCTGAAATGAGAAAGAATTCAACCAGAAAATGATGGGCTGACGCTAAGCGGTTTACTTAACAGGGAGATAATTTTCAACCAAACATATTTGGGAAAAGTAAACAACAAAGTGACTTGATGTAGCACTCTCTGGCTCATCAGCACACACTGTACACTTGCAGACAGTCTGGCGAGGGCCACTGGAGCCAACATTCTTTACTCAGTGAAGATGGTGAAAAGGCTGATTGCTTATGCATTGGGTCCACACACAGCTAAAATGGAACGATTCTGTTTGCTGATCATTCTTTGTTCATCCTTCTGAGGATTAATGTGGGAGCGCTTCAGCTGGATTCCCAGTTAGTATGCAGACCGAGTCCCTGTAACTGCGGCAGTGAGCTCATCAAAGCTATCACAGCCCTAAAAAGCCCCATCCATGGGTAATGAATGAGTTATTGTAATCTGGGGCCGAGGTCTATCAAAAGCCCTGAGACAAACGAAATGGACTGAAGGGCGGGGGTTCTCTACAGATGAGTCTCTTTACAAAGCAGCTCACGTCGTTTAATTAACATGGCTGAAATTAAAGCAATTTTTATTAATTATTCCTACACTCGTCCTTTATTGGTCAGAAGTAGATGAAACAAGGCTAATTTGAATTGCAGCTAATAGAATATTTCTGATAATTCCACAAAGGCGGTCCCATTAGCATCTCAGTGACAATACATTTACATATGAGTATGTAAAGTAAAGGCGAATGACTTTTTAAATAAAGTGTTCTACAATACAACGGATGTGTATATTTCAAATATTTCACGGAAACCTTTATAAAAGCCTTTACAGCACCCATAAAACAGTGTTTGTCCTGTCAAACGCCACTGGGACAGGAATGTAAATCATTTAAATACTTCACAAATCACACATTGCTTTATCATTTATTTTATTATTTCAATGTGTGAATTTCAAAAACACTGTTTGAGGCATCTATTATTATTATACTATTATTATAGGTTATGAAAAAAAGTATAGTCCGATAACATTCATTTAATCCCGAAAAATACGCTGGAGTGAGATTTTCTCGAGAAAAGCACGGGAACAGTTTCCACACATGATGTCTTAGTAGGGTTTACACAGCTCCCAGGTATTGTATACTTACATTACAAATGTAAGTAGATTTAATTAGCAGTTTTCTTTCTTTTTAATAAGTAATTTGGACAAATTTTTTAGTTGTACAAATTAAACAAGTAAATCAAATTTTTTGTGTTCCTGTGTTTCAGGACAATTTTTATTTCTCTACTTTATTCAAAAGAGCTCAAAGTACATTTCATTACTACGTAATGGCCACTAACACTGTGTATGTAATCAGTTCGAGTAAACATAACTTCTTTTTATTTTTCTAGTTTTGTGAGCACTTGCAAAAATAATATAAAATTTAACCCAGTAAAGTAAGTAAAATATACACTTTTAGTGCACTTTTATATACACTGACTTTTAGTTACAGATTTACACGAAGTAGTACAGAATTTTAAGCAATTACATCATTTTAACAATTTGGGGTTTTTTTTGTATAAAAATCGCAGATATTTTTTTGTCATATTTACTGAACCACTGATATTTTTTTTTTTTTTGCGAACACATTCACCCTGGGGGGCGCTTAGTGGTTAGCACGTCTGCCTCACACCTCCAGGGTCGGGGGTTCGATTCCCGCCGGGGCCATGTGTGTGCGGAGTTTGTATGTTCTCCCCGTGCTGCCGGGGTTTCCTCCGGGTACTACAGTCTCCTCCCCCAGTCCAAAGACATGCATGGTAGGCTGATTGGCATGTCTAAAGTGTCCATAGTGTATGAATGGTTGTGTGAGTGTGTATGTGATTGTGTCCAGCGATGGACTGGCACCCTGTCCAGGGTGTACCCCAACTTGTGCCTGATGCTCCCTGAGATAGGCTCCAGGTTCCCCGTGACCCTGAAAAGGAGTAAGCAGTAGAAGATTGATAGATGGATGGATGGACATTCACCCTGGATTGGCACCCCATCCAGGGTGTACCGCACCTTGTGCCCGATGCTGACTGGGATAGGCTCCAGGTTCCCGTGACCCTGAAATGGATAAGCTGTATAGAAGATCGATGGATGGATGGACATTCACCCTGCAATATTCCTGCAATAAGTCACATGTTTGACAGGAAGTTGCATCATCCAAATTTCCTGAGGATCATGGGAAGAAGAAATGATTTTGTTGTTTGTGTTTTTGTTCACATTAAATGATATTGTGAAATTGAGTTAGAAGGTCACTCTAAAAGTATAACCCTGTTACACAAATTAAAATTGATGAAAAAAAAATATTTTGTATTATATTTATATTATTTTATGTTTATATATTAGATTATGTATATATATATATATATATATATATATATATATATATAGAGAGAGAGAGAGAGAGAGAGAGAGAGAGAGAGAGAGAGAGTTTTATTGAAAAAGAAATCATCTTTAAATGATCTCATGCCATTATCATGGATGCTAGTTAAAATTTTGTGTATTTGCTAATTGCTAAAATCTCAACCCTGTTACCTTCAACACTGTTGCTGATTTAAACAAACAAACAAACAAATAAATAAATAAATTCAAGGTCACCCCAAATGTGGAATTCCTCATTTCTTGGTGGAACTACCCAAATCCTTTTATTTTACACTATATATAGTAACAGGATTGTAGTAATTGTAAACGCAAAATCTTCTCCCCTTCTACTGTGATTAAAAAAAGTATATACATATTGTAGTACATTTGTGGTAGAGGATGTGTTTAGTCTGTATTATTAAAGCACAGAGGGTTTCAGACATGATCACATCAAGCTGAACAACCAACACCAACCACATGTCGTTTCTCCACAACCCATGCATCCAACCACTGTGAACATATGTAGCGTTATACACCACCTCACAGCAGGAACACTACTGTTAAAGTCAAAACCATAAATAAATCAGGATTTGTTTAAAGAATGAAATATGAGTTGTAAAGTAATCATCATTCTAACTGATGGTCATTGACCTTTTGACAATCTGCTTCAAATATGGTAGTATTTCATATAATACCTGCTGGTGTGCTGTATATGGAACAGGCGATGAGCTGCGTTCTGGAAACTTGGACTGGTTTATGTAGGGCCACAGATGGATGAACACAGCCTCCACCCTTTCCAAACTCCTCGCCTTCCCCAAGAGAAACGATTCAGAGACACGGCCCAAAATGTGCTGATTTGACTCTCTACCCTAGCAGCTTTTGCAAATATTTTGCTTGAACAACCCTTATGGTGCCATTTGGCGTGGGTGTGAGAAAGGAATTACGGCGATTTACCAAGCAGTTTGTTTAATAGGCATGCAAATGGTTTCCCAGCATGTGAATCAACTCAGCTACATCAGGACAGCTTGTTCACACATTGTGCAGATTTGTCAGTTGGGTTCAATCATAGGTCCATTTCAGTTGTACAAGAAACTTGATTCGGGTTTTCGTTTATATATTGAATTGTTTATGAGCAGACAAGGGTCACCAATAGCATGGAAATGATTACACTGATTTGGATGGTTTTGATGTAATACTTCAAATTCATTTCCAGTCAAAGGCCTACTTTAAGGCTGATGCCATCTAAATTCACACCCTGCTATCTGGGGGTCCCATTTGAGGGTCATTGGTGCCAGCAGTGTAGAAAGGAACAGATAAAGTGCAATCTCTGACATCTGCGTATAGCTCAGAGGAAAGCCTTTTTATTGGCTGCTGCACCCCAAAGGGTGTGAAGTGCTGCTTATGTTATACTCCATAGACCAATTAGTGTAATTGGAAGGCGCTACCCAGGTGTTAGCCACTCACAGGTTTAATTTAGGTGGTTGTGCTTTGGTAGAACAGCACTGATAGAGTCAAAAGAAGTAAACGGAAGCTCAGAATCAAAGCTGAGAGAGATCAGGTGGAATCGTCCTCTTTGTTAATGCTGATCCTGTGTTTAAGCTCTGATTCTGGGAGACGCCTTCAGAAATGCATGCAGATGTATTCCACTTATTAGTCACTCTGGTCCCATGGCTGAATAAACCTAATGCTTCCTTTAAAAAAAGAAGAAGAAGAAGAAGAAGAAGAAGAAGCCTGAGTGTTATACACCAGCTTTAAATGGAGTTTAATTGAAGCAAAGCCTGAGTTTTTAAGCTTGGACTTTATGCTAAGCCATTTGCAAATCTGTTTGGTTGAGAGCTTTTGGCTCTTAACGTGTTGGCTTTCTAGGAGAGAATTTTAATAAGATAAGAGAGTCTTGAACTAAAAAAAAAAGTCTCTGACGTTCTTATGATATTGTAATGGTGAAATATGTAGAAATGGCTAAAGCCACTTCTTCACATAAAAGAGAGCGAAAGAAATTAGACCACCCTGAATCAGGCACCACTCCTGAGTTGGTGTGTAAATGCTTAAAAGTGTGAATAATTCATCTGTTTCTAGCAGTACACACGTACACACACACACACACACAGTGAGAGGGTCCTGGAGAGCTCATTGGCTAGTGAATAATGAAGCAGTGCACTCTGGGATGGCCTGTCATGGACAGGCTTCTTTAAAATGCAATGTCTGTGACATGAATCTAATTTCCGAGCCATTTTGTCTGGGTGAAATCGAGGACAAAGGCCTGGGGAAGCAGATCAGCACACCAGATCCCTTCACTGCTTCTGGTGCTTATGAGAAGACCAGGAACGTCGTCCTGGGGTCATCCTAACATCCCTGCATGAAAGCAAAGGGGAAATTGCTTTGCCAGACATTTTGACGAGAACAAAAGCGCTGTCTTAAACAGTATGCTCAGTCTGAAAAATGTAGTCCACATTTAAAACCCGGAGACAGGAGGTTGAGCCTTTAAGCATTCTGCATAATCATCCTTATTGTCTGTATGATACTGCGCTGAAGAACGGTAGGGAACCTATAATCATATGATTTGGGGGATATTATTTCTGTCTCATGATATAATTTTTAATAGAACTAATAAAATGACTAATATTGTGGTTTAAAAGAGCCCTAATCATAACAGCCATTATACCACAGCGCCACTGTATTCTAGATTCTGATTGGCCAGAATGTGTTGATTCATTTTCTACAACAGCAGCTCTGACAGTAGTTGTTTTGCTTTGTAATGGTCAGAGGTAAACCTGTTCCTTTGACAGTCCCTGTGAAGTGCTTTGAAAGCGCAGTGTTATTCGATGTGTTGGTGAAAATTTCTACTGCAACAGGAAGTCAGGACGGGATATATTGAGCTGCTCCTCCCACTTTCTAAATAGCCAATAGCGTTTAGCTTACCTCACTACACTGGCTAAACCATACTGTGTATTTTTATATGTATTTTTTTTTTATATACTTCAGATTCTAGAGAGCATTTGATTGGACAGAAAATCTGATGAGAAGCTGAAATGAGGAATGATGTCATCAGACGTGTTGATTTGTATTGGTGGTAGACATAAATTTAAATGCATGTATCTTCTAAAAGTGAATTTTGTCAGTGTTTTGGAGCGCACTAGCGTATTACCTATAAGGCTAATATATTCATAATAAAAGCGTCAAAAACTTCCATTTTGATTTTATGGGGATTTGAAGTTTTTCAACATGGGAAACTCACCAGGACAGAGGACTGTGTGCTTTGCAGTTTCTCAGTAACAAGACAAACTGCATTTTTTCTCTCTTATTAACTTCAAGAGACGTAAATTAAAGATGATGATGCGGTTACGGCTGTTTATAGCTGCTATAATGTAAGTGATCACAGGAACTAACTTGTCTCAAGGACATTCTACAACATTAAATGCAACTATACAGTAAATGGATTTCTAAAAAGCATGACATCATTCATTGATTCATTTCAAAATGTTTGGCAAATTGTTATAAAGGCATTAGTTAATTTCCTATAACAGCACACCCCATGGCGTGATCATTTAAAAACTGTAAGTGCTATAAAACAAACAAACAAACAAAAAAGATGGACTGTTGTCATTCTTACAGCAGAAATGCATTCATGTTTGCACTTCTGGATAAAAATGGAATGAGTTAATATTAAGGAAGTTACTGAGCCTCATCTCAGGTGAAACATAAATCCTACACATCTTAAAGCATATTTGTAAGAAATCTATATTACATACAGCATTCTACCATCTTTCCCCCTTTTTCATTGATTTTGAGGTTCACCTTGACCGCGGACCACACATTCATCTTTACCAGAGATGCGAGGAGACACCTGCCTTTGTCCTGAGAAATACAGCCAGTGGCGTTTATTGTGCTGGGTTGATATATAGCACCTGAAGGAGTCCCAGAGCCCCGAGGCAGCAACCACTGACCTTCCTATATAAACTTCAATCAAGAAGACATGGCCTCATTCAGAGAAGGAGAAATCTGCTCAGGTTTTCCACTACAAATCCAGGACAAAGTGAAAAAAGGTCAGCGGTCATGAAAACTCTCACTACCAAACGAAAACCCACTTTCTCCAAGCCAAGTGTTAATCACAGGATTGTGATTTATAGGCTTCATCCCAGAGGCCCAGAGCAATACTGACATTTTTATGATACAGTATTTTTACACAGTTTCTAATCTAAATTTAGTGAGCTGAAGTCATTGCTGTGATTAGATATGATAGTTCTCTATGAAGTGATGTGTGCAGCATGTCTTTGATTGGAACATTTAACCTGCTACAGCTATAATTACCATCTCACTCTTCAAATCAAAGCACAGGCAATTTGGACCAGATAACAATCTATACTGTTTGCACCAGAGAATTAATTTTTACTCACGTACGAGTAAAACTACTTATTATATATATATATTGTATATATATATATATATATATATATATATATATATATATATATATATATATATATATAAACCCGAATCACTTAAGTAACAGTAAAAGTAATAATGTTACTGTACTTTTGTATGAGTAATAAAGTATCCAATGAGAAGACTGTCCATCCATCCATCCACCCATCTTCTACCGCTTACTTCTTTCTCAGGGGAGAACCTGGAGCCTATCCCAGGGAGCATCGGGCACAAGGAGGCGTACACCCTGGACAGGGTACCAGTCCATCGCAGGGCACAATAAGTAAAAGAACATTTCTGTGATTACAAATGAACTTGAGTAAGTGTATAAGGATGGCCAGTTAAACCAGTTTTGACCAGATTTTGCTTACCAAAAAAAAATCCCACATTAGGCTATAAAAGAATTATTTGATTGCGAGTTGAGACTAGCTGTCTAGTCTACAAGAATGCATAATGTGACATGTTCACTAGTGGCTGATTTATTGCCATTGTGGTCAAAGTCAGTTGACGTTAAATTTCCGACAGTGTCAATCTCAGAGCGTGACTGCTACTACGAAACTCGTCTAGCAGCCACAAATAGGAGGACGGCATCGAATTGTGCAAAATTCAAGGGACAGCTACAAATATAGTAGAAGTAATAGTGAAAAGTACACAAAACATGCCGGAATGAAAGGTTTGTTGAATTTCAGCGGAAGGCGAGATTGACCGCAAACTCCTTTTCTTTGCCTTTATAAAATGTGTTTTCTCTAGACATGTCATTACCACTCTTATTATACTGAAGGCTTGTTTCTGTTTATGCAACCCCATTTTCTGCACGAGCCTGAATCATGCTGATTGATGGCATAAGCAGAACGTAGTAATTTTCTTTAATCACGGGTCTTTTGTTAGAGGATCATCGTTGTATAACCTGACACGGAGAACACGTTATCACAAAGTTTGTTATAGATTTTGATTAGGCTTATCTTGTACAGTGTGACAAGTCATAATCTTAAAACACTGCTGTATTCGTAAACATGTAAAAGTCACTGTACTGTACCTCGGCATCAGACTATAGCTACCTACCTGAGAGCACGAGGGCTGTTTGCAAGTGAACTTGACTATTTGTTTACACTATCTAATCATTAGCCTAAAATTAGTAGTGCTTGGAATGAATTACACGCTAGCAAGCTTGGTATTGAACTTGTTCAGCACTCTCTATAGTGTTTCATTTCCTCCACCAGATAATGTACAATGTAATAAGACCAAGTGAGTCCTGTGTGTGTGTTATACACTTGCGTTTGCGTGTATTAGGAGTGTTGTATCGGTCTAGGAGAACAATAGAAAGCCCTGCCAGCTCCACAATCGGATGAGCTAAACGTCCCAGACAAATGCAGAAGATATTTACACATCTGTGGTCACCCTGAAGTGACCATAAATATTGTCAGCGAGGATTCCGGTTGTGTCAACAGCAGCACCCAGGTGCACTGCCTCAGGATGCAATCTAATACACACGTCTGACACAGAGGAATCTCAGCTTGGCTTTGCCTCGTTACTGCTTGCGGGAGGGAACGAGAGCAAAAACATTCCTTGTACGTCTCTTCATGGATGTGTTGATCTGCTGTTCGGTTGTTATGTTAAGCGGGCCTGGTCGCACCTCTGTTTGTTTGCTCGCTCAATGATGCGTGAAATGGCTGCTCTGCCCGTGTGATGTTCATCTGCGCTGGAGATACACTCGTAAAGTCACTGTGCTGAGAACCAATGGCAAAAATGCTTTGAAGTGTGTTGTGGAAACATGCTGGAACAAAACATGCAAAGCGAGTTCTCGGAAACTGACGCCACACTATGCTGTGTTATAAACACGCTTCTATTATTGTTACACTGACATATTACTGGAGATGTTTGCCTCAGATTATTCAAATTGATTGTCATCAACAAAAAACGGCTATTGCTACTATTACTATTGATATTAGTATATGATTCACTATTAATACATGCAAATGTAATCTTTATACATTTCTAACATCTGTAACTGAAATATGTTCATCATACAATCAAGGTTTTGATTAATGCCTAATTCACACAGACTACAGATTTTTTTTTTTCTTTCTTAGATGCGGTTGGGTCTCGGCTGCACTATTATAAACAGAATGAGAGGAGCTAACCTTTTTAAACACAAGGGGCCTTCTGAGTGTTTGGCAAAGGAAGTAAGACACACTGAGATGTTCAGCTTGGTCCAGGCAGAATAAATATTTGGGTAGCTCCAACACTTCAAGAATGGGCTTTTACAAAACTGACGGCACAGGAGCCATCCATCCACGCAGAGCAATAACGCCTGACAAATAAACCATAGGCCTAAAAGAAATAATTAATGATCCATGAGAGGTTTAGAACACTGGACTGCCGTTACTCTCTCAACAAGGAAAGCAGAAAATCCTGTAATCCTAGTTAATGTGAAACTACCGTACGTGCTTGAAAATGCGCTTGAGTCTCACTTGATATGAAATGCTCAATTAGTATGAAATGAGCTTTTGACTGCACAGCTGGTTCTCTGCCTCAACATTAATCTGAGATATCCAGAGAATTATTACAGGATTTTAGATTTCAGAGGTCATCTGTCATCATGTGTAATTATGTTCATTCAACTACCAACCAATAAGGAAACTGGTCACGAGAACATAGTATGCGCGTGACAACACACTGGTCTGAAGTAGTCCGCAGTAAAAGCAGCATCTCCACCAATTAGGCTGTAGAAGAAGCGAAGCAGGCCACAGCTGTTTAAGCCCTGATTAATGGAGTGCTGAAAATGGCTCCAGGGCTTCTGCTCAGCTTCATCAACTCTACACAAAAGCCTGCAGCTCTCTCCGAGGTGATGATTCTACTGCCAACCTCCTGGTTATCATCATATGCCTTTGTCTTGTCTATGTCTTGTACATTAAGACCCTAGATATCTCACTAGTAATAAAATCGACCCTTCATTGGGTTCATTGTTCCTGGATTATGGTTTGGGATGAAGCAACTCATGATTTAGACATTGTCTTTTCTCATCTCTGTTGATACTTTTATGGAGTTTTACTTGCTTCTCAGAATGATGGAGGAAATGCGTGGGTAAACCAATAATTTTGCCTCCAGCTTCACAGATTGTGATAGGAACATGTGTCCACAGATGGGTCTGGCATAGACACTGCACTCCTACCTTAATTTTAATTACTTGTCCTGAAGCCAGACGTGGATCTTAAGCCAAATATCTGTAATTATAGTTCAATCAGGCATATGACGTTGTGCCATTTGGAGGAAAGGATGGACGGATGACGCCTTCTCTAATTTGCATTTCATCAGGGAGTGGAGCTGAATATGGAGTGTTATTAATCTGGCATCGTGCTAAAGGCTGTTGTGGGGTAAATATTGTTAATGTGTGCCAAATATCAGTGACAGAACTCATAGTTATTATCATGGCCATTATTATGAAGTCAAAATCGATCTTACTATGCTCACACTCTGACTCTAATTCCTTCAAAAATTGGTTCATTAAATAGTTGTAATGGTTCAAAAGGGAGCTACATTTTTAGAAAGGGAAACCTTATGTTGTTATTTTTGATTTTTGTATTATATATATATATATATATATATATTTTTTTATTTATTTATTTATTTTTTTTTAAAGAAAACCTTCAATGATTTCTTCTTTTTTTTAAGAGTACTTGGTCTTCATTATTGGATAATTTTCTTTTCAGTCTTATCAAAGCCATTATACATGACTTACAGTGGTGTGAAAAAGTGTATGCCCCCTTCCTCATTTCCAGTTCCTTTGCATGTTTGTCACACGGAACATCAGACCAATTTAAACAATAGTCAAGGACAACACAAATAAACACAAAATGCAATTTGTAAATGAAGGTGTTTATTATTAAAGGTGAAAAAAAATCCAAACCATCATGGCCCTGTGTGAAAAAGTGATTGCCCCCTCCTCGTTAAAACATACTATAACTGTGGTTGTCCACACCTGTTTTCAATTTCTGCGCCACACCCAGGCCTGATTATTGCCACACCTGTTCACAATCAAGGCATCACTTAAATAGGAGCTGCTTGACACAGTAAGGTCCACCAGAAGATCCTTTAAAAGCTACACATCATGCCGAGACCCAAAGAAATTCAGGAACAATTGGGAAAGAAAGTAATTGAGATCTATCAGTCTGGAAAGGGTTATAAAGCCATTTCCAAAGCTTTGGGAATCCAGCGAACCACAGTGAGAGCCATTATCCACAAATGGCGAAGACATGGAACAGTGGTGAACCTTCCCAGGAGTGGCCGGCCGCCCAAAATTACCCCAAGAGCGCAGCGACGACTCATCCAAGAGGTCACAAAAGACCCCACAACAACGTCCAAAGAACTGCAGGCCTCACTTGCCTCAGTTAAGGTCAGCGTTCATGCCTCCACCATCAGGAAAAGACTGGGCAAAAATGGCCTGCATGGCAGAGTTCCAAGGAGAAAACCACTGCTGAGCAAAAAGAACATCAAAGCTCGTCTCAATTTCTCCACAACACATCTTGATGATCCCGAAGACTTTTGGGACAACATTCTGTGGACCGACAACAAAAGTGGAACTCTTTGGAAGGTGTGTGTCCAAGTATATCTGGTGTAGAAGGAACACTGCATTTCATAAAAAGAACTTTATACCAACAGTAAAATATGGTGGTGGTAGTGTGATGGTCTGGGGCTGTTTTGCTGCTTCAGGACCTGGAAGACTTGCCGTGATAAAAGGAACTATGAATTCTGCCGTCTACCAAGAGATCCTGAAGGAGAATATCCGACCATCTGTTCGTGTACTCAAGCTGAAACGAACTTGGGTTCTGCAGCAGGACAATGATCCTAAACACACCAGCAAGTCCACCACCAAATGGCTGAAGAAAAACAAAATGAAGACTTTGGAGTGGCCTAGCCAAAGCCCTGACCTGAATCCTATTGAGATGTTGTGGTATGACCTTAAAAAGGCCGTTCATGCTTGAAAACCCTCTAATGTAACTGAATTAGGACAATTCTGCAAAGATGAGTGGGCCAAAATTCCTCCAGGACGCTGTAAAAGCCTCATTGCACGTTATCGCAAACGCTTGGTTGCAGTTGTTGCTGCTAAGGGTGGCCCAACCAGTTATTAGGTTTGAGGGGCAATCACTTTTTCACACAGGGCCATGATGGTTTGGTTTTTTTTCACCTTTAATAATAAACACCTTCATTTACAAATTGCATTTTGTGTTTACTTGTGTTGTCCTTGACTATTGTTTAAATTGGTTTGATGTTCCGAAACACTTAAGTGTGACAAACATGCAAAGGAACAGGAAATGAGGAAGGGGGCAAACACTTTTTCACACCACTGTATGTGTTAAAATTTAATGAATGGAAAAGGAAGAAAGCATCATTGATGTGTTTATGAAATCATAGGGGTATCGCCTTTTAGAACAGCTCCTATTAGTCTCGTTGGTATTGATTATATTTTATTTCACTCCCGGAATATTACAGCCACCTGCACAGCTCAACTCCAAATTCCCAGATAAAGAGAGCTGCTGTCTTATTCAAAAGTATCCTGGTTTGTTTAGGTGCTGTGGCTCAAAAAAACACAATCTAATGTCCATACTGGGTTTGACTTTCACCACCGAACCCTGAGGGTGCGGCTGTACAAATTCCAGCAGCGCACTCACATTGTGTTCATTGCTCTGCTATTTGTTTTGACACCGATCTGACAGAACCTGATCACACGACCTGTTTGAAGCCGCCAAAATGGCCGCCTCGAAAGTCTGGAACCGATGGCGGACATCAGGATTTTGTGTTTGAAATCAGTGCTATGGTCTGTTATGATTGCTCTGTCATAAAGCTCGAATAGGTCCATGGAAGAGATAAATTGGTTGTTTGGGTTCAGGTGTTGCCCTTGAAAGCATGGGGTCTACTGGAGCTCTGCTGGAAAACCTCCACCTAGAACTGAAACAACAAAAGAAGCTCCAGCACTGGCAGTGAAAGGCTGAGGAAAGGCACGATGCCAAGGCACATTTCACAGCACTAAGCTCAAAAGTACAGAACTATAAATCAAGCAGTCTTTCATTTCAGAGATGCTCGCCAACTTTCCAACTTCTCTCTCTTTGCCAGCCTGGATCATCTGCTTTACTTAACATGACTGCTGTTTTATTTGTCTTCTCTACACTCTTTGCCAAAGTAATATATGAAGATAAATGATTATGCACATTAATATTTATTATTTTTCTATGCTTAATAAGTGTAGCTTTATACATATTTTAATATGTATTTTTATATGATACTTGGCGGTCACAAAAGCTACGTAGCGATTTTGCCTGTGACGGCCTTCGATTAACACTGTAGCCAACAAGCAATGATAAGCACATGTTCACAACAAATAGGCTTTGCACCAAGCTGAAAGGTTCAAGAGGTTGTGTGTTTAAGATGGATGCAGATTCAAGTTTGAAATGTTTTTTAAAGAAAGAAAGAAAGAAAGAGCATCAGTGGGAAACATAGGACAGATTGAAACACTGTCCTGAATGAAATAACTTCTATCTATCTATCTATCTATCTATCTATCTATCTATCTATCTATCTATCTATCTATCTATCTATCTATCTATCTATCTATCTATCTATCTATCTATCTATCTATCTATCTATCTATCTATCTATCTATCTGTCTGGTCTGTCTGTCTGTCTGTCTATCTATCTATCTATCTATCTTATTGTCTGTTTTTTTTTCTTATATTTTTTTTTGGTCTTCTGCTTCTCTGTCTTCTTCTTTATCTTCTACTCTATCCTTATACTATCTATCTATATCTATCTACTATACTACTACTATCTATCTGTTTTTTTATTTTTTTTTCTTTTTATCTCTTCTACTATTATCTCTGTCTTTGTCTCTGTTTGTCTGTCTGTCTTTCTTCTATCTATCTATCTTCTATCTATCTATTATCTACTATCTTTATCCTTTTCTGTTTTATATATCTTTTCTTCGCGTCTGTCTGTTTATGGTCTTCTGTTTTCCGTCTGTCTTTCTCTTCTCCTCTCTCTACTACTTCTACTACTCTACTTCCTTTTTCTTCTATACTCTCTCCTCTACATCTATACTACTGTCTGGTCTGTCTGTCCTGCGTCTGCTTTATTATCTATCTATCTCTATTCTACTATCTATCTATCTGTCTGTCTGTCTGTCTATATATCTTTCTGTCTATCTATTAGTCTGTCTGTTGTTTGTCGTCTGTCTGTCTGCCTCTGTCTATCTCTTTCATCATCTATTACTATTGCGCTGCGCTCCTGATTTCTCTCTCAGTTCGTTCCGTCTTTCTGTCTCTTATTGTCTATCTATCTACTGCTATCATCTATCTATCTATTACTCTATTCTTTACTGGTCTTATCTATTACTCTATTGTTGTTGTTTTTTGCTCTATCTCTTCCTCGTCACACTGTTTCGTCGTTCTCTCATTCTTCTTCTTTTTACTTTGTTATCTTTATTCTTTTATCCTTTTTTCGTCGTGTGTTACCCTCTTTATCTTTGTTTTATCTGCTATCTTCTGTCTGTGTTTGTGGCTTCTTTCTTTTCTTCTTCATTTTTTTCTATCTTATCTGTTTGTTGCTTCTTTCTATCTATATCTATCATCTATCTATCTTCTTTCTCTATCTTCCGTCTGTCTTGTCAGTAATTCTCTCTGTCTATCTATCCCTTTCGGTTCGTGTCTATTTTTTTTCTATTATCTCTATCTCCTTCTCCTATCTACCTATCTTATCTATTATTATCTACTATCTATCTATCTATCTATCTATCTATCTGTCTGTCTGTCTGTCTATATATCTTTCTGTCTATCTATCAGTCTGTCTGTCTGTTTGATCGGTCTGTCTGTCTGTCTGTCTGTCTGTCTATCTGCTTCTGTCTATCTACTATCTATCTATCTATCTATCTATCTATCTATCTATATCTATCTATCTATCTATCTATCTATCTATCTATCTATCTATCTATCTATCTTTCTACTATATCTATCTATCTTCATCTATCTATCTATCTATCTGTCCGTCTGTCCGTCTGTCCGTCTGTCTGTCTGTTGGTCAGTCAGTCATTCTATCTGTCTGTCTATCTATCTATCTATCTGTCTGTCTGTCTGTCTATATATCTTTCTGTCTATCTATCAGTCTGTCTGTCTGTTTGATCGGTCTGTCTGTCTGTCTGTCTGTCTATCTAGCTATCTGTCTATCTATCTATCTATCTATCTATCTATCTATCTATCTATCTATCTATCTATCTATCTATCTTATCTATCTATCTATCTATCTATCTATCTATCTATCTATCTATCTATCTATCTATCTATCTATCTATCTATCTATCTATCTGTCCGTCTGTCCGTCTGTCTGTCTGTTGGTCAGTCAGTCATTCTATCTGTCTGTCTATCTATCTATCTATCTGTCTGTCTGTCTGTCTATATATCTTTCTGTCTATCTATCAGTCTGTCTGTCTGTTTGATCGGTCTGTCTGTTTGTCCGTCTGTCTGTCTATCTATCTATCTATCTATCTGTCTATCTATCTATCTATCTATCTATCTATCTATCTATCTATCTATCTATCTATCTATCTATCTATCTATCTATCTATCTATCTATCTATCTATCTGTCTCTGTCTGTCTGTCTATCTATCTATCTATCTATCTATCTATCTATCTATCTATCTATCTATCTATCTATCTATCTATC
Organism: Ameiurus melas; assembly: GCA_012411365.1. NCBI lineage: Eukaryota > Metazoa > Chordata > Actinopteri > Siluriformes > Ictaluridae > Ameiurus > Ameiurus melas. Next base: position 15,130,353 of record CM022773.1, on the reverse strand, counting down.
TATCTATCAATCTATCTATCTATCTATCTATCTATCTATCTATCTATATCTATCTATCTATCTATCTATCTATCTATCTATCGATAGATCATTCAATCAGTCTGTCTATCTGTCTGTCAGTCTGTCTGTCTGTCTGTCTATCTATCTATCTATCTATCTATCTATCTATCTATCTATCTATCGATCAATCAATCGATCTATCGCTCTATCGATTGATCGGTCTGTCCTTCTGTCTGTCCTTCTGTCTGTCTGTATATTTATTTGTTGGAAAATTATAATATAACTATAATAATTTTATCAATCATAATAATGTACTCCGTTTTTAGTAACCATTGTTATGTAAACATATAGATTTCAAGAGTAGACATAGCCAAGATGTCTATTGAGTATTTGACCATCAATAAGAATTTAATAGTAGTCTTGCTGTTCAGAGCTAAACATAGTGAAAGCAGAACAGAGCAACATAACATGATGGATAGGTTGATATTTAATATTAATCACTGAGAGACAGGAAAAAGAAAAGGTTTTACTTTTAGAATATCTGTGAGGCTTTTTTCCCCTCACTATTCTGTAATTCTGTTGTCACTGTTTTTATTGGACTGATTTTTGTTGATTAAAAATGTATATCAATGAATTATTCATGGTGTTATTTTAGCAGGTGCCTGTGGAGCTGAAAGATGATGTCTGCTTGTCACAATCAGCTAATTCAGCTATGCAGACTCTCTCTGTCAACTCACACTAGTGTTACTGAGAGCTGTTAAAACTAATATAACGTAAAGGTTTTATCCACGATTCAAACATGATCATTTTAATGCCTCGAGTAAGATTTTCACTACTTGATAATCTCTCACATACATTTGTGTTACAGCATGTGCACTCATCTGAGTGCTGAAAAAAAAGAAGGAAAAACGTTCATCAGGCAATTATTATGCTGATTTGCTTACAAATTTCCTGGGAGGAAATCCCTCAGGATAGAATGACAGACATACCTCCCACAGGGAATCAGTCACATCATGGTGCTGCATTAAACATAGAGTTAACAAGCAGCCAAACAAACTAGTTCATTTTTGCTGTGGAATGAAATGAAGAAATGTAAAGAATCAGTCAGCACTGTGTTTAATATACAGGCTAATAATTGCATGCAAATACATTCTGAATCCTTTCAAAGACAAAAACAACCTACTTATGAATGCAGAAACGATTCATTTTATATTTAAATGTTAGGCAAGTATATGGCGTTAAAACGTTTAATTCCTGAACTTTCTACCAAGAGACGCTTTGCGTTGAAACATTTGAAACAGATAAGCATATTCTGTATCAAATAAACCTCACTTTTCCTATTTTCTAATTCCAGTTGATATTATTTAAGCTTCACATGAGGAAGTGTGACCTGCACTGTAACAATTGTAATCAAAAGCATGCTGATTGTGATCTCCACCATCATCATGTCATTAGACAATCATTAAAAACAAATACGGTCATTAAGAGAACTTTGGAAATACTGAGGTTAAAATACAGCCCTCGGCACAGTGTGAAATTCCATGAGAACGTGCAAATGCCATGCACAACTGGTCTCAGCGTGGCTACGGAAGTTTGGAGGTCTCTCTGGGGGACAGCTGTAGAAGGACTGGAAGAGTCATTTGTTAACAGCGGCTGTGCTTCATGGAAGGTGCTGACAATGTGGTGAATGTTGAGGAAGTGAGTATCCATCTCTGGCCCTCATCCCTCAGCAGGCCAGATGGTAGGAACACTTGTCTCACCACTAGTCCCCTTGGCACCCACACCCTCACACTCTCTCAGTCACACACACTGCTTCAGCTGTTAGTGTTCCTCAAGTCACAGCAGCATGGAGGTCCTATTTTATGGACACATGTCTATATATTCCCATGCATATGAATGACAGATAAACAGCAATGAATCTTACACAGCACATTCGATGTGAACAATAGAAACTATAAAGCCCACTTTTGTAACTGAAGCTCATGCAAACCAGTTATTTTCATCAAGCTCTGCACCGTTCCCATAAGGTCTGAGGAATTTTGACATCTGCCCCAGCACACATGGGAACACAGATGTGTGCAGAACTTAGAAAAAAAAAGCAAAAAAAAAAAAAAAAAACAGAGAAAGAGAGAGAAAGAGCAAGGAGAGAGAGGGGGCGCGGGGGGTTAAAAAAAGACAAATCCCTGATTTCCTGCCTTTTGCATTTACTAGGGATACTTGCTGTTCATAATTGAAGAGATCTAGCATGTTTCAGGAGATTATGATCAGATTTAAGAGAGATTCATCATATGCTATGTTTTACTCCCCAATCTCTTTGCTGCAATCTCAAATGCTTTGTTTCCTAGAAAATCCACTCAGAAGTGTAATGTGATTAGTATATTTTTTTTTTTATAATGCAGATCTGTCTTTTGGATTAGGCTCAATCTATCCTTGTCATATTTTCTGCACGAACAAGCACTATCCACATACTCCTTCCACCACAACACATCAGCTTTCACTCACTACATTGCTATCACATGCAGTTCAGATTCCAGTTAGGATTGTTCAAGATTGTGCAAGCTGACAGCCAGCAAACTGAAGCAGCTCGAAATGGATGGTCTTTGGATTGCAATCTGCACAGAGCTTGACTCACACTGAGCTATGGAATGACGTTAACAACAAGTACTGGGTGTCTTCCTGGGAGGGCTGCGAGCTATTGCATTATATCCGCTGGAGGGAGAGTGAGTAATGGACGTGATGAATTCGCTTTATGAGCAGTCTGAATCTTTGCCAAAGGCTGAGGAGGATTGATGAGGCTGAGAGAAGCCTCATGTCCATAAATGACAAGCAAATACCATGCATGCTGCTTCATGATCATGTAAGGTATAATCTTCAGCGCTGAACAAAGTCCTGCTGCAAGAAATTTGATTGTTAATAATCTGATCAACGTGTTTAGTAGCATCTCAGTAATCTGATAAAGGGAAATCCTGAGTCTACAAAAGTTGCCAAGTAATTGGATTTCTTTCAGTAATATTGCTACTACTACTACTACTACTACAGGTTAGTGGTGGTGGAGTATCCATCCATCCATTTTCTGTACTGCTTATCCTACACAGGGTCACAGGGGAGCTTGGAGACTATGGCAGGGAACTCGGGGCACAAGGTAGGGGACAACCCATCACAGGGCACAATCACACACACACATTCAGACAACCATTGTTCATTATTCATGGAAATGCCAATCAACCAAAAACGCTGTATTTGGACTGGAGGAGGAAACCAGAGTGCCCAGAGGAAACCCTCGAAGCATGAGGAGAACATACAAACTCCACACACACAGGGCAGAGACTGGATTGGGACGCCCAACCCTGGAGCTGCAAGGCAAACGTACTAAACCACCAGTGGGTGGAATATGTGAATGTAAAATATTGACAAAAGTAAAAATAGTCATCCAGACACCTGCTTGATTATGAGTAGGAAACTCAAGGATGTAGTTAACAGGGGACCTGCGGTAGACTGGAACCCCCAAGCAGCAGTGGTGCTAATATTTTCCTTAAAAATGTACTAATGTTAAGAAACATTTTTTAATAGTTAGTAGTCACATGGAATCTTAACTTTTAATTTCAGTCTTAACTAGTCTCAACTAGCTACAGAGTACACTGTAAATTTTTCAAACCCAACACAGTGACATCACTTCTTCATCAGTCGATTATAGATGAACTCCAACTGGTATAGCTATGTAAAAAAAAAAAAAAAAATAGGCCATCACAATTAAAAAAAAAAAGAATAATAATCCATCCCACACTACACAGGATGGCAGGAAAGATGTATACTTCTCACTTAGGTTTGTGAATGGGATGTCATCACTTTCATATCACTTTTGGATGAAAGGTATAGGTGTGCAAAGAAATTATTGCTGCAGTTATTTTTTTATTTTTATTTTTTTTTACTAAATACAAATACAAAATAAAATTATTTCACTGTGGCACCATGTAAGCACATGGCAGAAAAACCTCCCAGGCGTATCAGCATTCAACGTCCTCCCTTCGTGGAAGGCTTTTCATTGGCTGTAAGTAACGCTCTGTCAACAGGACATGAGCTTCCATGCTAAGCTAAGCTGCCACATCCTCCACATCAATGCATTAGCACATTACATGAATTAGCACGTCCTTAATGTAATTAATATAATTGTGTAATTTGAAAATTATTGCATATAGCATTCGTTTATTTATCTTTGTTGTTAATGTCATTTGTAGTCTGTGTTAAGTGATTGACATACTTCGCTATTATTTATCAGCATTTAACTGCGCCAATAAAATAGGCTAAAATAGCAATGTCCTGAATCAGTTTTTGCTCTAACTGTGGAAAAGGTGACTAGTTGACCATTTAAAAAAATAATTACTGTTACATGTGAACACACACTGTATTATTATGTCCATTGTAATAGTTTATTAGTTAAATGTGATTTGATCATTAGTCTTAGGGATTTTTTTTCTGACCAATGTAAATTATAATCAGTGGCATGACTCTCGTATTCCTAATGTTTTTGATTTTGTTCTTGGTTTATTGGTACCTTGGACTGTATAAAATGATCTTAGCTGCGTCATGTTTTGTTTAATGTATTTATATATAGTATACCATATGTAGCACAACAATACAGTAATACTGTTCAGATTAACCACAAAAGACACCGAACTCCAGTCCACTCATATTCATTACAGTACCATAAAGCTATTCTCTCCTCAGTCACATAGCAATCATGACCATCATCCCTCAGTATGAGTATCAGGGAGGGGCTTTCTGTGGCCTTTTTGCCACCTTTGACACCCACGAGACACCTTCGGATAATGAAACGGCACACACACATTTGGCTCCTGCACTTCAAGAGAAAGCAATCCACTGCACCCCACCAAAAGAGCCATTAGATTTTATAATTACTACACAGGATGAGCATGAACCTCTGTGTGGGGCTTTATGGACTGGGGCTTGCCTCTTAGTGCTATGGTTATGCATTAAACATGAAGCTCAGATGCAGCAACGTGGAAGCTGCACTCCCTCGAGGGGATGCTGAAGTGTCTGAGAGAATACCAGGATTTCCCTTAATGTGTATGGAAAAAAATACAAGAATTAAAAGCACATGCACATGTATAAACCGGGTCTCATTTTGGAATTTGATTTGAAATGATACTGCCAGTCAAACATTTGAAAGGATGGGGTGTGGTCTTATAGCAAAATATTCAGTGCCAGGGAAATATGATGGTATAACAGCACATCCTGAAGTGTTTTCTTCCTCTTCTATCTTCTACCGATTTGCCACAGATTAACATTTTTTATTTATTAAAAAACATACTATGCTCTTGAACTGTTTATAGTCAACTGTTATATTTAATGTTGTGGAACAGCAATAAAAAGGCATTCCCTCAACCGCCTCACTTTTCTCTCTTTCATCAAGTTAATAAGACAAACGATAAAAACTGACCTTTACAACTAACGGACGCTGGAGACTCCTTACAGAATGCTTCACTGTACTGTATTTCAGAAAATGCTGTTCTCCTGGGAATTTCACACACAACAGTCTCGAGAGTTTACACAGAATGGAGCAAAAAAACCAAAAAAAAACAACAACATTGAGTGAGTGACAGTTCTGTGGGTGGAAACACCTTGTTGATAAGAGCGGTCAGAGGAAAATGGCCAGATTTGCTCAAGCTGCCAGGAGGGATGTAGTAACTCATATAATCACTATTTACGTACACTGTAAACTTACAACAGTGGTGAGCAGAAAAGCATCTCAGCATGCACAAATCATTGAACCTTGGTGGATGGGCTGTAACAGCAGAAGACCACATTGGGTCTCATTCCTGTCAGTGGACTGGGTTCCACTCCTGAACAAGAATCTGAGGCTATCATTGGCAGAGACGCACCCAAACTGGACAATTTAGGAAAAGATTAGGAAAAAAATCATCTGGTCTTTGTCCAATCTTCACCTGTCCAGCTTCGATGAGTCTGTTCCCCATGATATCCTCAGATTCTTGTTCTTAACTGACAGGAGTGGAACCTGATGTGGTCTTCTGCTGTTGTAGCCCATCCACCTCAAGGCTTGATGTGTTGAGTGTTCTGAGATGCTTTTCTGCTCACCACGGTTGTACAGTGTGCTTATTTGAGTTATTGTAGTCTTCCTGTCAGCTCAGACCAGTCTGTCTTATCAACAAGATGTTTCGGTCTGCAGACCCACCACACAGGACATTTTTTGGCTTTCACACCATTATGTATAAACTCTAGAGACTGATGTGTGTGAAAAACCTGGAGATCAGCAGTTTTTGAAATACTCAAACCAACCCATTTGGCAAGAACAACCCTGCCATGATTAGTCACAGAGGTCACACTTTTTCCCCATTCTGATTTTTGATGTGAACATTAACTGAAGCTCTTGACCTGTATCTGCATGATTTTATGCATTGTGCTGTGCCACATGAATGGCTGATTGGTTAACTGCACGAATGAGCGGGTGTACAGGTGTGTGTGTGTGTGTGTGTGTGTGTGTGTGTGTTATTGTTTACTTCTTTTTATTGTACTACTGTTATTATCAAAATACAATGATAAAGAATAGCAATTGAATAAGGAAAATGAAATCTTTGTAGAATTTATAAACTGGTTGCTCTCAGATCATAATGAGACTCTGATTATTATATAAAATTAGATCAAGGTTCTTCCAATAAAATATCATTTTTACACGTTTACTGTAATAATAAACATTTCTCAATTGCTTGGGTAGATCTTAGAGTATTTAAGATAAAGTCAGTTAAAAAGAAATGCTAAAACTATAGTGTTTTCAGAAATCTTTGACTGACACTGTAGATTTGTTACACTAACCAAGACCCAGGAATGTTCATAACACTGATGTTTTGGGGGTTTTTTTTCCATTTGGGTTCATGAATAGGGTGATGTTTGATTTCTCAGCAGTGAGAGAGAGAGAGAAAAAAAAAAAAAAAAAGAGAGAGAGAGAGATTACAGACAGAGAGACGGGAAAAAAGGGAGGAGAAGAGGAGGGGAGGAAAGAGAGAGAGAGAGAGAGAGAGAGAGAGAGAGAGAGAGAGAGAGAGAGAGAAAGAGAAGAGAGAAAAAAAAAAAAAAAAAAAGAAAAAAAAAAAAAAAGAGAGATGAAGCCAGGTGGCTGACCCGGTGTCACTGTGAAATGTTTCGGTAACTAGTAGGACCTCCCACAGGATAATGATGAGGGTTCATGCACGCTTCACCAAAAGCAGGTGGTGGAGGTCGCAGTCACATCACCTACCTAAACTAGTTATGCATACAGACAGCTAGCAGACTTGCCAAGAGCAGAAAAGAACAAGGTTTGGAGTTGGAGGTTTAGTCACACAGAGCTATAATATTACTAAAATGATTAATATTCAATAATATTACAAAATATTGCATCTGTTCTATTTTTATGACACTCTGATTAAACTGTACAACACTCATTCAACTACATACCGTATATCACTAATACACTGTAAGTAGTAAAGAAAGCACTACTGTATAATAGTCAGCATATGAAATCCCTCCCACATCTTCTTCAAAGGTTTATTAGATCCCAATGTAAAATCACATGACCAGTATAAAATATGACACGTATCATAAGACCCAGCATGAGATGTGTTGCATAGTGGGATTTTGACTACTGGTGTGAGCCAGACAGGGATCTTATGATCTCCATGTGCTTCATTGGATTTTTGTCAGCTGTATTACTGGGAGACGGAGAGGAAATGTGTGTGTGTGTGTGTGTGTGTGTTTGTGTGAGGGAAGGGGGATGCATTTATCACTCGATGAAGACAGGATGCTGTTCACACACCAACCTCATGAGGACAAACAGCAGCTAGAGACAAGAAAAATCTGGTTCTTGCACTGATACATATAAGGAGAATGCCGCTGAGCTCATTTTAACCTTACAGTGTGAGGGAACCAAATGTTCTCAAAATAATAAGACTATTTGATGGTTTTGACCTTGTGGGGACATTTGGCCTGTCCCCATGATGAAAACTGCTTCTTCTTCTTCTTCTTTTTCTTTTTTTTTTATTAAAAACTGCAGCTTTACGTTATGGATTTCTGCAGTAATAGTCAGTACCTTACAAACAAACGTGTGTGTGTGTGAGTGTGTGTGTGTGTGTGTGTGTGTGTGTGTGTGTGTGTGTGTGTGTGTTTGTGTGTGTGTGTGTGTGTGTTTAAAATATTTATTGGTAAAGGCAAATGACCAGCAAAAGGCCCTCAAAGGCCATTTTGTCACATTATTTATGTTTTTGGTATGAGCATGAGTGTGTGTAAACATAATCTGTTCCAATTGTGCTTCTGTGCATGTCTGTGCGGTGATTATGAATGTGTCCATGCATGTGGTTCTGCATTCATATACCCATTTACATTATATTTGTGTGTGTGTGTGTGTGTGTGTGTGTGTGTGTGTGTGTGTGTGTGTCCGCCTACATGCGTAACTAGGTTTGCATTCCCTTCCAGGGAAACCCTGCATGAGCACAAAGACACCCTTGTCTTAAGGTGTCATGGAGTAGTATGTATCAGACACAAGATTGAATGTCCCTTAAGCATGGAGGAAGCGGAGAGAAGGGGCGAGACCGTGCCAGCCTGCCACCAAAGAAGCTTTTGACGACGGGCCAAAACAGATGGCTGGGAATGGAGAAACAAGGTCAGAGGACAGCGAACACAATTCTCGCCCCTCCTTTGGCCTCACCACATTTGATACGGCGGAGCATCATCTGATGTCCGCCTTTCGTTTTAATTAAAATGGATGGTATGGAATAAGAGCTCGCTTGTTTTCCCTGGAAGGTGCTTAGGGGAGAAGTAAAGCTACACAGTGGCTTTGTGCAGCCCCGTCAGGATGAAAAGAGCTACTGTGTCAGTCGCTCGGAGTGCGAGCAGTCAAAGATAACCCAGGCCCGATTGATAACAGTCACGACAATGTTTAGAAGACATGTATCTACATGGGAGTTGATAACTTATGGTAACACAACCTTGGGTGGTCCCTGCCACATTCACACTGCCACAATGCAGCCCAGGGCTCCTTCCGTGTTTTTGTGGCCTAATCTGCAGTTATCCGATGCCTTCTTGGCCCATGTCAGATGTTGCGTGATGCTCACACAGTACCAGTCAGTTGCACTGGAAACAGGTCGACTAGAACACTAACACATTAGCGCCCTTAAAAAAAAACACTCATTCAGCACTAGACTCGGTTCCAGAGTGCAGTTTCCTGTTGGTCGTTATATCAGAATAAAGAATTAGACCTTGCACCTCATGTTGCCGTTATAAATGTTGCTATTCTATATTCATAAATATTCTGAGACAGAAAATAACTGATGTTTTATTTTAAATACGTACTGTAAATATGCATTAAAACGTGCAAAATTTTGCCAAACTTACTGATTTCCTCAGTTTTACAACTGAACAATGCTCGGATTTACATATAGCCCTTTTAAGCACTTGATTTGATCATTTATTCCTTTAGGTTTCTTGCCTGTTTGTGTAGCTGCAACTTCAATAGCAAGGGAGATCAATTCACAGGTCCCTGCTAGCCGAGAAGATTTTATGAATAAGTTAGCTTGAAACTTGATCCTTTTCAAATGCAGGTGGATTTTCTACCTGTTTATCTCAAATGACTTATTTTGGACATGTTGCCAGCGGCTTTAATAAGGACCACCATTGTCATGTTCTAGACAAGTCCAAGATCAGGACTAGTTGAGATCAAGTCTAGCCTGAGTCTTAAGCAGGTTGAGACCAAGTCAAGATCGAGTCCAAAACTCAGGCTAGACTTGATCTCAGCTAGTCCTGATCTTGGACTTGTCTAGTACATGACAATCTGAGATCTTGAGATCGAGAGCGAAAACCATCAGTTCCTTTTCAAGCCCAAGCACAGCTACTTGGCTTCTTTCATTCATTGCATCAGTAGTCTGTTTTCTAGAAGATTTAATTACTTCTTGTTAAACGTTGTGCATGCAAAAAGAAAAGACAACATGAATATTATTTTTTACAATTTCTTGGTCAGACCAAGACCTTATTTAGCAAGACCACTGCCCTAGACCGAGACAAGTCTAATTACAAATGCAAATAATTCCAAGACAAGTCCAAGTCAATCCAGAAATCCAGCGTCTCAAGACAGGACTCAAATCCTGTAGCCCTATGTGATTTATTAACTCAATAGTTAATGTCAGCATGTATGATTTATTCTAAATAAAGTCTGCTAGCTGAAGTCTTAATCACAATAAAAAACAGGTCCATATTCAAGACCTCACCAAGTTCTGAAGGCCTGTTTCTGCTGTGCTGCTCAGATATTGCCGCTGGGTTAAGGTACATTCACACATACAGCGACTCACAGTGACAAAGCGACCGGAGACCATTCATTTTCAATGAGAGCCGGCAACTTCCAGCGACATGAGGGACAGCGGCCATTGGTGACTCTATGTGGGCGTGTGATGCGACAAAGTTGAGAAAAGTTTAGGAGCGATTGGTGTGGCGACTACCAATGGGAGTGAAGGCAGTACAGCGCATGTTATATACACTGGTGAATTTTAAATACAAACACTCTCCCTCCAGATTGTTTCATTTTATCACCAAGAAAACTGGTTTTCTTGGAAAAGTGGAATGCTAGTTACGCCACCCACTGATAAATGTTACTATGGCAACCAGTAGTGGGAACGCATACTGGCAACTTCATAGTACTGCGACTGGCGACTCGCAGTGATAATATTGCTGTACGTGTGAGTGTAGCTTTATATAGTCTAGACGATAGGTAATTAACACAGTAGGTAAAACTATACATACATCCATTCATCCACCTTCTACCACTTACTCCTTGTTCAGGGTTACGGGCGAACCTGGAGCCTATCCCAGGAAGCATCGGGCACAAGGCGGGGTACACCCTGGACAGGGTACCAGTCCATTGCAGGGCATAATCCCATACACACTCACACACCCATTCATACACTACGGACACTTTAGACACGCCAATCAGCCTACCATGCATGTCTTTGGACTGGAGGTGTGAGGCAAAAGTGCTAACCACCGAGAGTAGGTAAAACTACTGAGCCTATATCTGGATCATATAGAAACCCATGTTATACATAATCCTAATATTTCAGAAGACCAGAAGTAATTGTTAAGTGATGCTGATTTAAAAAAAAAAAAATTACGTTGAACACTTGATTGTAAATCCACCATCGATCTAAGACCAATAGACTTTGGCAATGCTGTGGACTGTAATGCAGCCTTTTTCAGATATTACCTGCTTGGGTGGGGTTCAGGTTGCGTAATTGATTTGCCTCTTAATTTATTCACTGTGTTGACCAAATGTACATGAAAAAGGTTGGGGACCGCTGCTTTAAAGGATTTGCAATCAAGTGCTCAACTTCATATTTAATTTAAAATCAGTTTAATTTGACGATTACTTCTGGTCTTCCTGCAGCTCTGTTCTATACTGTATTTTCTGTATTACCTATATATAATTGTAGATTCACAGTATATATGTCCTAGATTATCTTTATATATCTGTATATTAGCCGTATATTATCCACATATATATATATATATATATATATATATATATATATATATATATATATATATATATATATATATATATATATATATATATATATATATATATATATATATATATATATATATATATATATATATATATATATATATATATATATGTGTGTGTGTGTGTGTGTGTGCGTGTGTGTGCGTGTGTATATAAAATACCTATTTGAGCTTTTCTATCATATCATAGTGTAATTAACCACTCATACTGTTAGCTACTACACATATTCACATATACTGTATATATATTCAACCTGCACTTTGTTACTTTCCACATTGCTACTATTTGCACTTCTGGTGGATGCTAAACTGCATTTCATTGCTGTGTACCTGTTCTGTGCAATGACAATAAATTTGCATCTAAAGTTGTATCTATGTTGAAAGTAACATTATTTATAAAGACAACTGAGCCCCTGGCAGCAATGCAAACTCATGCCATCAAGTTTCACAGATCATTCCCGTTTATATGTAGTTTTTAATATACAGACAACACATCTGTATCAACATTGTAGTGTCCTTGATGTTTCAGGGTCCTGTATTGTCAGTGTAAAAACCAATTTTGGATGACAAAACAACTTAATAAACGGCACAGACTTTTTAGTGTGCACATCAGACCCTGCGCTTTCTCTAAAACTATTGTAGCCTAAGCACAGTGTAGGTATGCGTTTACAGCCAGTACAGAGGAAGCCGGCCAGCTGCAGAGGCAATGCACTGTAAGTGATACTAGATGAACCCTACAGACAAAAATAGAAAATGCTGAGTATAGGTTTAAAAAAATAAAGAAAAAGAAAAAGGGTGGACTGAATGGAGTTAATATATACAAATCAGAACTTAATATATAAAGTGTATTACCACATGGCCTATATTTATTTGCTCTCACAGATAAATAGTAAAAATAGTAATGTGCTTGATGGTCAAATGGAATTGATTTAGATCACCAAATGGCAACAATGAGGTGCACTCAAAAGGAATCCCTATCAGTCCCGAGACTTTCAGAGACTTCCTAATCTCCTTTCATAGTAGTTTCATCATATGTACTGAATACTTGATTATATGCTTTAAACTTAAAACGGAATAAAAAGCTGCATAGAGCATTGAAATGCACCCTTACTTTGTTACGCACCAATAATTTGATGATAAATTTGTGCGCTCCTAAAACGTGTGAAATGTTTGTTTCAAATTTGTGCCCTGTGGTTTGCAAGGTCATGAAAGGTCAAGAGAGGAGCTAGTGACTGACCTCTATTCAATCCAAGACAAAGCCATTGATAGAAGACCCAGCATGCTCTATATGTCCAATCAATAAGCAATTATCACAGTATGCACACAGTGCTATTTTTGGCTTGCTTCAAGCCCAAATGGTTTGAAACCAACCAGTTTAATACAATACCCACATCACATATTTTATTATCCACATAAGCTATAAAAATCCAACATAACCCAGCAGTTCTCAGAGTTTCACGCTGTGGTCATAGAAAGTGGTTATGGAGAGGAATTATGCATAAAAGTATAATCCATTAAGTAAGCCATGTCCGACTATAGTAAGAGCCAATGTTTATTTGACCCAAAATTCTATTTAATAGAGAGGATTCTCTGCACCACGGCTGATTCTGGGCAGGTCCCTTAAGTCATCAGGGCAGAGCGGATTAGAGGAATAAATATCTCAAAGCGCTGCACTTTCTTTTGCTTGTTATTCTGTGTGGAAAAGTGTTCATTCAGTTTAAACTGCACATAAAATATCATGGTTGTTAGTAAGAGGGATAAAGGAGGAAAAAAGCAAACTCAACATCAAAGTATATACAAGTGTTTCTATGTTCAGTTTACTAAATGTCTTATGTAGCATCTGAAGGGCAGTACTAAATGAAAACAAAAAGATCTTTAAACAAAACAATAACGGTATACACCAATTATCCTGGGAAAAAGTTTACACCCCCCTGGCTCTTAATGTATCGTGTTGCCTTCTTGAGCAGCAGTGAATGTTTGCACTTTATGTAATAGTCGTGTACGAGTCCCTCAGTTGTCCTCAGTGTCAAAAGATGGATCTTGACATCATACAGTCATTGCTGGAAAGATGTCAAATATGCAGAAGATGCTGGAAAAGCTAATAATGTGCAGGACCTGAAGGATTTTTCTGAAGCTTAACTGCTTAGGACAAACAAGGGACTCATGAACAAGTATCACAAAACATAAACACAGTCGTGGATCATCCAGGTAACAACATACAGTATTAAGAATCAAGCGTGTGTAAACTTTTGAACTGGTCTATTTGTGTAAATTCAGTTAGTATTGTGTCTCGTGGACTATATGTAAACATCTGTTATGTGAAATTATTTATTCAGAGATGTACTAAAAAACCAAAAAAACAAAATACAATTTCAATGATCCGCTTATTTTTATTATTATTTTTAAATTATTAACATTTTGCAGATTCTACAAGAGGCATATAAATTTATGAGCACCAATGAAATATTTAACAAGCACTTGCACATAGTCATATGAAGCTTGTATATTGTTAGTGTAACACATATGATGGTAGCATCTCATAATTTATTTGTGTATCTTTTCCCATATTATTCTAATTTATAACTGCAAATTAACTCTGTGATTATTATTATTATTGTTATTATTATTATTATTATTATTATTATTATTATTATATTCTATCCATCTTCTATACCGCTTTATCCTTTTCAGACTCACAGGGAAAACTGGAGCCTATCCCAGGGAACATCCGGCACAAGGCGGGGTACACCCTGGACAGGGATTATTATTATTATTATTACTATTATTATTATTATTATTATTATTATTATTATTGTTGTTGTTGTTGTTGTTGTTGTTGTTTCTGCTGCTACTGTTGATGATAATGATAATGATGATGATGATGATGATATCTTGCAGTTGTGATAAACATAAGCAGATATACTGCAACAGATATACTTTTATTTACATTATACTAGTAGAAATCTTACATTTTTGTTGAACTTTTGTTTGTGTGAATTTAGCTTTATTTATATTTAGTTGATAAAAGGTGATTTCATTTAATAAAATATAGCCTAATGAGAATGAACATTTCGATCTCTCGTGTAGAAGAAGGGATATTTTATAACATGCAAATCCTCTCTCCAGAAATGGAAAAAAAAGAAAGGAAAACTCAGCTCCCTTTTGTGCACATCTTAAGGGATTTCCTCTAGTAGTGAACGATTCACCATGACTCGGTTCTTTATGAACGACTCTTTTAAGGCAGATGAATCAATTCACAACCACATGGGTTTTTTTGTGTGCACACAAGACAAAAGGTGTGTACTACCTTGCCAGATAAATGTCACAGTACAGTGTTCCACAACACTTCTGGTCTCTGTGGGCCTCTTTGTCATATTTTGATGCAGATTTTTTTGTCGTTCAGACCACCCGAACATCTACGGGCCCTAAATGTCAATAATCAGTTCCACTAACCCCTTTGCGATAATGCAGGATTCCCAAAGATTACAATAAAAAAAATTCTGCATCGTGGGTCGAGTTTAAACCTCACGGCTCCAGGGTCTCAGGTTCGACTCACATCCTGAGATACTGTCACCATGGGTTTCATCTGGGTTCATTTCTCCACTTCCCAAAAACAGGTGGATATTCTCTAGGTGTGAATGTGTATGCATATTGCCCTGCTATAGACTGGTGTCCCATACCAGTGTATGGGTATTCCCGCCTCACTCCCATAAGTTCTGGACAGGTTCCGGATCCACCATGACTAGGATAAAGCTGTTACTGAAGATGAATGAATAATGATAGACACATCATTGTAGTTAATTTTGCTCATAGCAGAAAGGACAGTGCCATCAGGAGCGGTGGTTTTTTGTGTGTGTGATTGTTGCAGCCAAAAAAGCCTGACGTTGCTACATGTTTTTTTTTATTGTGCAATTTTTGTGCAATTCGTGTGGACGGTTTTTATTTTGCCTCTTTTTTTGTGGAAAACTACTTGAATTGGTGAAATTGCACTTGCACAAAATTGTGCCTTTTGCACGGTCTTTCGCAGTGACATTTGTTGGTAAATGAGACCTTGTAGCTGTACTCATGTTCCACGCACGTGAATCGAAGAAGGATTTGGCTGAATGCGCGTTGAGATGACGTCACATTTTTTCTTGGCCCAAATCTGCGGTAATGCTGAAAAACTGTTTGGTTTGTTTGGTTTTGCGGTAATTTCTGCAATCAAACAATCGACACAGCCGATGCAAATTATGATCATAAAAGACTTAACTAAGAATAAAAGAATAACTCATCACACAGCCAGTAATGTCTAAACCGCTGGCAATGTAAAAAAATTAAAAAATTATATATATATTTATATATATATTAGAGAAAATTGCTTGTAGTCAGACATTACTACTCTACACAAATCAGCTGTATATACAGCAGAGCACAGTGTGCCGTTTGAAACTCACACTGTGGTGCAAAACGGTATCCTGATGAATCGAACGAAACATAGCGAATCATTCGAATCACGTACAAGAGTCGATTCGTTGACATTTCGAAGTCTTTCAGTACAGGCCAGGCGCGCGCGTGGAGTTGGCCGGGGGCGGGCTTTCCGCTAAACCCAGCGGTAGGCTGATTCACTATCGATCACTCGGGAAAAGTCTGGAGGGCGGAGGGGGGAAGGATAGATTTCCGTACGGAGGACGATCGCGTAGTGTGTGTGCGTGCCTGCGTGCGTGTGTGTGTGCGCGCGTGCATATGGTGTGGTCGGAGCACGGATTGATTTTCGCCTCGCGCTCGCTCACGGAGTGACCGTTTTGTGAAAAGAACAACACTAAAACTGCGTGTTGAATTCCAGAAATCCAAACACACACGCACACTTTCTCTTTTTCACCTCGAGGACTCAGATCTCTACTTCGATTGCTTGCTCGTGGTGGTTTCGGGGCGCGGATGGTGAGAAGCTGCGATTGAATGCGTTGTGCATGGAGGAGTGAAGTTGGAGGAAGAAGAAGAAGAAGAGGAGGAGGAGGACTGGGAAAGCGGAGCTCCGGTTGTTGACTCGTTTGCGTGACGCGCGGAGTCTCCGGGTCGCTCCCCATCGCGCGCTGGATGGATGGGCATGGGGCAAACGGGATCTTACTACCGCGGGGCTGAGCGCCTTCTCACCGCCTCTGTGCTGCTTCTCATCACCCTCTCACTCCTGCTCCAGACTGGTGATGACTCTCATTCACTTTAATCCTCCCAGCTGAGTCACGTGCATAACAGCTTGTACTAATATAACTGTAATAATAATAGTAATAATAATAATAATAATAATAATAGTATAAATATATGCTATAAAGTGTGAGCACGCGCTAGACTTCTGATACAGTTTATGATCATCTTTTATGTTGCATGGTGATCCCCTGTGCACGTTGTTTGTTGCTTTAAATAGATTTTCTAAACAATGATTATAATAATAAGTTGACCTGAAACTATATAATGCTTGTTGGAACAGATGCTGCATCAATCAACACTGAAGTGATTTCACACTCTTCAGGTCTCGTGCTGAATGAACTGGAAGAAATGGTCTTGTTCTTGTCGACTTTGTTCCTCTAAGAACTGATCCTGATTCACATCGAATCAGACTGAAGCTGTGAAACTGACTCTGTGTCAGACTTAAACTGTTTCCTGTTCCTTGTTAGTCTTTTTTTTTTTTTTTTTTTTTGCTGATGAGTTCATGATGGGACTGAGCCTCTAAATATGTCTGGTTCGATATATTTATGAGTGCTGGCCTACAGCTTATCAATGCCCAAGCTTTGCCTGACTGCAGGCTCGTTTACTTTTACACATCAAATGCAGTAAATCCTCTCTGCTAGCTTTTTATTTATCTATGTATTTATTTATTTATTTATTTATTTTCTGACCTGGACAAGCTATAGAAATGGAGATTGTATAGAGTATCTAAAAGTATCTAAAGGGATAGAAATTCGAACTGAAATTTCGTGTACTAGGACGTTTCTCCGTAGTGATTTTGGCTGTTTTTAACGTGTTCTAATATCCTTAAAGATATATATATAAAAAAAATTAATCCTCCGGTTCATTTTATTTCTTGATCTGCAAATTGAAGATGATTAACATACTTCAATCTGGAAAAAAAATCAGTTTCTTAACCTATATCTGTTTATGAAGATCTGTTTTTCCTCAGTCGACAGTGCAGGGTTATTGTCTGTTGATGCATGTTAAATACCTGTAGTCTGCGTGCATGTTAATCATGTTTGTCTGAAAGAGCCCATGTGGATGTCTTATTATACGCGTTTGAAGAGCTTATGGTTTCTGAGAGCTCGGGTTGTTTGTGCAGAGGAGAGTGTGAACCCATTTGTTGTCCTGGTTTCCTTTGGTCTCATCCGTCAGCCATTCCGAGTTAAAGGCAGCATTAATACAGTATTCCTGCACAATATCAACTGTGTACTCAGACCTTTAGAGTTAATTTAACCCGGTTCCTGTCAGGGCTGCGATATAATCCTAGCATTTGTTCATCGTTATTGTGATATTAGCTGAAACGGTTTACTAAATGTTTCATTGTGTGCTGTGAGGATCCTGATGAAACTCGGCTGTTCTAGACAGTTTCTGCAGGCTTTTGATAAATCACGGCATTCACGTCCATAACCTAAACAGTTTCGATTTAAATAATGCAGGCTAACATTGAACTAAATCAAGGTTCAGTAGTGTGGTTTTAAGAGGCTACACTTTTAAAGAGCGTATAGTCACAGTACAATATTTTGTCTCAATCGTGTTGGTCCTAGACCATGGGTAACTGAGTGCACCCTTCTTTAAACATCTCTAAGGTGTTCAAGGATTACAATTTGTCCAGAAATCTCTTTTCAAGTAGATGTTATTTGTGTTGCACATTCCCAGTGTCACTGTATGACCGTGTGTTTCTTAGTCGTCACGGGTGCTTTGACCAGCAGGAATTTAAGACGTCTCTTAAGTGGGCTGACAAAATATTCTTTATTTCTGTTCTCGGCCGTGTACTTCTGCTGGAGTTGGTGGACTTCCAAATATGCAGGGAGTCTTGATTACATTTGACTGAGCAGAATGTTGTGCTGTCTCTCTCTGTTTGGCCTTTTCTCATTTCTAATAGTTGGTGGCTAGACAAGACGATGGAAAAAATAATCTATTGTTATCACCTGGCTTAGACATGGTCCTGTTAAACATGTGTGGAAAAGTCCAAACCTATTTTTCAACGCTAAAGGTAATGCGAAAAATTTCAGGACAGCTTTGGAGCTGGAGATGTCAATTGGAACACGGTGGGTTATAAGCTCCCCCACTGTATGCAGTTGTTGAAGTTCACTCCTGGAGGAGAAGGAGGATGGGATTGGTGGTGGGATTGGTGGTGGTGGTGTTGGGGGGTTATGTGGGGGTGCAGTTGACCTCTCTGCCCTGGCCAAATTCCACATCTTGAAATTTCACTCGCTTCACACACCGGCGAGGGCCCCTCTGCAGCTGAGAAGCGCCTCGCGAAGCGCCTGGCCACCCTGAGAAAATATTTCCAGTGGCTTTAATTGCAACAAGGGTGTGCTCTGTGCTCCGAAACGACACACTTCAGCCCTGCAAATTAACTCAGCCTGTGAAACAAACACCTTGTTTTTTTCTCTCCGTTGCTCTCTCTCACTCTCTCTCAGCCTGTGGTTTATTACGAGCTTGGTTTTATGATCTCGGCTGAACCAGAAAAGAACACCAAGGACTTTGTTCTTTACACGCCTGAGGCACTGAGGCTGTGAGTTTACATGGCACTTAAAAAAAAAAAAAGAAGAAGAAGCAATTCAGATGCATGATGTGAGAATTATGACATGGTGTATGGCATGTGCGCTGTATATATACAATATATGTTATTTTGTTTTGAAATCTTTTCAGGTTCTAATTTGTTCAGTTCAAAATATATTACAGAGCACGTATTGACGGTTGAGTCCGGCATCACTATTTGGCAGTACACCGAGACATTCTAACACAAACTGCGAGTGTTTGATTTGTACACGCCGCACTGCTAGTAATACTTTACGATCTGCTGCCCCCACCTGGGGGACCCCTGAGACATTCCATTCCTCACTCACTCTAAAATTACAAACAGCTTTAGGGGACGAAGACGACTGGCCTACTTTCCCTAACCCCCCCGTAACCCCCATTTCTTCTCTTATCAAGTGTCCCAGTGTCATTGTTGTTATTGGTATGACTGTGGATCCAATTGCATGGCTACCCTCATGACAGCGTTTTTGAAGTGGCAGTGTCAGGTGACGTGCTAATTGTGTTTCAGGTTCCTAGCCACAAAAAAAACAGACTGTGTCCATGACTGCCGAGATTCGGATTAGGATCAGCCGCAGTCGTGAGCTTCAGGGTCGACCGTGCTGCACGTGTCTGTAAAGATTTGGTCATCCACGTCGTTCTGGATGTGTAGTCATGTTAGACATCTCACCTCAGAAGACTTTGGGCTACTGAACTACGGAAGCTCAAATCGCAACAGCACCATGCTAGCACTGTTGGGTTTGTGAGCGAGACCCTTAACCCTCAGCTGCTTGGTTGTATCCCGTCTGAGTTATATGTAAGGAGAAAAAGTGTCAGCCAAATGAGAAAATGTAAACGCGGTGAATAAACTAGACTTAAATTGGCATTTTCTCCCACTCTGAGCTCAGTTCCTTCATCTTGTAATGTTCACGGACAAATGTCGGAGGGCAACATCTTGCCAATGCCCCAAACATGCAGCTGGGTGAAGTGCTGGAGGCGCACGAGTTTGCACGAGGGGTGACGAGGTCATGCGGGGCCTCTGTGAAAAGCCTCTCTGTTCGTGGGTGAGATGTGGGGCATGCATAGCTAATGCGGTTACATCTACAGCTTCATCTTCTAGTATTATGTTTAGCTACCTATAGATCCAAGCATTATTACTAAGACTTGTGAACTGAAGCCTGTTTCTGGTTCCTGTTTCTAGATTTAACCGGACAGGATGCAAAATAAGTCATAAAACCCATATTTCCATATTGACAGTTCATTATGCGGCCTTTCTCCTGCCATTTTTCAAAGCCTTTGCCTTTGTACCACAACATGGCTTCAGCTGGTCCTCCATATTGTTTTACAGCTTGTCAGTGAAACCCAATCTGCCCGTGCTTTGTCATGCCGGCTGCAGTGGAGGACGCTGAGCTGATCTTCCGCCACTGGCTGCACTACGCCATCATCTGATAATCAGATCAGGCGTATTTGAATGGGCTGCTCTTGCCGGCTTCACTGGGAGGCCGCTTAGTGTGCAAGATTGAGTCATTACAGGCGTGTTAATGGAGAGGCTGCAGCTGATATCAGATTATGAAAGGCCTCTCCAAACCACTCTCTCACTTTCTTTCTTAGTTTTTCTCTCTCACATTCTCGCACTCTCTGAGGTAATGCACTTGGAACACACTCTAAAGCGAGTCGCAAGCTAATGGTGTATGAATGTTCTTTTCTCGCTCTCTTAGGCATTTTATTTTGTGCTGTGTCATCGCCGGATAATGGAGTGAAGTGCTTTGCGTGTGAAAATTGCATAATCAATAATGAAACGGAGCCTCTTAGCGTTTTTAAACAAAGACCACTGTGGCATGTGTATGTGGTGGCCAGTTGCACTTCGGAGTGTCCAAAGACACCAGAAAAGTTGATGGACCACATTGTAAAGCATATTAATGAAAACATTTCTATATGTTATATATAGCATATTCATGAAGACATCAAAGTTATATTTGAAGGGAACTTAGTTGAATATTAGCCAACATGTGGCTAAAGCTGCTTATTGGCTGCGTATTTGTTGTCGGCTTTTTTGTATTTCTAGGCCAGGGTGTTATTTGGTACGTATCGCTTTCACAGTAGAAAAGCCTTGTCTGTTTTTATCCTTTGAGGTGCCGTTTTATTTGATCTTATTGGTGCAATAAGCAGGCTCCTCTGGCGATAAGGGGAGATTTTACACGCTTGTTGAGTCGGCCGTCTCTCTCTCTCTGCCTTTACGCTGCAGTGTAAAACATGTCCCGTATCTGACCTTGAAGAAACACTTGGCACACCCTTTAGACAGATCTGGGACTTATAGGGAAATATTTGCACATATGCACAGTGCAAAGCAGCACTCCTTAACAAACCTTTGAGTGCAATCATGTTTCATGCGGGGACAATGAGTAATTTGTAAGGCGTATGACATAATAACAACATAATTGCCTGTTATTATACATAATCAGATAATGGACTGTTTTTCCAAAAGAACGTTCCTTTGAAAGCCTTGTCTCTCTTTTGTGAAAGTGAAATGAAATGACTCTCAAATATATGTATAAAAATGGATCGATAAAAACATTTATTAAAATCATGCTTTAAAAAAGTTATTTCAGCGTACGTATGCACAAGAATTTGCACTTCTATTTTTTATTTTTTTTTACCTTTTTAGTTTATGTCTCTAATCATATTGTGCACAATTTATTTTTAAATCAGTCACGTAAACAGCACAAAAAAAAGTTAGGTGCATTAGTAAATTCATTAGCAAGAAATGTAACTGTATGAAATTTATAAAGCATAAATGCTTGCAATATAATTCAATGAAAAGGTTTTATATCTAGTAAGTAAGGAATAAAACTTTACAGTGCGTGCTGTTATAGAAAAATAATCAGTGTTAATCTGGTTATTTTGCTGTAGCTGCACATCAGTTTGATTTCTAAGTTTTTAATCGTTGTAATAAAAGAAATCATCATTTTTCATCATTTTTCAATCAAATCAAAACTATCTTTGACTGGTTGGTGAAAAGTATTTGAAGGGATAATGGGATCCGTTAGATCAATAATGTTCTCACATGAGTGAGTATGGCTGAAAAACATTGAGGGGGCGTTTTGTCATTTTCCTTCTCGTCCTCTTCCAGGTGAAAGTCAGGTCCAGATTCCGCAGTGTCGTATCCAGAAGTGCACCACAGACTTCGTCTCGCTCACGTCTCACCTGAACCCGTCTCTGGATGGCTTCGACACTGAGTTTTGCAAGGCGCTGCGGGCCTACTCGGGTTGTACACACCGCACCGCCAAAAGCTGCAGGGGCAACCTGGTTTTCCACTCGGCCATGCTGGGCATTAGTGACCTCATGAGCCAGAGGAACTGCTCCAAAGACGGACCAACGTCCTCCACACACCCGGCCGTTTCTATCGAGCCCTGCAACTACCACAGCCGCTTCCATCATCATCAGGCTGCACCAACCGCCACAGGCACAGGAGTCCCCGGTGCACCGGAGCACGCGCGGCCCAACTACCTGTTCTGTGGTCTGTTTGGAGACCCGCACCTACGGACTTTTAAGGACCAGTTTCAGACGTGCAAAGTTGAGGGGGCGTGGCCTCTTATTGATAATAATTACCTGTCAGTGCAGGTAACGAATGTGCCGGTGGTGCAGGGATCAAGTGCCACAGCAACAAACAAGGTGAGCTGTCCTGCTGATGTGTGTTGTGGAACTATACTAGAGGAATGAACACAATTCTCTATTTATGCATACATTCGAATGTTACAAGTTTATCACACCAAACTGATTCGATTTAGTTTTTCATTTCGCATGTCTACTGCTGTTTATAGTCATACCGCGGTGCTGTTAATTTCTCGAATCTGATTGAACAGAAGAGTTATATTAATGCACGTGTTATAATGCGTAATTTTTTCTATAGTAACAGTAACAGACACGCCACATAATCTCGGGCTAATAATAAAACGTGCTGAAAGTCAACAATGCGAAAAGTATCATCGTTAATATGATGATTTCTGTAAGGAGACGTTTATTTAATATTCATGAAAGGAGACTCCAGTATCGGTGCTTTGAAACAGTTTTCCGCTTCACAACAGAGGACGTTGCGCTTTTTTGTTTCTTGCTAGCATGACAAGCATTGTTTTTTCATTTAAGATTGAGGAGAAGGAAAGACTGATGAGGGAACGACTATTTATAGCTGCTATAATGTAAGCGATCAAAGGAACTAACTTGCTTTGTGGATGTCCCACAACTCTAAATGGAAATATGGAGTTTTGTTCTTTAATTATTATTTTTTTAAAACTCTAAATTAGCTGTGGTATAAGAGAAATTGAATGTCTGTTATAGGAAAATATTAAACGTTGGGAGACACAAATTATCTTCACAAGACTTGCACAGTACATTTACATACAATAACAGGTCTGTGCTGCTCCCTTTTTATGGATGGAGAGAGGATAGGACCTATCCTCTCTCCATCCATAAAAAGGGAGCAGCACAGACCTGTTATTGTATGTAAATGTTATTGTATGTAAATATGTTACTAACACATTTTTCAGGGTTACTGATCGGAATGTCAAGGATTCACGCCCCAGCACTGCCAAGCTCTCTGTGGCGCTGTATCATGGCTGACCCTGCGCTCTGACCCCAGCTTCCTAACATGCTGGGATATGCGAGAAAAAAAAAAGAATCTCACAGTGCTGTAATGTATATGTAACTAATAAAGACTAATAAAATAAATAAATAATAATAAAAGATGGAAATGTCCTTAAGAAATTATATAGCTACAAATTGCACCTATATGTGTGTACCTGGTGTGTACACACATACACTATAGATGCACTTTGTTTTAATATGTAGGTAGAGGTTTAGTTGTATTGCATTAATTTGCCCATATTCATTGACTAGTTCAGACTTGACCAGTATAGAGAAGCTGGATGATATCATGCTACTACAGTGTTACTAGTCCATACACATCCTGGTCACATTGTATTTTCTCACCAAACCAACCTTTTTCTAAGCACTATATATGTTTAATTAGCATATTATGAGTAGCAGACTCAAAAAAAGAGAGAAAAAAGTAACAAGTCAGTTAAAGCCTATGAGGTATGACAACTTTGACTTAGTGTCCACAGGTGTTAGCCGAACAAAGCACAAGTGCTCAGGTCCTGTGACTAACACGTCTGTGAAACTCTAATGTTAATGACTGGATATAGCCTGGGCTCAGGCGTGACCCTTAATAAGGTGGCCTTGAAAGAAGGCTCTGTCTCCATTTTTCCAAGTTGTATGGCTGTCAGACCTCACACACACACACAGACACACACACACACACACACCAAGACAGTTTATTGGCTGCTTCATGCTAGATGCCATTTTATCTTTCAGTGATTGTAAATATTTGTCAAACTAGCGGGCTGAGAGAGTTTAGCGATACATGTTCTACCCAAGTTGTCTCTTCTCACCGAAGGTCGAGTGAGGGGTACAACACTTGGCTGTGTGAAGGGTATAACTACCCACGTCTCATTTGTGACCTTGTGACTTTGGAGGTGGGGCGCGTTATTAGCGCTTGGCCGTAATTATTAGCACACACTGCTCGACTGAGGCCCTTTCAGCTGCCTCACCTAATGGCTAGCTAGTGGTCATTTTTCATCCATGTCATGGGAACAAAGCTTGCATTCATCCTGCACTAATGTAACGCCGCACATCTTGTTAGTCAGCAAGCTTCCCTTCTTTTTTCTGTGTTATGGAACAGCGTGACTTTAAATCTGTACAGTATGTTTGTGTGTTTCGTAGGGCAAGTGCACGCTAACAGGCAAATACATGTGACATCGATTGCTAACTAAACCAGCAAATATATATTTTTATATTTATGGTCCCTCCTCTTAGTTAAATGCTTAAAACATTGATTCTGCCTGAAAAAAAAATATATATATATATATATATATAATTTATCACATATATAAATAATATATTATTGCATATTGTCAGTATTATGCTAATTTGGTGCTGATGATAAATGCAGCATTTTGAGCTCAGTCTGAGTGACCAGAGGGTTGCGTTTTTTTTAATACCAGGATTGATCCCGTGCCATGAAACCAGCTTCCCAACCTTTGGGGGAAAAGTATTTGCCCCCTAGAGAATAAGCTTTAAAGGAATAGCTTGTCATTCTAAGAGCCTTATGTGGCCTGTGAGGTAAATTGCAATTATAATGAAAATGCTAAGACCCCTCCTACTCCTCCTCTTCCTCCTTTTCTCCTCCACCTCCTCCTTCTCCTCCCTCCAAGCAACACCCCCAACTTTTCAGTTGAAAAAAGGCAATGCCGAGCATCTCTGTTCCTGCATCATAATGCAATCATAGATTTTTTTAACAAGAAAGAACAGGAAATGCATTTTTAATTCATTTAAAAGCCGCTCTGCTTGGTCCAGACTTTGTAGATAAAAGTGCTTGATTAGATCTATTGCTGCATTCAGATGTGGTGGTGTTCAATTATTTTTTTTTAAAATGGGTATTACCACATGAATGTCACAGATATGTGGTGTTCACTGCTTCAGAAGTCACAATATTCTACTGGCAGTGAAGTTATGAGACGGGAAGCAACGTGGTGTTTCTCAATATGGCTTGTACATTCTTTTATCCACACACCTGAGGGAAATATTCACATTCCTCTTGTCTTGTATGATGAGAGAAAAACATGGATTCATATGCACCTTGTGTAAATAAATAAATAAATAAATCATAATAATAAATGAATGCAAGAGCAACTGACCATGTTCTAACTTCTGTTTCCAGATCACTGTCATCTTTAAACCGTATCAGGAGTGCACAGAGCAGAAGGTGTACCAGGCGGTGACGGATGACCTGCCAGCGGCGTTCGTGGACGGCACTGTCGTAGGTGGCACTAGTGAGACGCGCAGCCTTGTGGTGCTGGAAAAGCTGGCGGGTCGCCATGTGGAGCTGCACGCTGCCTACATCGGTGTTACGGTGGTGGTGCGCCAGCTCGGCCGTTACCTTACGCTGGCCGTACGCATGCCCCACGAGCTTGCTATGGCCTATGATGACACTCAGGACCTGCAGCTGTGCGTGAACGGCTGCCCCGCCTCAGAACGCATCGAGCTGCCTGCTCTCGGCCTCCAGCATGGCAGCACTCCCGCTCTCCCTCCTCTGTCTCCTCCTCAGCAGGCCTTCAGCCTCGAGAGCGCCTCCAGGAAGTGCAGTGAGCAGCTGCAGATCCAGGACATCTATTTCCACTCGTGTGTCTTTGACCTGCTCACCACCGGCGACGCCAACTTCACTGCCGCCGCCTACAGCGCCCTCAAGGACGTGGAAGCGCTGCACCCCGAGAGGAAGCTCTGGCACATTTTCCCTCGTTCCACAGCTGGTTTAAGACTGACAGCATCCCTGAATGCACTTCTCGTTTGCTTATTCGCCGCTGCACTTTTGTAAACAGCGTGGCCATGAATGACTCGACTTTCGTAATGAAATTCACGGAAGCACGAGGAGACTTTGTAAACAATCAGAGCATTACTTGTATATATTGTGTAGACGGAGGAGACAGGAGACACTCCTTTGTATGACTGTAAATTTGTGTACATGCCATTTTCAGGAGAGCTGTGGTGCTCGGTGAATTTTTTTATGTGTGTCAAATTTTTGTGACTTTTGTTTTGGTGTCGTCCTTGCGAGAGGAAGTCTGAATGGAAGCACTTTATTTTTATTTTGTTGCGACTACAGAACAGTGTTCCACAGAACCGCAGAGCTCAATAGTCTTGGATAGCTTGTCTTTTTAATACCCGCAGGCGCTTTTTTGTATGTAGATAGGACATGTCTCACCATGGTACTCCACAGAACAAGTGAACGGTTGGTTATTTCAAGAGTGCAGTTATTAGTGCAGTAGTGAATAGTAACGTGGCTAGATTTCCAAGGATCACGGTCGTAACACATCCACAATATCGGTCTAGATATCATTCTTTGTTTGTAGTCTAGAGCTCAATATTGTTGTT
Source organism: Ameiurus melas (assembly GCA_012411365.1). Classification (NCBI taxonomy): domain Eukaryota; kingdom Metazoa; phylum Chordata; class Actinopteri; order Siluriformes; family Ictaluridae; genus Ameiurus; species Ameiurus melas. Next base: position 15,103,068 of record CM022773.1, on the reverse strand, counting down.
GGACTTTTGTGTGAGTGTTGAGTAAAATATGAAGTATTCAAACCAACACAGCAGACATGGGTTGAAGTAAAACAGGGATCTTATAAGGAACTGTTCAATGGTCTGTTCTCCATCCGGCAGACCAAATTTCATTTCGTTTGCATTTAATTCAGTCCTGCATTTCATCAGTAACAATCAGAATGTCTTCGTATCCGGCGTGACTAAATATAGATGGCGAAACATTTCATAGATGGACGCGTATTTCATAAATTCAGTCTGATTTGATTGATCTTTTCCTCTCAGTGCAGTAATGGTTGGGAATTAAACATGCTGAAGAAACTAGATAAAATGAGTCACGTTTTCGATTCCATGTGATTAGATGGAACTGAACTAAAGCTTTTCCTTCAGCCACTCTTGGCTCACGACCTTTTCTTTAGTCTCTTTATTGCCAAACAAGGTAGACCATCAATTACAGCATATCTATTGTTCAGTAGAATGTTTTCCAACCAAAGGTTTTGTATCATTCTGCTATTCTTCATACGAAGGAATGAATTTTGCCGTAAAGTATAGTCACTGTGATTGCGGACATTATTGGCATTTCCTAATTCACGTGAAGCTCGTGTCGTTACACTATGCTTTGCGCACTGATGTCATGCAGGAACACAACTGGTGTAAAGCCTTCTTTGCCAGGATTCATAGGCTTTTTTTTTCTCGCCGGAAGATGCTTTTTTGGTCTCTTTTTAACAAAGCTTAAGGTTTTTTTCTGTAACAAAGCTCACTCTGCTTAGGATTTACATTTAACTGACTATGCCAGCAATGCTTATTCTTTACGCTGAATGCCTTACAGTGCATCCTAAATGAATCAACACTCCCATCCTAAAAAAGACTTGCTACTGTAGACTCACAATTGTACATTCGTTTGTTTGCAACTACTGCCAGTGCTGAAGAGCTGCTAACATACTGTGACTAGATTTTATTTGGAACACTGGGATTTTCTGTGATTGGCCAAATCCTTGATGATTATTGATTGGCCAAATCCTAGATAGGCTTTATTTTGCCATATAATAGAAAAGACCAGAGCAAAGCATCTGAGTGCAATTAACTGCAAAGATAAGCCTTCATCCTGTGTTTTTGCTTTGTTGCGTTTGATCTTGTGATTATTTTTTTTTGAGTGAAATCTGTTTTTGTGAAGAGTGACTGCTCAATGTTTATACTTAAATTATTTATAAAATATAGTGTATTGTTAGAGAAGGTCCATATTCTTGCTGTTTGGAGGGAAAAAAAAAAACATTTCAGACGTGATTGTACTGCCACCTAGTGGACCACCGTTGTTATATCAGTGTTTTAGTAATGTTCTGGATGCGTTGACTGAAAACAAGGAGGAAAAAAAAGTGTTTTATTTAAAAACATTAAAAGAAAATACATACATTTTATAGGCTTTGAGTGGTTATTGATTTGTACAGCTTCTCTGTTCTGTATTGACACTTACACAAATGACGTTATTGTTATTTGCGTGGAGGACAGGGAAAACCCTTTGTATGGTCAAATTTGGACATTTTCTAAAATATATATATATATATAGCTACCAAAACTGCAGGTCTGAAATATGCTTCTCTTTCACATGTATCTCAATCATTAAAGCTCTAATATTTTAAAGAAAAGTAAAGGGTTTACTTTAAACCCATTTTAAAGTTCCCCAAAAGTGAAAACAGAGAAAAGTTTTCATTAAAATTCGACTGAAAGATGCCCCACCTACCTCTACGTTTATAACCTTATGGAAATGCTTATGGAAAAACCGTGTTACTCCCAAATATTTAAGAAGGATACGTTTACTGGGTAAAGATTTCTCGCTGATTATCATTATCAGTGTTGGTGTCAGTGAGGTTATTAAGTAACTCAAATAAAAAGATTTCTTGGTAAATATATTTACATATTGATTGATAAGTCATCATTTTTGGGCTGTTTTCCAAACTTCAGCCACAGAGAAGCTGGTTTTCCTCACATGTATTATGACTTACTGCGTTATTCATAACTAAATCATACACATTCATGTCTAACAGACATATATGATTTATATTATGAGTGATGAAAGAACATCCATTAAATGTACAAAATTGAACATGCTCACAGAACTTGCACAGTAGTCACAGTGTTTGTTTTGAACATTACTCAGAATATGAGCTTGACATTCCCTTGAATGAGAGGTAACTGAACAGACTGCCATTCAACGCTGTTTAGTGCACTTCACCTGTTCTTCATAGCTTGAGGTTTATTTGTAATCAGATAACTCCTTGCTCTCACACCACAACATGTAGCACCTGTGTTTGCATCAGACAGCTTGGTTTCATTATCTGATGGCAAGGCCTGAGGAAAAACCCAACATTCAAAATGCTCAGCTCCTTCACACGGATGGCTGTAATTTGCCAGGAGTGAGCTGCATCCAAGTGGAATAGGTCTTCTACAATCTTTCTATGGAGCTCAGTTCTTCATTCAGCACTACATGACATTCTGACAGAGACAAGAAAAATTACTGAGCATAAATAATAATAATAATAATAATAATTACAGAATGAAAGAATTACATCCTATTTACAGTAGAGAAGCAGACTATAAAGGAGCATTTACCACTTTATTACAGCTTGTGCTGTCATCAAGACATTGAAGATTGTGATCTTTACAAGGATAATCCTTAGACTCTGAATGACCAGAAGGAGAGTGTGTGCTCGGATAGCTGGTGGAATGAGAAAGAAAAACTCTGGTTACTTTGACCCACTTTAAACTGGCTCATATAAAAATACTAAATATACAGTATGACTGCAAATATATGACTAACCGTTAGAAACACTTTGGTACTCAGAACATGTGTGTTCCATGTCGCCATTATCGAAATCTAACAGGGAAAAAAAACACTAATAATCAACAAATTAATTGCATAATGTATTTGAACATTGCCATAAGTCAGCGTTTACAATGAATGGGTGACCCAGACATGTTAAAGTCAAGGATGAAACATACTCACAGCAATATGACACAATTTCAGATGATGAGCTGTTGATTTACCTATTCTCCTCTTTTGCACTCCGTAGTAGTGTCCAGCCTTGACGTGAATCGTGCTTCTGTGACTGATGAAGCAGGTGTACGTGTCCCATTCTGTAGAAACTAGTGTTCGAACAGACACTGCATTCTGAGCATCTTCTTTTCCTAGTATGTTATATAAGGCTGGGTTTGAGCTGGTACTTTTGGAGAGCCAGGCCATCCCTCCTTCCCTGTTTAGGACATCATTGACCACACAGACCAGGATGGTCAAACCTCCATGGTCCAGCGGGATGTGGAAAAAGGGTGACGTGGAAAAGGGGGCAGCCTTTACATTCACCATGTTATCCACTGTCAAATAGACGTATGCCATAAGACCATGAACATCCAAGAATCAATATGGCATATATATATATATATATATATATATATATATATATATATATATATATATATATATATATATATATATATATATATATATAAAGATACACAGGTACTCCATAAATGTCTATTACTTACTTGTAAGGAGTTGGATGATAAGTAGGCTGAAGTACATGATGCTGACTGGAGTGTTTCTCTGAGCTCTTCAGAGCCACACAGAGGATTATCAACTTTCAGTCATGTGACTTCACACCCACCTCGGATTCCTTCTTTCTACTGCGCTGTCATTTCCTCTCTGCATAGACATGGACATGTTTTGGCTAAAGGACAGATACATGTTGTCTTCTTTACTTAAGCTTATATTGGTCCCAAATCCTGCTGAAATTTATAGGACTAAATGTTGAAATGCAACTGCATTATATACATACAGTCATAAAACCATATATAGACACACAATCAGAAAAATAACGAGTTGGGACAGTACATACTAAACACCACTGTACAATAGGCTATTATTTATTGATCTAATAGTAAAACCTCAAGTGGTTATTTATTTGTGTTGCCAGAACAGTCAAACCATTATACAATGGTAGGTTTGTCAATAAAACTTCAGATTTTCTACACATCTGCTTCTCCATTCCTGAACTGTTAGTCATCATATGTAACCTAACATTTGCTTTCAAAGAATATTTTATATTTATTTATTTTATTTTATTTTATTTTTTACACTTTGGCTGTGACAATACCCTGTCCAAACAAGGAAGCAGACTCAAGTGAATGTATCTACAAGCAAATTTGACTGACGGGTCACATTTAATGTAAATGTAATGTGATCATTCTTTCATATTAATGAACTCTGACTCTGAAAAAGGTTGGTCACATATTGAACAGAGGCTACTAAATCGATTGTATCATATTTAAATCTTATTGTATTGTAGCAGATTTAGTGGTATGTTCAAACAATTTGGAATAGTTACCTTATGAATCTAAATTGTATTATAGCTGAAACAGTGGTACAATCATTTATACAACAATTAGTTAAAATCCACCAATTTGATTGGACGAAATTGTTGTACAAAAGCAACATCGTGCTCGCAATCCTATTGTATAACAGCACTCTTGCTCGTGCGATATTGCTTATATTAATGTTACAATACTTAGTACACTAATTTGATTGGACACGCAGCGTTCCAAGACTTCTGATATTTAGTATAACATTTCACTGTTTGTATCACTCCGCTTGCCTGTGATTGTTACGTAAAATTCCAATGCTAGCCAGAGTTCATTACATTGGAATAGTTATTACATTTACTACATCCTGTCAGTCAGCCTGTGTTACCATGGAAACACACAACACTATTAAGCTGTGGCTTCTCTCTCTGGGAACTATTTGTGGTGACAGAACACATGTCTGAAATGTCAATTACTCCATATTAATGTCTTGTTTTCAGAACTGTTGTATAAAAGCGATATTACACTGGCAGTTGTATTGTGATACTGAATATCATCACGGCTGTGATTACTAACAGCTACATCATAGCATAACATAACATAATATCGAATTGCTGCCTTAAGAACCGAAGTCATAGAAGTCATATCGTATCACGTGGAAGACGGCCCCCACACAGACTCTCTTTTGATCGAAGTCTATTTGAGTAGAGGAAGACGGGAAAAAGAGGACTAATGAAGGGAAATAAACAGAAACAAGTGATTTATATGTTTTGTATTTTCCCTCAGAAAAAGGGATTTTTAATGTAAAACTCGGTTGACACTGCATATGACACTGGCGTAAAGTTGGCTTGACGTTGAACATCTGATATTCGCAGATATGCAGACATTAAGGGACTGTCTCTAAAGTTACATACATTACTCCTCCAGGGTCCGGGGCTCGAGTCCCGTCGGGGCCCTGTGTGTGTGGAGTTTGCATGTTCTCCCCGTGCTGTAAGGGTTTCCTCCGGGTACTCCGGTCTCCTCCCCCACTCCAAAGACATGCATAGTAGGTTAATCGGCGTGTCTAAAGTATCTGTAGTGTATGAATGGGTGTGTGAGTGTGTATGTGATTGTGCCCTGCGATGGACTGGCACCCTGTCCAGGGTGTACCCCGCCTTGTGCCCGATGCTCCCTGGGATAGACTCCAGGTTCCCCGCGACCCTAAAAAGTATACGCGGTAAAAAGATGGATGGATGGATGGATGGATGGATGGTTGTGTGACTGTAAGTCATTCCCTTCAAATGCTATTGAGCTTTAAATAATGGTATATTCTCTAGTGAAATTCATGTCAAATTCAAATTTACATGTGGTTTAATAGCTTATTTTGTTAAATATCAAAAAAAAAATCTAAAAAGGTGTGCGTTATACCTGACAGTCAGATGAACACTTTACAGTGAGTTATGACTGTCATTCCCTTCCAATGCTATCGAAGTTAGAATCGTGTATAACAAGGTCGTATGTCACTTTAGAGACGGTCCCTTAATTTCCGCATATCTGCGAATATCGAACGTCACACCGACTTTATTCCAGTGTAAACATTTGACTGAAAGTTGCTGCTGTTAAAACGAGTAAATAATTCAACCCCACCGCTCACTTCTGTGCAGTCTGATAATGATCGTGGTGATTTAATTCGGTGCGTGATATGGCTTTTCTCCATGTTATGAATGCATGCTGTTATGAACATCTGAGAACTCTTTTATTAGACACCTATCATAGGCCACGCCCCCTGTCAGCACGTATTAGTGGTCACGCCCCCGGCCCTCACGTATTAGTGGTCACGCCCCTAATAATAATGGAACCTGAGTGTTTTTAAAAGACTTTGAGGCAAGCGCGACATAAAAAAGATACAGCCTATTATCGTGGCACACACACACACACACACACACACACACACACAGTCTGCGGTTCACTGTCAGAGGAGTGAGCAGTTTGAACAGTGTAGCACAGCAGAGATGAGATGAGATGAGCTACGCTAATCCAGTAGCAGCTGCCCGCGCAGGGGATTGTGGGTCATCAACGGCGGCACGAAAGGGAAAATGAAAGCTCGGGTCCGCGCGCCACAATGACGCGGCTGGAACTCAGGTAAACTCATCACCTTGTTTCTGTAACCTAAAACATTCCTCTAGGAGTTGTGCATATTGCGGATGTGTCTCAGCGGCCGCGTACATTGCCGTTTGCTTCCATTTATACAAACGTGTGAAGTGTCCTTTCCTGTAACTGCCTGTGAGGCGCAAGTGTCACCTTACAGGCTCCTGTATCCCACTATATCCTACTAAAGCCTGCTGCAGTTCATGTGCTCTGCTGTTGTGCACACTAAATATGTGCCCTGGTTCTACAGGACATTCTTTCCTGCATGCCATCCTTGTCAGACAGCTGCTGGTCTGGGCTGGCACTGGAACAGAGACAATATTCCTGGTCCATACTGTACACCGGCCTCCTTTCCCTACCTTCCTGTTAAATGTCAAGTTTAATTCAGAGTTTCTTTTGTAACCAACAGGTGTCAGGAAGTCAGGAAGTTGTAACTGCTTTATAACCGTGTCTTTATCACTGCACATCAGGGAATCGTGGCTGCCGTCAAATCACATACGTTCGGGTTGAGCCGAGGTAAACTACAGACAGTACAGTCCCCTCTGAATCTACTGGACCGTCAAGGGCTTTTCATTTGTTTGTGCAAAGATACACCAAAGAAAGGATTGTCCACGTTGGACGTGACAGCAGTTTGTGTCCAGTTATTAGACAGTTATTTCCAGTTACAAACGTGTGAAGTGTCCAGTTATTAAACAGAAGTCCTTTTAGGTTGCCTTCGAAAGAAATGGGTTCACTGCGTGCGTTTAAAGCAGAAACTCGTTAGACAATTTTATTTCATTATTTACATAAGAAGTTGACACCTTTCTTTTCTTTCTTCTTTCAGGTTAAAGTGAATAAAATTCTTGTGGAGGCATCAAGTTGAGAATGTGAGACGAGCTAATAAGTGCTGATACTACTCCCCGTCAGTACACGTATTTCATTCAAACTTCCAGAATGGATTTTTTACTTTTTGCTTTCACCTTATTGGCATTCCTCGGCACATGCCTGTCCTCTGAAAGCATCAACGCCGCAGCTGAAAACCTCCATGTAGCGACCAATGGCCTCCCTTTCCCCTGGAGCAAGTTGCGCCTTCCGAATTACATTATTCCCATTCATTACCATCTGCTCATCCATCCCAACCTCACCACTCTGAGGTTCAACGGTTCGGTCAAGATTGAAATCGATGTGAAGAACAACACAAACTGGGTGGTCCTGCACAGCAAGAACCTTGAGATCATTACAGCTACCGTACTGGATGAGAGTGAGGCTCACTTGTCTGATAAAGTGCTTCCTGTTCTGGAATATCCTTCCCACGAGCAGATCGCCATCTTCTCTCCTAAGATTCTGTCCTCAGGAGAAAAGTACTTTCTTTATTTGGAATTTGGGGCTGCATTGGTTGATGGTTTCTATGGCCTTTACAGAAGTACCTACACAACCAAAGAAGGAGAAACAAGGTTTGTGTGACAATCTTATGTTAGGTTGGTGTGAAAACAAAGCTGTTGAACATCTAGTTGAAGAAAAGAATAATTTCATGATTGCTGTCCATTATGCTTGATTATATCCAGGGTATTGGTATCTACTCACTTTGAGCCGACCTCTGCACGGATGGCCTTTCCATGTTTTGATGAGCCCATATTCAAAGCCAACTACTCTGTGCAGATCAGAAGGGGAGCCTCACACATTGCGCTATCCAACATGCCCATAGTAAGATCATATGCAATCATATGCAATGGCCTTCACAGTCACTAGAGCTCAACGCAAGTGAAAAGCTGTGGTAGATTTTGGACCAGTGTCTTAGACAGCACTCTCCACCACCAAACACCAACATTTTGGGTCAGGCAAGAATGTTCATTTTGGTGCTTTTTAGGACTACATTTCCAGACTTTTCTCAGACCATCTATTTTAGTGATGGTCGACGGGATGCAACATTATTTTAGCTGAAATGTTTATACAAACTATTACAGCTGCTTTAATATCTGCATAATTTGATAAAAATTTAAGCTGAGGCTGAAAAAGTTTCTCTCATGCAGGAGCAGACAGTGAAATTAGATGGCGGACTGTTTGAGGATCGGTTTGAAACGAGTGTACGGATGAGCACTTACCTCGTGGCATTCATCGTCTGTGACTTCAAGTCTGTCAGCGGGCGAACCGCAACTGGGATTGATGTAAGTCGGATTGGCCGTCAGTTGTTTATTAGATTTGTCACCCTACTTTTTCATATTGTGACATACTACAGCACATCGTTCATATTGAATGAGAGCACTCATGTCGGAAGTTGTTCTTTCTTAGGTTTCGGTTTACGCCGCACCACACAAGTGGCACCAAACCCACTATGCTCTTGAAGCTGCTATAAAAATTCTGGAGTATTATGAGACGTACTTCAATATCTACTATCCACTCCCCAAACTAGGTAAACAGGGTAAACCCAGTGCATATTCCAATGTAGTTTTCCCCCTTTCCTTTAAATTTAGTATGATGTGTTCATGGACTGCATTTACTGTTCTCTTATGTTCCTTCAGATTTGATAGCAATTCCAGATTTCCAGTCTGGAGCGATGGAGAACTGGGGTCTGACCACCTACAGAGAGACATCTCTCCTCTATGACCCAGAGGTCTCCTCTACCTCAGACAAGCTCTGGGTTACTTTGGTGATAGGACATGAGTTGGCACATCAGGTTAGCAAAGAACGTGTGACACAAATCGGTGAAAAAGGATCTATGAGAACTAAAAGTAGGCCAGGAACAGTGTTGCCAGGTTGGGTAGTTTTCTGCTGTGCAGAAAAAAATTGCATGAATGGGTGGACTTACCTGTATTATCATGATTTGGATAGGTTTAAAGGCCTGTTCATGTCTGTCCTGTTGAGGGTCTACAAAGATAAAGCTTTAGTTTTGGTTGTTAGAGCTGTACGTGTTTCTATACTACAGTATTAAATTGTTAATGTTTGGCTGTTAATAACATATAATAGTTTAGAAGGTTTTTTTTTCAGATGGATGTTTGGATGAAAACTGTGGAGAAAATTTCGTACAGATAGAAAAGCAAGTATACCAGGGGAAAATGTGAAATGCATTACACTGCCTGTATTGTTTTTCATTTGTGACCTGTGACGATTTGCCACACAAAAAAGCAAAACCTCCATGCTTTCAAGCCTTTTTGCCGTTTTTTGATTACAGCCACGCCTCCTGAGTTCATCTTAGGGATGTGATTAGACAGTGATTACATTTCAACACACTAATAAAAGTGACATTTTTTCATTGAAGAGCAACATAAGGGCACTGCAATGACGATTTTGCTTTTCAGTGTGGCACCTTGTCCTCGTATTTCATGTTTTCCCCCGAAGTGTAGTTGCTTTTCTATCTGGCATGGAATCTTCTCCTTGGAGACTATCAAACCTACCTCGCAACACTGACAATGATATCTTAGTGCTACTGGGAAAATCTGAACTGAGCATCTATTGATGACATTTTAAAAATTGTTATGAAATAGGATTTACTACTGCTTCTTAAATAAATACATGCTGAAATAAATACATTACTTTATACAACCCCAGGGCCAACAAAAGGCTGGAAAAGTAAGTTTTACTAAAAGGAAACAGTTGGAGGTTAATTAGTAACAGGTCAGTAACATGATTGGGTATAAAAAGAGTATCTTAGAGAGGCAGAATCTTTCAGAAGTAGAGATGGGCAGAGGTTCACCAATCTGCAAAATTCTTCATCTACAATTTGTGGAACAATTTCAGAATAATGTTCCTCAATGTAAAATTGCAAAGACTATGAATATCTCATCATCTACAGTACATAATATCATCAAAAGATTCATAAATCTCTGTGCAAGGGACAAGGTGAAAATTAATACTGCATGCCCATGATCTTCAGGCCCTCAGGCGACACTGCATTAAAAACACACATGATTCTGTAATGGAAATCACTGCATGGGCTCAGAAACACCTCCAGAACTCAGTGTCCGTGAACACAGTTGCTGTCCACAAATGCTGGTCAAAGCTCTACAATGCAAAGAAGAAGCCATATGTGAACATGATCCAGAAACGCCGCCATCTTCTCTGGGCCAAAGCTCATTTAAAATGGACTGAGTGGACAAAGAGGAAAACTGTTCTGTGGTCAGACGAATCGAAATTCGAAATTCTTTTTGGAAACCACGAACCCCGCGTCCTCTAAACTAAAGAGGACTAAAGAGGAGGGGGACCATTGGCTTTTTATCAGTGCTCAGTTCAAAAGCCTGCATCTCTGATGGTATGAGAGTGCATTAGTTCCTATGGAATGGGCAGCTTGCACATCTGAAAAGGCACCATCAATGCTGAAAGGTATATACAGGTTTTAGACCAACATATGCTTCCATCCAGATTCCAACCCATCTTTACTTCTGAGAGACTCTGCCGCTCTAAGATACTCTTTTTATACCAATCATGTTACTGACCTGTTGCCAGTTAACCTAATTAGTTACAAAATGTTCCTCCAGCTGTTTCTTTTTAGTAACGCTTACTTTTCCAGCCGTTTGTTGCCCTCTGTCCCAAATTTTTTTGAGACATGTATCGGCCATCAAATTCCAAATTACTTAATTTTTTTTTCTTTAAATGGCACATTTCCTCAGTTTAAACATTTGTTATGTTTTCTATGTTCTATTATGTTCTATAATAACATGGTATTATGAGATTTGCAAATCATTGCATTCTGTTTTTATTGACATTTTACACTACATCTGTGACGATGTAAACTGAATAATCCAGAGTCTATAAAATGTGTAATACTGTTTTTTAATTAGTGGTTTGGAAACCTGGTCACTATGGAGTGGTGGAATGACATATGGCTTAACGAGGGCTTTGCACAATATATGGAGTTTGTTTCCGTCGAGGCTACGCATCCACAACTGAAAGCAGTATGTTTTTATTCCTCAAGTCTGTTTTTTTTTTATTATTTATCTTATGCCACAAACGAAAATGTTTCACCAGCATTTGTTCTTTTTGACATGAATTTCAGGAGGATTATTTGTTGGACATCTGCTTTATAGCGATTGGTCGAGATTCACTCAACTCATCCAGAGCAATCTCATCCTCTGCAGAGAACCCCACTCAGATAAAGGAGATGTTTGATGCAGTATCTTATGACAAGGTGATTTTCTACCAGTATCAAAGACCTCTTTGAATCATTTCCCTGCGTATTATGAGTGTATCTACTGAATATACTAAATATTTCCACACAAAAATATTCAAGTGTGAATCCCCCAACACACATTTAAAGCAGATTTTAATCTGCTCACTCGAACAACCAGAGGCCTGGGGTGCATTTAACCAGATGTTCTGAGTAATATACACTCTCAAGCCACATTTTAAAAACACAACTTTGTTATAAGATCTGTGACTGCCAAATTAGAAACACCATACAAAATTGTTATTATCCATGCGTCAATCATCAACGAAAACACGTGTTATGAGCTGATGTATAATTAGATTTCGGTCTGGGCATCCAGAGACGTTTAACTATAGCGTAAATGTATATGATTATTTTTATCATGATACAATCCAGATACAAGACATAAAAAATCCAGTTCTAAACAGGTCACTCAAAGTTTTCCTCCAATTAATTCATTTATATTGGACCCGCTTGTGTTAAATGTTTAGGGGGCATGCATTCTACACATGCTGAGGCATTTCCTGACAGACGATGTGTTCCAGAGTGGCATAGTCAGGTACCTGAGGAAGTTCAGTTACAAGAATGCCAAAAATGAGGATCTATGGGACAGCCTGGTCAATGTAAAAACTTTTGCTCATTTTTGGAATTATGGCATTCTGCATTAATAAGCAGTTCTAATGTGAATTATTTCATATTTCTCTGCTCTACAGACCTGCTCCGAAGAGGATTTTACGTTAGGAGAATACTGCTACAGTGACGGACAGGCTGCCAAAAATGCTGTAAGATTCATTCCATGTGTAAGAGTCTTCGATTAATAATGATCAACTAGAGCGTTTGTCACTCACTGCTTGTTCTGTAGTATCTGTTTGCAGGGGAGCACATAGACCTGAAGAAGATGATGTACACGTGGACTCTACAGAAGGGCATCCCTTTGGTGACGGTGAAGCGACAGGGGACCAAGCTTTACATTGAGCAGGAGAGATTCGTAAAGACGGTCCAGCCCAGTGACCCACTGTGGCACTCAATGCAAGCTGGGTGATTACCAAAAGCCCTCGTGTTTGCTTAAACCTTAATGGAGGAGTCCAGAATATTTTCTGTGCTTGTTCTATTCAATCGGAATAATTTCTCATTCTTACACCTAAACAGCTATCTGTGGCACATTCCTTTGACCTACAAAACAAGCCATTCCAGTGAAGAAATAAGGCATATATTAGAGACAAAGTCAGGTCTGAACTACTACAAGATAATTTCTATAACTCATAGAGTCAGGTAAGGAAGCAGTTACGTATTTAATAAAACGTGTAATCATTTCTCAGATATGCTGATCCTGGATCAGGAAGTGGACTGGGTGAAGTTTAACACAGACATGAACGGCTACTACATTATCCACTATGACACGGAGGGTTGGAGTGCATTAATTACCCTTCTGCAAGTAAACCACAGTGCCGTGAGCTTTAAGGACAGAGCCAACCTCATTCACAATGCTTTTCAGCTGGTCACGTAAGTTATCAACACAGTACGAAGACTAATGAACTGTTAGAAATCTTAAAGGGTATGTTAATGCATTTTGCTCCCAGTTTGCAAGCTATTTTAGAAAAGTTAGCTGCTTTGCTATTAAGCAAGCTAAAAAAAGAAGTTCCTGGTTTGACCACAAGGTGTCGTACTTAAGTTTAAAAAATAAATAAATAAATAAAAATCTAACAATGGATCAGTTCCCTGTGTCCTAGTCTTTCCCCTCTGCAGAATATGAATTATTTAGGACTATAAATTATACATCTTAATTATTTAGGACTATAAACTGCGCATTGGCAAGATTAATATATTTTATATTTAGTACTTTTTTATTCCGAGGAAGGTTTCTCTAATTAAAACCTCATACGTTATTCACTTAGATAAATTTTTTTTTAATTATTTAAATAAAAAATAAAACTATAGTATATTAGTGACAGTCAATCAGGCCTCATACTAACTCCGTAACAGTTATTACATAATCGCCTGATCTTAATTATTTGAGCTGATCAGGATTATTTAAAGTGATTACGATTAATTGATAGATTTCTCACTCATTTCCATTTCCACATAAATATAAGTAGCTCATTAATACAATGTTGCTTTTAAATTAATTTATTAATTTAACCAAATACCCGCACTATCATATTTGAATAGTTTTTAAAATATTTGAAACAATATACACTATACGACAAAAATTTGTCGACACCTGATAAGAAACATTTGAACACCCCTGCATTGTAAAGCGAAAATATGTATCGATATGTTCTGTTTTCTTTTCTATACACTTTTTTGTTCTTTTTACCTGATCTCTCCAGGGCAGGGCGCTTGACACTGAACCGGGCGTTGGACCTGATCACCTACTTAAAGTCTGAGACACACAATGTTCCCCTCCTCCAAGGCATCGGATATTTAGAATCGTTTTACAAGATGATAGAGAAGAGAAATATAGCTGATGTCACCCAAAATCTCAAGGTATTTCACCATCAGATTTATTTTTGTTAACCTGTTTATTTGTCTGCTAACACACTACTGCGTCTGTATTACTAGCAGGCCATACTGCCAGTTCGTGATCAGTGGTTCTGCCTCGACTTTAACTGAGTTAATGTAATGTGCCAGATGTCCCTCAATAAGATATTTCCAGGACATTCGAGTCAATCTAATTTGGTACTCCGTGTTCCTCCTTTGCATCTCAGATAGAAGGCCGTTTTGTTTTTTTAGGCGGATTACAGGCTGTCAGATTTTTTTTTTTCATGTCAGAGCGCAAATATCTAGCCTTAAGGCCTCTTCTTTTCACAGATTGGATTGAAAGATTTTGCTATGTGAGTAGACAGTGACCCCTTGTGTGTGATTGCTTTTTGTCCCACAGACCTACATCCTGCAGTATTTTAGAAACGTGATAGACAAGCAGACCTGGAGTGACGAGGGCACGGTCTCAGATAGGAGGCTGCGCTCAGAACTTCTGTCCCTGGCGTGTGATCTTGGTTACTCTCCCTGTGTGGTAAAGGCCAAACACTTCTTCCAAAGCTGGATGCACTCTAATGGAACAATCAGGTAATTTGATACACTGTAACATACTCTTTTTTTTTTTTTTGTCCCAAAATGACTTGCGATTGGTTTGTGCCAGGTGATAATCATGATCAGCATATTTTGTAATTGATCATAAATTCCATACTAACAGCACTGTGCAAATCGGAGTTGATTGTGAATAGTTTACAGAGTGTGAATTGGTGTCTATAGCTTACCCACTGATGTGGCTGAGACCATCTACACAGTCGGAGCTCAGGATAATAACGGTTGGCACTACCTACTGGAAAAGTATGCGCTTTCCATAAGTGCAGCAGAGAAAAGCAAAATCCTCTCAGCATTGACGCGCAACAAGGATCCCAATAAGCTGCTACGGTATATTATTATCTACACGCTTGCACTTTGTTTAATTTACTTTGTGGGATAACGTTAAAAGATTTTTGGATTGATGCATATAGACCGTTAAATGCTTTACATAATGAATACAACTGAATTTGATTTCAGGTTGCTAGAGCTTGGAATGGAAGGCTCAGTGATAAAAGCCCAAGATTTATCTACAGTAATATACACTGTGGCCATAAATCCAGCAGGTCATTTCCTAGCTTGGGATTTTGTGAAGAGCAACTGGAATAAACTGGTAGAAAAGTACGTACAGCTTATATCAGTATATCACTATATCAGTAAGTAAAGCTCATACAGGTACAAGAGTGGGAATGGGTCTGTGAGAAGTCCTTTCCTCTTGAAGTTAAAAAATCAAACAAAACCACAGCTTGTCATGTTACTGAGAAAACATAAAGCATATATCCCATGGTGGGAAAACTGCTGTTATAAAACACCTGAGACACCTTCCACAAATGTTAGAGGACCATTATAGAAACTTTTATGGATGCTCCGATCCAGTCGTCCAGCCATCACAATTTGACCCTTGTTAAAGTCCCTCAGATCCTTACACTTGCCCGTTTTTCCTGCTTCCAACACATTCTAGAACTGACTGCTCACTTCCTGCCTAATATATCCCACCCCTGACAGGTGCCACTGTAATGAGATAATCAATGTTATTCACTTCACCTGTTTTAATGTTATTGTTGATCGTTGTATTTGCTCTACAACTCCCTGTGACCTAGCTGTTAGCATTAAAATTTATGTGTAGTATACAGTTTCCATAGAAACAGGTGGTTTCATATGAAAGCATGACATAAGATGTCCAAACAAAATATATATTCTTTCCTCCTTTGCAGATTTCAGCTTGGATCGTTTTGTATCAGAAATATAATCATAGGTACAACCGGGCAGTTTTCATCTAAAGAGGAGCTCACAGATGTGAGTTTCATTTTGTTTATTTTAAAATGATCCAGCATCTTTATCACTGTTCTGTGGGACCCTTACACAAAACACGCATGCTTTAATTTTCCAGATCAAGGATTTCTTCAGTTCCATTCGGGAACAGTCGTCTCAGCTCCGCGTCACTCAGGTGGCTGTGGAGAACGTGGAGAAAAACATTCTGTGGCTGGAGAGGAATTTAGAAACTCTGAGGATGTGGCTTCAGGAGAGACTGAATTAGAAAGTTCTCATGCTTTGGAAAAACATGCAGATTAATTCATAGAAATTTTCACTCTTACTTTTTTTTTTATAAGCAAAGAAGCACATTTCATATCAGGATGCAGCACTTTAAAGCTCTGATGAGAAAGTTTTACCTACAAGCATGGTTTGAGTTGTTTCGTATTTCAGGGTAAATGGAAATAAGGGGAAGCAGAAATATGTTGTCTGTGTGGTGATCGGTGTTCCATTTCCTTTAAGTTGTCTAAAATGAATTGTTAAATATTGTGGCTTAAATATGGTTTGTTGGTTTCTGATTCTTTAATAAAATGAAACTTAAATAACTGGGTCATCATTCTGGCTTTCTGGGTGGCCTGCTTTTGTTTTCTAATTTAAGTATGACCTATGCGGTCTCTATGAAGAAATAATATACAGATGTCTAAAATCCATGTTTGTTCTTTTAGCCAGAATGTGGAGCTAAACTTTTTTCTGAAAGATGACACCATGTCAGGCAATCGCTACATAAGCAGTTGCTTTTCCGGTTTTGTTAGCAGTTGTTAGCACTTGCACTTCCTTATAAACACCTTATGTACGCTCTTAAAAATCCACCCTGAAATAGACTTGCTTATGAATGTTTATCATTAACATGTGATCTTCAGTGGCATCCAAGATTTATTTTGGATTGGAATTCAGAGAGGACTTAAAACCTAACTTTCATCAACAAGTTGGTCTATTTGCACTAGTTTCCTATATTACCCCAAATGCCCTTTGACTACCTGATGATAGTAGTGCCCTGGGATTTAGCTGTTGCTTCATCTCAATGCAGCAGTGCTTTAGTCCTTTTGTCTGTCTACACATCTGTACGCACTTCTCAAACAGATCAGGTTCCAAAGCTTCAACCTTTCATACTAATACCACCATCACATATCATTTACGATCCGAGTCGCTGCTGTGCATTGGAGTCCAATATTTGTTATCTCCTCTATGTCTACATTGGATTTCTCATTAACATGACATTGAATGTCACTGGAAATGTCTGAAAAGAAGTTCCTGCTCATTTGTTTTTAGGAACTAACAGTGAAACCTGACCACTATCACTTCTATTTGAGATGTAGTAGTATCCATTTTCCATACCGCGTATACTCCCATAAAGGGTCATGGGAGAATCTGGAGTCTATCACAGGGAACTTTTGGCGCAAGGCCTGCCAACCCATCGCAGGGCACATTCACGCATACATTCACCCACTACGGACAATTTGGAAATGCCAGTCAGCCTAAAACATACGTCTTTGGACTGCCTACAATCATATGATAGAACAACAGCCTATTGTGTGAGCCACAAATGAATAATAGTGAAACAAATTGACAGCATGTGATAGCTCAAATTGGTGGGCAGTGACCCTGGGTGCGTTCTCACTGTGTTCAGTATTTTTGCTCTGGCTATGGAGTCTGTTTGCTTCATAACCCAGTTGGAGTATGGATCCCTAGGTATGACTGCAATATGTTTTCATTGATTTGAATTTGGGACCTAGTTCCTTGTTAGGATGATTAGATTCCGTCTCATGTAATTCTCTCTTTCACGTCTTTGGTGTTTAGTGCACAGTATTGGTCTTGGGACTACATCACTGTACATACTAGATTTGTCTGTGCTCCGAACACACCTAATGCAACACAACTAATCAGCTCTTTCGCAGTGCTTCCTACGTGTGTGTGTGTGTGTGTGTGTGTGTGTGTGTGTGTGTGTGTGTGTGTGTGTGTGTGTGTGTGTGTGTGTGTGTGTTTTTAGAGCTGTGAAAACACTAGTATTTGCAGTGAAGTGTAGGTAGCACTCCAAGACCAGGGTCAACCTCAGCCCAGTTGTTCAGAAGTAATCTGATCGGATTTTGGCTATCGGATTGGATCCAATCTTGAAAATGGGCCGTTCAAAATAAATAAAGGATTCTGAAATCAGATCAGATCGTGTAATCCAATCTTGCCTTTGATCTGGATCCAATCCAATGTTGCTTGTTTTTTTTTTTTTAAACCGACTCACAAGTAAGATGAATTACTTAATCCTGAATAGTAAAACATGAGATCTTGGTCCAGATCGGACTTTTTGGAGCGGCTCGGCCAACAGCTCAGAGAATGATTAGACCGTGTAGTACCGGTGCTCGCCGCCTGGGGCAGTGCTAGATGTAAACCAGTGCCCTGAACACTCAGCGAGGAACATGTCGTACTTCTAAAACAGGGATCAGGAACTGTCATGCTTTCACCCAGGTCCGGTTCTTCGCCCGAGATCCACACAGATCTTCTTATTTCGAGTCCAGAGAAGTGAGACAGGACAGCAGCTCATGGTGCTGGAAGCGAGCTAGCTTGCTAGAACCAGCTGAGCCAGGTTTCATTAGCAGCTTGTTTGTTTGTTTACCGAGTGCGTGTTTTTATTTAACTATAATAATCCCTTCACTCTGCTGTGGATTCACGTGTTACACGAGCGATCACCCGGACGTGAGCCGACATCTAAATATGGATCCGTTTGACAGCGGTAAGACAACAAGCCCCTGATTTATCATCTGAGCGATCTGCTGTGACAAGAGCAGTAATATGTCGTGTTTTTATTTACTCCAAACACCAGACGCGTTAATCCGCGCGTTAGTACATAATAGCCGTTTCCGGTAAACGATGTCCACAGCACTCTCTCTCTCTCACACACACACTCTCAGTGCTCCTGGGTTTCACCTGCAGCCGTGCAGCTAGGCTAATCGGGTTAGCTAGCGGGGTGTTGTTCAGTGTGGACCGCTGAACTAGACGTGCAGATGGTCCAGAATGTGGGAGAGAAGTGGTTCAACAAGCAGACTTGGATCTTAGCTCGGTGATGTCTGTGTAAAGGGGAAGAGAGCTTTGATGCAGACGCTGAGTGAGTGAGTGAGTGAGTGAGTGAGTGTCAACAACATGAGAGAGTCTTAGCGGCCATACTTACAGCTGCATTGTCACTTAATGTCTTCAGAGATCTTCTCTCTGCTTTTGCTTAAACTCTCTGTCTCTCTCCCACCCACTCTCTCACTTTCCCACCCACCCACACTCTCTCTCTCTCTCTCTCTCTCTCTCTCTCTCTCTCTCTCTCTCTCTCTCTCACCCACCCACCCATCTCTTCATCTCTCACTCACTCACTCACCCACCCTCTCTCTCTCTCTCTCTCTCTCACTCCTCACACCCACCCTCTCTCTCTATATACCACTCACACTCCTCCTACCCACTCACTCACTCACCCACCCTCTCTCTCTTCCTCACTCACCCACCCTCTCTTCTCTCTCTCTCTCTCTCTCTCACCCACCCACACTCTCTCTCACTCACTCCACCCTCTCTCTCTCTCTCTCTCTCTCTCTCTCACTCACCCACCCTCTCTCACTCACTCACTCACTCCTCACCCACCCTCTCTCTCTCTCTCTCTCTCTCTCCTCACTCCCACCCCACCCTCTCTCTCTCTCTCTCTACACTCACTCACCCACCCACTCTCATCTCTCTCTCTCACTCCACCCACCCACTCACTCCTCCCACTCACCCACTCTCTCACTCACCCACCCTCTCTCTCTCTCTCCCTCACTCCACCCACCCTCTCTCTCTCTCTTCTCTCTCTCTCTCACACTCACTCACCCACCCACTCTCACTCTCTCTCTCTCACTCACTCACCCACCCACTCTCTCACTCACCCACCCACTCTCTCTCTCTCTCTCTCTCTCTCTCTCTCTCTCACTCACTCACCCACCCACTCTCACTCTCTCTCACTCACTCACCCACCCACTCTCACTCCCCACCCACTCGCCCACCCACTCACTTGCCCACTAACTCACCCTCTCTCCCCCACCCACTCCTCACTCACTCCACCCTCTCTCTCTCTCTCTCACACTCACCCACCCACTCTCTCACTCACCCACCCACTCGCCCACCCACTCACTCGCCCACTAACTCACCCTCTCTCCCGCCCACTCACTCGCCCGCCCACTCACTCACCCACCCACTCTCTCTCTCACCCGCTCACCCACCCACTCACTCACCCTCTTTCTCTCTCTCTCTCTCTCTCTCTCTCTCTCTCTCTCTCTCTCTCTCTCTCTCACTCACACACACACACACACACAGATAAAAAAAAACCTGTACCTTTCGTTATCACTGTAGTGGTCAAGGATATTTTGTTTTGTACTTTTAACATGTATCTTTCAACAGGAATATGTGTGTGTGTGTGTGTGTGTGTCTTTTTAAAATGACTTTTTAAAAATAATTGAAGACCTCAGTAAGTTTTAAAGGTGCACTACATTTTTAGGTCAAATATATGTAAGCTTCATGTACAAAAGGTGTCCCCTTTAGAGTTCCTCCTCATTGACCAGGGTCGAGTACTCTTTATCTCTGAGAGTGTTTGTAGGTTCTGCTTGAGTGCAATCACTTTCTGAATTACCAATGTTTACTTACAAATTCGACATTGTGATAATAATAATAATCATAATCATAATTAGAACGAATAACTGCAATTAGGACATGGCAGACATTTATTAAAAGTAACTTTAAAAGCTGGTAAAAATGGTCTGCAGGGTTGAGCAGCTCCATCTGTGTTGTTGTAGCTGGTCTGACTAGGCTGGAATTTTCAGTAGGTTAATTATTATTTCGATCAACAGTCACGTTCTTGTCACGCTTGATATAATAGCTTATTTGCTGATACGGTTATGTGGAAAAAAATAAGTACGCTGCATGGAGTGAGTTTATTTATTTATTTATTTGAACAAGCGAACATTTGATCATCTTTGAAACAGTGCCTATTGATGAGGTTGAGATACTTGGACAAAACCACAAGGAAAATGAGCATTTCTAATTATTTATTCAACAGAAATATCAATGGATGATATTCTTTTGTGGATAAAGTATGTATATCCTTGGCTTCAGAAGCTAGTATTACCCCCTTTAGCAGAAAGAACTTCTTGTAGGCGTTTTGCAGAATTGTCCACCATGGCTTGCTGGAATTTTTGAGCACTCTTCCATGCGATATTTTGCAAGATATTTGAGGGTTTTCTTGCATGTACTTCGCATTTCAAATCCCCCCACAACATTTCAATACGAGTCAAATCTGGGCTTTGTCTAGGCCTTACCTTAACCCTCCATTTCTTCGTTCTGAGCCATTCCTTGGTTGGTTTGCTAGTGTGCTTAGGATCATTAGGTCCACTTTCGGTTCAACTGCAACGTTTGGACAGATGGCCTCACATTGTCTTCAAGCACTCTTTGATATGTTGCAGAATTCATAGTTGAATCAATGAATGCAAGCTGTCCAGTCCCTGAGGCAGTGAAGCGACCCCAAACCATAACATTTCCACCACCGTGCTTCACGGTTTGTATGAGGTGCTTCTCCTGAAAAGCTGTCTTAGGTCTGAGCCAAACATGTCTGCTGTTACTGTGGCCAAACAACTTCCATTGACTCATCTGTCCAGAGAACATTATTGCAAAAGGCCTGGTTTTTGTCTATATGCTCGTGGGCAAACTGTAGTCTTGCAAAGGATTTTTCCTGGCATGCCTCCAATGCAGGTCAAATATCTTTCTGACCGTAGAAGTATACTTTGACACCAACAGTAGCAAGACTTACTAGCAGATCCTGTGATGAAATTTTGGGATTCTTGGAGACTTCTTTTTGCATCAGACGGTCTGCTCTTGGGCTGAATTTGCTGGGACGGCCAGTCCTGGACAAATTGGCAGTCGTTTGAAATCTGCACCATTTGTAGATTATTTTCCTTACAGTAGAATTATGTATTTAAAAGAATTTGGAGATCCTATTAATCCCTTGCCAGAATCATAGGCATCCACTAGAGATGTAACGGTATGAAAATTTCATATCACGATTATCGTGACCAAAACTATCACGGTATTGTTAAAATAGGCACTTAAAATGCCATGTACTTTTCTAAGACCTTTTTCTTCACGGATGAAAGTGATGGATGGTTGTTATGAGTTATGACTGAGCAGATCGGACGTGTTGTCCCCTTTCGACTTTCTTCTGACAAGCTCTGCAGACAGGTTTACCATCTTCTACTAAGGTTCCCTCAGCATTTTTACCAAATCCAAAATATTGGATTTGGTCCTCTTGAAAGGTTGGAAAATCTCCAGAGCGCTTTCCACGGCCTTCCGCCATGTTTTATTACATTATTTTTTCAAATGACTCTACATATAAACAATGCAGTAGTTCAATTCACATACTCTTCTTAGGAAAGTCTTCCAACACTGAGGTTACTTGACAGCCAGAAAGGATTATAATGCTGAGATATTTTTGCTGATGACCGCCGTCACTCACGCCACTGTTAAACGCAAAAGCCTCCATCCGCTTTGGTTTCTCTCTGATGAAAACGTATAGCTGTTTTATAGTTCATCTGCAAAACAGCACAGCAGTCCAAGTTAGCGGTTATTTTTACTAGCAAGGTAAAAACGTTTGCACCCTGTTGACATGCCCAAGTTAATGAAATTAGTGTCTAATGAATAAAGTTCAAACACTTTCAGCATTGTTCTCTGACCAGTCAATAAAATGCGGTCAGGCGAACAGTTATCACAAGTCCTAACAAAATATTGACTATTTACAGAGCTGCAGCACATTTATAAAAGCTTTGAAAGCGTTTCTAGGCACCATTGCTATCAGTGAAAATCATATTTCAGTAACGGGGAATATTTTCCATCGTGCTGAGCAAAGCGGAATAAGAACTAGAGGAGTCTTTTTGTGTTTCAGTTTGATATGTTTATAAAGTATAAAAGAAGGAGCGCAGCCGCACCTGTGACTACATGAGAGCAGCTGATTATATTTATAATGTTTGCAGAAGTGGTGGTTTGTTGGGTTTCTATAGGCCAGGACGAGAGGGAAAGAGGCAAGTCTTGTAACGTCTGTAAGCATCACAGTGGCGCTGTGTTTAAAACAACAAACAGACCTTTTGGGTTTTAATTGCTACGGGGAGCGATTAATTGCAATTTGAAAATAGCAAGACTGAATCATTTGAAGTCTGGATACAGTATGTTTTAGTGTATTTTTGCAGTACAGCACAAGCTGTTTTTCTCAGCTTCTCTGAAAAGGAAGTGAAAGAAGGAAGACTGTGGTCACGTTGTAAGGGTGCTGGTGAATCTTCACGTAGGCCTCTGACTACTTTACATTTGGTCCCCTTGTCTAGATATATTTGCTCAAAATTTCAGTGCGGAGTCATCCAGCAGTAAAAGAGATCTACATGTATATACATTTAAGCATATAATGGCATGTGGCTCTTCAGGGAATGTGTATCTCACGTCTGACTCTTTATTGATGTGGTTAATGTGCTGCTCGAATTGCACTTGACTGCAAAATGCAGGCTACATTCGCTTTCACAGCACTCCTGTGGTAGCCTTGGTAATACAACCCTGCATGTCAACAGGAAGTAACCCATTATTACCAACAACAATGTTATTGTTCTGACAAATACTGTAGAATTAACTCTTTTTGGATAATATCTGATTTTTATTCTTAGACCGAGCTCCGCTTCCCCGGAACATGATCGAAAACAGCATGTTTGAGGAAGAACCTGACGTGGTGGATCTGGCGAAAGACGCGCCCGCCTACCCCATCGACTCGGATGATGTCGTGTATGAGCCACGCAGCTCCAGGCTGCTGGTACGTGGCCTTGGCGAGAACGAGCTGGAAGAAGATGAAGAGGACTATGAGTCTTCAGCTAGACTCCTGGGCATGTCCTTCATGAACCGTAGTTCCAACCAGCGCGGCACCGGCGCATCCTACAGCCGCCAGCAACCATCCGGTTCATGCTTGATGCCTTCTGCGAAGACCATGGTGGGGGGAGTCTTGCTCCTGGTCTTCATTGCTTCACTGGTCATGGTCATCTACTTCCTGCCCAAGTGCACTTTTTCCAAAGAAGGCTGCCATAATGCCAGCTCTGCCTTAGAAGTCATCTATCCGATCTCCAAAAATGGCGAGCTTTTTCCGTGGACGCACCTGAGGCTTCCAACCAGCGTGCGTCCTGTTGACTACAAGATTTCGCTCTATCCCAACCTGAGTACCATGACGTTCAGAGGGAGTGTAGCTATCACTGTGGAGGTCCTGCAAGAGACCAAGGAGGTTGTTTTGCACAGCTCTGATATACAGATACAGAACGCCACTTTCCAAGACAAAGAGGTGAAGATCTTGGAGTACCAGCCCTGGCAGCAGATTGCTATCAAGTTGTCAGAGGATCTTAAAAAGGGACAGAAGTATGTACTGAATATCAACTATTCCGCAAACCTCTCCAGCAGCTATGACGGCTTCTATAACAGCTCTTACACTGACACAAGTGGAAAAAGAAGGTAGACTAGATTATTATTGTTGTTCCCCTTATTATTATTATTGTTATTATTATCATCATCATCATCATCATTGTTGGTAGTAGTAATTACTGTTGTTGTAATTTATCGTGTTTTGTTTTTCACTTGCTCTTTCATCAGAGTTTTGGCTGCTACTCAGTTTGAACCCCTGGCTGCCCGCAAGGCTTTTCCTTGTTTTGATGAACCTGCTTTTAAGGCCAGATTTCTAATTAAGATAAAGAGACAAGCGGAGTACATCAGCCTTTCTAACATGCCTTTGGTAATGACCCCAGTTTGTTTGTGATGTTGTTGTTTTTATTTTGTTGGGGTTTTTTTTTGGGTTTTTTTTTGGACAGATGCTAGTGTAGTATTTTATGTCTCTCTCTCTCTCTCTCTTATATATATATATATATATATATATATATATATATATATATATTTAAAAATAAATAAATAAATAAATTATTAAAAAAAATAAATATATAAAAAAAATATATAAATAAAATTTAGGGCACTGTGACCATCTCTCTCTCTCTCTCTCTCTCTCTCTCTTTCTCAAACACACACTCACACACAAAATTCTTATGTGGACTTTCCACTGATGTAGTTATTGATGCAGCTAATTAAGTGCCTACACTTCAGTCTAACCTTAACCTCAATAATCACAGGGATGCCTTTTGGCAACTTTTTAAAACTTGTTTGTTTGTTTATTAATTAAAGCTGAAGCTGTTTCCTAGTGGGAAGCTGGCTTGCTCGTTGTTCACAAAGTTGCCGGAAGTTTGGAAATGTTACTATTTACCCTCCCGCATTTGTAAGACAGTAGTGTAAAACCATACGTGTGTGTGTGTGTGTGTGTGTGTATATATATATATTCGCAACAGACCTGTACTGTAAGGACCTCGCCCATTCTGACAGTGCTGACGCTAATTAAACGAAATACCACAGTGTAACACCCAATGCAGAGACGTAAAAATGGAATTTTACACGATGAACACAGGCGAGCGGCACGATACACACAGGGAAACGTCTTGGAATGCCACTCAACCAATCGAAGTAGTGGACCGGAATTGTATAACGCCCAATAGTACATTCTGTTTCTTTCAGTTTAGATTTTTCTACTTTCAGTGCTGGTTAAAATGGAGAAAAAGCAGTAGTCTTAGTTTATGGCCTATCAAATTTAAAAATAAAATGCTGTTATGGCTCGAGCAGAATTTGAGTTTAACACCCCAGTCCCAAAATGTGCACAGTAGAGCATGTAATCAAAGCCTGCCTTCGTAATAGAGTTACACACTCTGTAAACTTTGTCTCAGTTCAGTCACGTGCTTTGTCTGAATGTTACATACTTTAAAAAAATATATTTTTAAGTGCAATTTGCATTGTTTAAATAAGTAACATGAAATAAACGAAACACTTGAAAGTGTAATTTTGGTGCTTAAAAATGTAAGATTTTAAATTGGTGATGTCTGTCTGAATCTCGTCACCAAAAAGATATTTAAAAAAACAACAAAAAAAAAAACCCCAGAACACCCACACACAAACACACACAAGATGAATTCTGTATGGCGTGATTGGCACAAAATGGATGTTCTGCAACATGATATTTACAAATGTACTCATCAATGATTTTTATTTATTTTTTTCTTTCTTCTTATTTCTAGGCCAAAACTACTGCGTTGCCAGATGGACTTTTTGAGGATGAGTTTGAGAACAGTGTCAGCATGAGCACCTATCTGGTTGCATTTATTGTGGCCAATTTCAGCAGTGTCAGTGTGAATGTCTCGAACACTCTGGTATGTATGTTTCATACTTGCTGCACAGCACTTTCTTATAATTTCCTGTTGTTTAAAAACGTGCATCCAGAAAGACTTCACATGGCTCATACTGAGACATCTTGCGCTCTGTGTGTGTGTGTGTGTGTGTGTGTGTGTGTGTGTGTGTGTGTGTGTGTGTGTGTGTGTGTTTTCATCCATTTGACTAATTCCTGAACTTAATTAGGTCTAATGTGTGTGCTCATCTGTATCACATTTTCCACAGGTCTCCGTATATGCAGTTCCAGATAAAAAGGACCAAGTTTATTATGCGCTGGAATCAGCTGCCAAGCTTCTGCAGTTCTACAATGATTTCTTTGAGATCAAGTATCCGTTGCGTAAATTAGGTGAGACAGGCTTCACTTTACAGTAACCGAGCAAGTGGAAATAATTCAGTTCTGTGTATGGCCGAGTACCTTTTGTTAATGGTGTTTACTAGTAACTCCGTTTGTGTTGGTCGGATTTATTTTTGGTTAATTTCGTTCACCTCAACGTGTCTCTCTTTTATTAACAGACCTGGTAGGCATTCCAGACTTCCTGGCTGGAGCGATGGAGAACTGGGGTCTCATCACATTCCGGGAGACGACCCTGCTCGTGGGTAATCATTCCTCCCCTATGGATAAACAACTCGTGTCCTCCGTTATTGCTCATGAACTTGCGCATCAGGTACACAAAATATTCAAATTATACAAATTTTTTTATAAATACGTACAAACTTTTCCCATTGTCCTCACTAGCAAGTGATCACGTGTATACCCCAATCACAACTTTAGTTCTTACCCGGAGTAAGTTCTCGTTTCCAGTTTGATATGCAAAAATTAAAGAAAATCACACACACAGAAAAAAAAAAAACTACTGTGTTTTCATCTTATCCTGTCATATACAACCTCTCATTAAATGTCTATAGAGACATTAAGAAGAAAGATAAAGCTTTTGAGGGAGTAGCAGAGTTTGCTGGAGCCTCTGGTGAGTGTATGTGGCTAGTACAGTTAGCTTGTTTTGATAATCTGCCAACCAAGATAGTTCAAAGCCTAGCACGTAACGTTTTGCACGCTGATTTAGTGCAGTATTTAATGTTAACGAGTCCTTATTGGTCACATATACATTAGAGCACAGTGAAATTCTTTTCTTTGCATACCCCAGCCTGTCAGGAAGTTGAGGTCAGAGCGCAGGGTCGACCCTGATACACCGCCCCTGGAGCAGAGATGGTTAAGGGCCCAACAGTGGCCGCTTGGTAGTGCTGGGGCTTGAATCCCCCGACCTTCTGATCAGTAACCCAGAGCCTTAACCGCTAAGCCACCACTGCCCTTTTACATTTAGTTGCTTAAAACTAGTTTGCTTTAGAAGCCCAGTACACTCACCTGCCACTTTATTAGGAACACTATATTCATGCTGACCCCCTTTGGTCTCTGAACAGCATCAGTTGTTCATGGTATGGGTTCCACAAGGTGTTAGGACACTGACTTATTTATTTATATATATATTTTTAATTTAAATGAAAAAATGCTCACAAAAAACCTGCAGAAAGTATTATTATTTGTATTGTTGTTATTTTCTGTTTAAGTGGTTCGGGAACATGGTCACCATGCGCTGGTGGAATGATCTCTGGCTGAATGAAGGATTTGCAACATACATGCAGTACTTCTCTATTGAGAAAGTTTTCCCCAATCTTGACATTGTAAGTGTTAATTCATAATAGGTATTACATGTAAGAATGTTATTATTAAGTCATTTTAATTAAATGAATGTACACACACACTCCTCCATCAAAAATGTTAGGAGTGCTGGTTTGAGAGAAGAGTTTCCCACCAAAAAAGGCTTTTTCCCCCCATCTGATTCAGGATTCATACACTTATTAAAAAACATCTGCTAATATTATTGATCTGCTCGAAGCATCATTTTATTTTAAGGATGTTTTCTGTAAACATTCTGAATCCAGCTTCATTTCGTCTTGGTTTGCTCCTTTTCAGGACCTCGAGTTCCTGAATGTACGTTTCGGAGCCCTCGCCACCGACGCCATGAATTCGTCCCATCCTGTGTCTGCTGAAGTAACTGCTCCAGCGGAAGTGGAAGAGATGTTTGACTCTGTGTCCTACGAGAAGGTTGGATGTTCTGAACACGTTTCTTCTTGTGTCCTTCAGGCCACCAACTAGAAACAAACACTGACTGTTTCATTGTCATGTTCTCACCCAGGGTGCCTCTCTTTTACTCATGCTGAATGCGACAATTGAGAAAGAGGTGTTCAAGAAAGGAGTGATTGCGTATCTGAAAAAGTACAACGGCAGCAACACAGTGAAGGAAGATCTGTGGAACAGCTTTTCACAGGTACAACCTTCTCCATGCATGAGGAATTGTTGAATACTAATTACACCTCATTCACCACATTGTCACTGCTGTTCCAGTTCACATCCATCGATGTGGCACAGATGATGAACACCTGGACTGTACAAAAAGGTTTTCCGCTGGTCACCGTGAACAGAACAGGCAACCAAGTGAAAGTGACGCAAGACCATTTCCTCCTAAATGCTGGCAAAATCACAGAACACAGGTATTTTATGATATATTTTTGGCCTGGTCTTCAGTAACGCTGCAACCTTATGTATTCAGTCCCAATTTTCTGCTCAAATCGGGATTTGGTTCTTGGTCACATTATCTTTTTAATGTGGTCAATATCTGACACCAATTTGAACAGGACATGCCCTTGAACTGACACATGCAAAATACCAACGCAACCCCCAAATTCTGACAAATCTGTTGTAGGCCATTTAGATTTTAACATTGCGTTCTGTAAATGTCAAGTTGTCCAAAGGTTTCATGCAAACTCACAATCTATAACTATTGGTATGGAAGTTCTACAGTGTAAGGTCAGCCAGGGCAAAGATGTTGTTTGTACAAAATACTAAGCTTACTAGGGAGGTGGTGTTGGCTTGGCAGTTAAGGCTCTGGGTTACTGATCGGAAGGTCGGGGGTTCAAGCCCCTGTGCTGCCAACCTGCCACTGTTGGGCCCTTGAGCACCTTCTCTGCTCCAGGGGCACCGTGTCATGGCTGACCTTGTGCTCTGACCCCAACTTCATGGCATGCTGGGGTATGCAAAGAAAAGAATTTCACTGTGTTGTGACCAATGAAGACTCAATAATAATAATAATAATAATAAAAAAAAAATAATAATAATATTAAAATAGGTCAGCATGGTGCATACACACTACTGATGTAGGGACCTTATCCACTTGAAAATCCCCCATACCTTCTCCCAATCTTTGCAATATATCTTACAATAGAAATGGTTCTGTACATCATAGACACACTGTCTGCAGTTCCACTTTATATTTGTTTGGCAAAATGTATTAGGTTCATAGCGTGAGCAGGGGACACGGTGATTACCTAGTGGGCCTTGATTTGTGCTTGTTGCAGTTCCTAATTTTAATATCTCTAGAGCTAAATGGTATGGTGAGCAGGCTGTGCACGACCGTGTAACTTATAGAAAGACAAGCAAACCAATGGAACATTGGCTTTTATTAATAGCAACACTTTAAAAAATGGTCACTCCAAAAAGAGGTCATTTGTATTTCAACAAAATTTTAAATGTATGCAGTTGGGAATGAGGACTTCATGAAGGATGACATTTGTTGGTTCTCTGCAAAGATCACATTGAATAAATCACTTGATTGTTAAAACAGTCAGTTTACCCGAAGAGGTCTAAAACCTTGTGAATGTCACGTTTTGATCAAGGTGTTTGGTAGCTATATACTGTAGAGACATGGATATAAGTATAATCAAGTAGTTTGTAATCAGATCCCAGCTGCCAAAATGTCTTCAATGCCCCTGCACTGCAGTCAGGTTTAAATCGTTTTCACTTTCAAAAATGGTGAAAACACTTTCTCTTCCGGAAAGCCCATAATTCTCTTCCAAAGGGAGCTCAATGTTGCATAAGCTTCTTGCTGTGGGAAGTGCCCTCTAGTGTGACCGGTATCTGAAATGTGTGGGTGTGTTTGACTTCGGCAGCGGCTAGATGTTACTGATTGGCGGGAGTTGCCGCTTGCAGTCAATGGAGAAGTTCAAAACGGAGTTGTTAAGTCTGACACTTTCTTCTTCCCATAGTGGCGCTTTGCATAGTGGTGTTTGCTTTCTTGACGAAGTGGATTAGATATAATATTTCTCAGATAAACAGACGTCTGAATTTTACATGTAGGAACACTTTTCACTGAATGGATAAGTTAATACAGTGCCTGTGTGTACATGAAGAAAGTTCAACATAAGCCTGTATTATTTAAAAACCAATAAAGTGGGCATGCACTGCTTCAAGTCAACTGCCGATCGGACTACGCAGCATTGCATGACATTAAACACACTTCACAAAGGCAAAAAGAAGGGTCCATGGAGTGAGGTATCAGGGGACGAGAAGTTGGTAGGGCAGTTATTACTGTAGTGCACCCCTAGTCAATACCGTCCCAATATTTCAGTTTTCTCTGGTCAGCGAGCTGTTACAGGGCAATGAAATTTTGATAGTTTCCCTCCAACAAACTGTGGAAAGTTAGCATCACTAAAGACCATCTGGCAGCAAGGAAACTACTGCCAAATGTGTCTCCATGGGTTCTGTCCTCCATAGAAAAGGGTTCCGGGTCCAGTTCTTAGCTGGAGCACCCTGTTTCAGAGTAGTCAGCACAATGCAGAGCCCGACATTAGCCCAGGAAGTAGATCTCTCTTGGACAAAGGGGCCACAAAACATGTACCTCTTTCTCTGATTAAGGGAGGTTTTACAGCTGTTATTTCTTGGTTCACAGAAAAGACGGGGTATGCGGCCAATTACGAACCATACACTTTGTACATACAGGTTCAGGATGTTGATGCTCAAACGTATCGTTCCATAGACTCTGTTTGAGGATTGGTTTGTGATGATGGATCTAAAAAAGATGCATATTCCATTGTCCAGTCAGAGGAAGTTCCTGAGGTTCACGTTTGGAGGCAACGCGTATCATTATCGGTTCTTCCGTTCGCTAGCTTTATCCCCTCGCACCTTCACAAGGTGCCATGCTCCTCCAGGGCATCCGTGTTCTAAACTACCTGGACGACTGGTTAATTGTCGAACAGTCCAGGGAGTTGGTGATTCAACATCGAGAATTGTTCTTGCCCACACGAGGAGCTTGGGGCTCAGGTTTAACTTCAAGGAAAGTTGCTTCTCCAGTCAAGAGTGACTTTGCTAGGGGTTATATGGGATTCGAATATGATGAGAGCATGTCTATCTCCAACACACGTTGGGCCAATCCTATCAACACTGAGCAAGATAAAGTTGGGTCTGGGCATCCCAACCAGTCTCTTCGGAGACTGTTGGGACTTATGGCAGCAGCAGACAACGTCATAAAGTTGGGCTTATCACACATGAGACCGTTCAGTGGTGGTTGAAAGTAAACACCTTAGAGTAATCAGTGTCCACGTTTACATGGACAGCAGTAAACTAATTATTGACCTTATTCTGAGTAAGACAATATTGTGATTAAGGTTATGAGTCACATTTAGAATATTCCTTTCATGTTCCCATTTTACATGTTATAGAACATAGATTGATTCACGGCACAAGTCGTTACGTCCCCGCGCCACGCTGTCCGACGTCCCTCCAGAATTTCACGTATCGACTTACAGTTGGTCTTCGTTATGGTACCGTATACAGTTTTGGGTGTTTTTTATTTAAAATTTTTACGAACACTTGAAGTGCAGTTAATTATTTGTCATGCTGTACGTGCAAATAGACGACTGCTTGAAGCCATGGGCTGCGTCCCAAACCGCGTGCTTACCTACTATATATTAGCTGAGATACATATATTTCGCCTACTATATAGTGGTACATGTACTATACCATGGTTTAGGACGCGGCCGTTCTATCTTGTTTGCCATCAAATGGTTGAGCGCTGCCGTGTGTGATCGTGCCGTATGTCCTGTCGCACAATGCGGTGAAAACTCTCACCCGACGTTAATAGTGTGATTAAGGTGTGTACATGTCTGTAATACACGTCGATAATGCGAATAGAACAGGAATACTCCACATGTCTTAATTTGATTTTTATTTACTTTGAGTATGACTTTAATCGCATCAAGGTAATTAAAATTAGCTGTTTACATGGTAGTTTCTTAATCGGAGTATTGTCTTAATCGGGTTAATGTTGGATTATTGTTGTCCGTGTAAACGTACTGAGTGGCACACGGCAATGCCTATGTGCTCTGAGAACTGGGAGATGTTCCCGGTTTCTAGCCTTGGGTCACACTCTAGGGAGCAGTCTGTGTTCTCATGACTGAGGTGTGTGTATGTGTTTGCACTATAAAACAGAATGGCCTTTTGTCACTGAGGGGGTAAAAAAAAAAAAGCCAACTTTTTTTTAAACCAACTAAGTCAAGTCCTAATCTAATAAGAGCCAATGAAAATCAGCTGATCTTCACTCAGATGTGGATTTGTTTTCCTCACAGCAACTTGTGGCACATCCCACTGACGTACAGCAATGACAGTTGTAGCAACTCCAGCTCCTGCATGCAAAGGTTTTATTTGAAGGACAAGACGGGTAATAATATATATTTTTTTCTGGTTTTACTCTTGTAACTATAGAAACCAACCTTGGTCCAATTTGATCGTTGCATTATGGAAAACATAATTAATAGCACATGAGGAAAATAATGCAGTAAATCACAGAACTCTTGTCACAGCAGTTGATATTAACCTTTTTTTTCCTAATCTTTTTCAGCCACCTTTAACATTACAGGCAGTGTGAAGTGGCTGAAGTTTAACTACGGGAATGATGGCTTCTACATCGTGGACTATGGAGATGAAGGGTGGAGGGTACTGATTGAGGCCTTGAAGGAAAACGTGAATATTCTTCCACCGGAGGACCGAGCATCTCTCATTAATAATGTCTTTGCTCTGTCAAGGTAGATGGAATTTGGTTTAAGCTACATTTTATTAAAGATTCAAAGATATACACTGAGGAGAAAAAGTATTTGATCCCCTGCTGATTTTGTACGTTTGCCCACTGACAAAGAAATGATCAGTCTATAAATTTAATGGTAGGTTTATTTGAACAGTGAGAGACAGAATAACAACAAAAAAATCCAGATAAACGCATGTCAAAAATGTTATAAATTGATTTGCATTTTAATGAGGGAAATAAGTATTTGACCCCCTCTCAATCAGAAAGATTTCTGGCTCCCAGGTGTCTTTTATACAGGTAACGAGCTGAGATTAGGAGCACACTCTTAAAGGGAGTGCTCCTAATCTCAGTTTGTTACCTGTATAAAAGACACCTGTCCACAGAAGCAATCAATCAATCAGATTCCAAACTCTCCACCATGACCAAGACCAAAGAGCTCTCCAAGGATGTCAGGGACAAGATTGCAGACCTACACAAGTCTGGAATGGGCTACAAGACCATTGTCAAGCAGCTTGGTGAGAAGGTGACAACAGTTGGTGCGATTATTCGCAAATGGAAGAAACACAAAAGAACTGTCAATCTCCCTCGGCCTGGGGCTCCGTGCAAGATCTCACCTTGTGGAGTTGCAATGATCATGAGAACAGTGAGGAATCAGCCCAGAACTACACGAGAGGATCTTCTCAATGATCTCAAGGCAGCTGGGACCATAGTCACCAAGAAACAATTGGTAACACACTACGCCGTGAAGGACTGAAATCCTGCAGTGCCCGCAAGGTCCCCCTGCTCAAGAAAGCACATACACATGCCCGTCTGAAGTTTGCCAATGAACATCTGAATGATTCAGAGGACAACTGGGTGAAAGTGTTGTGGTCAGATGAGACCAAAATGGAGCTCTTTGGCATCAACTCAACTCGCCGTGTTTGAAGGAGGAGGAATGCTGCCTATGACCCCAAGAACACCATCCCCACCGTCCAACATGGAGGTGGAAACATTATGCTGTGGGAGTGTCACCCAAGATTTGACGGTACATGCCCCGTCCATCGGGGACAGGACAACTTCACCGCATCAAAGGGACGATGGACGGGGCATGTACCGTCAAATCTTGGGTGAGAACCTCCTTCCCTCAGCCAGGGCATTGAAAATGGGTCATGGATGGGTGTTCCAGCATGACAATGACCCAAAACACACGGCCAAGACAACAAAGGAGTGGCTCAAGAAGAAGCACATTAAGGTCCTGGAGTGGCCTAGCCAGTCTCCAGACCTTAATCCCATAGAAAATCTGTAGAGGGAGCTGAAGGTTCGAGTTGCCAAACGTCAGCCTCGAAACCTTAATGACTTGGAGAAGATCTGCAAAGAGGAGTGGGACAAAATCCCTCCTGAGATGTGTGCAAACCTGGTGGCCAACTACAAGAAACGTCTGACCTCTGTGATTGCCTACAAGGGTTTTGCCACCAAGTACTGAGTCAGGTTTTGCAGAGGGGTCAAATACTTATTTCCATCATAAAAATGCAAATCAATTTATAACATTTTTGACATACGTTTTTCTGGATTTTTTTGTTGTTATTCTGTCTCTCACTGTTCAAATAAATCTACCATTAAAATTATAGACTGATCATTTCTTTGTCAGTGGGCAAACGTACAAAATCAGCAGGGGATCAAATACTTTTTTCCCTCACTGTAGTCATAACAATACTTTGGTAGTTTGCTTTTAAACATAACATTTAAAGCTTATCCTAAGGTGAGAAAGTTCAACAAAGGGTTTTTGACAATTTATTTCACGTTGTTTGTTTATTCAGGTTGGGAAAGGTGTCGTTCAGACAAGTGTTGAGTCTCTTGACGTATTTAAAGAATGAAACGGAGACGGCGCCGCTGACTGAAGCCCTGATGCAGCTCGGCTCCATCTACAGGCTGCTTGAGAAAAGATCCGATTTAAATCTAGTGTCCCGGATGAAGGTTTCTTTTTCTCCCAATTCACATTACATCAGCTAGTTTTGATTTATTGAGTAATTGCTTTGAATGAATGACAAGTCCAGGACAGGTGCAGATGGAAATTCAACAAGGACAGATTATTCTCTTCTTTTCTTCTAGAGCTATATTTTTGATCATTTTGGCGA
This sequence comes from Ameiurus melas, assembly GCA_012411365.1. Taxonomy (NCBI): domain Eukaryota; kingdom Metazoa; phylum Chordata; class Actinopteri; order Siluriformes; family Ictaluridae; genus Ameiurus; species Ameiurus melas. The sequence continues at coordinate 15,067,753 of CM022773.1, read as the reverse complement.
ACTGATGGACAGCCAGTCATGGGGAGAAGAGACTTCTGTTTCTAAAATGAGTCTGAGGTCGGTCCTGCTGGAGACAGCCTGCACCCTCAACAGACCAAACTGCACTGAGCGTGCCAAACCCCTCTTTGATCAGTGGATATCCTCAAATAAGACGTAGGTTTGAGCAATGAATTTCTATAGCTCTATAGTTTCAAATAGCTATATAGAATATTTTCCTGTAATAAGCTTTTTAAAATAGTTTTAGCTTTTATGTTATTGTTCGTTGTTAGTTTCTTTATGAAATTTAGATGCCGTTTTATTGTGGATTCTCTTATTTTAATAATTCATGAATCTCTATCTATTATTTTAGTTTCATTGATTTTACTGCCTGATAAGTGTGTGTGTGTGGCTGCTATGTAGGTTGTTGTTCAAGTTAGTGTATTTTCCTCCTGAGGTTTCAATACCAAACTCTTAGAAACAAAGTGTTTTGATGTTAAATTCAAAGTAACCCTGCCCCAGATTCACTCTATTTCCTGTCAGTAACTATGTTCTGCTTTTCACTTGAATGTCACTTGGAAACACAAAAAATGCATTGCTTTTTATGTTTAAAAAAAAAAAATTAATTGGCTAAAACTAAATGAATTTAAAAAAACAACGGCATGAACACATGAATGTAAAAATCTGCAGCTTTCTATGATCATTGTTTGCTATCGTAATCAAATGTTGAACTGACCGCTAAATCGTTCTGAAGTTCGTAATATCACACCTATTTGTACGTTTGCCAGGTGCAAATCCGAGCGAAATTGACTGATTATTTATTTTTCTCTCTCGTCGGTCCAGATATCCCGTACACATCTGCACCACTGCAGCCCGCTCTATGCAACTACAAAACAAAAAGTGCAGAATATTTGTTTCGCTTTCTGCAGTTGTCGATTCAGGGTTGAACCACTTTCTCACTGCAATGAAACGATGCTAAAATTCCAATGAATCTTACCAGACAGGTTTTAGGATGTTTATCAGATTGCTGTGACACAGTGATATGTGTATCTCTTTATTTCAGGATTCCTGGAGACCTCCTGAGAGCAGTTCTGTCTGTGGCAGCCCAAACTGAGGAAGGTTGGAATACATTGTATGAATCTTACGTACATTCCATCTGCGACTCGGAGAAAAGCAAAACACTGCAGGCTTTAGCCAGCACTCAGGATATGCAAAAAATCGCATGGTAAGGCGCATGATGCATCAACCATCCATCAACAATTTGGAAAGGTTCTTATGGTGTTCACAAGTGAAATCCTCTTCCTTGTAGGATCCTAAAAGCAGGTCTTGATGGAAGTGCGATACAGACCCCTGAACTTCCTCTTGTGATTAACAGAGTAAGCAGACATTTTGCAGGTTACCTGTACACTTGGGATTTTGTGAAGGAGAACTGGGATAAACTCACACAAAAGTAAGTGAATGCAGTATGGTACGTGTGAAAATGGGTCAAATGAATGTTTAAGTTAACTCATTGTAATATGATCATATATTTCTAACACAGTTATTCCCTTTTTAAGATTTCCCATTGGCAGTTTCCCTTTGCAAAGCATTATCATGTCTACGACCAGCCAGTTTTCTACAAAGACCCACCTTGAGGAGGTTGGTTCCTTCATGCAAATCAGATTGCTTTTGTAGATCTTTAAATTGAGTGAAACCTAAACCATCATGATTTGCATCTCTGCTCAGGTTCAGAGGTTTTTCAGCTCTCTAAAGGAGAGAGGATCTCAGATGAGGAGCGTTCAGGAGGCCATCGAGAACATTCAGCTGAACATGTTCTGGGTGGAGAACAACCTGGGCACACTCAGGGAGTGGCTATAGGCTCAGAGGGCAAACTTCTTCACACACACACACACACGCACACACAAACGCACGAACATACTCCTCAGGTGATGAGGCCGAGCACTTGTGATTGATGTTACAGAGATCACGGCCAGAGTCAAATGTGTGCAGAGATGTGTCGGAATACTTTTTTGACTTCTTACCGCGATTTTTCTGTAGGAATTTTTCGATTGCAAACCAGAGGTGCTAAACTCTACCATTTAGCTGTAGCATTTCGATTTATATGAAAAATTCTGCTTTTTCAGCAGTCCGACTAAACACACACAAAATCCACCTGGCAGAAAAGGGCAAAAAAAAAAGGCAGGACACGGACCTGTTTTTGCCTCACTTGGGACACATCTGATTCAAATTTTATGTCTCTTTCATCAGAATATCCCATACTGTGGTGAATTCTGTTGGGGTTTTTGTTTGTTTGTTTGGGGGTTTTTTTTATTTGCTTTTTAGGATTTTTTTGTTAGCACCTCCTGAAAAACAATGGTTAAGGAAAGATTTTGATTATCATGCTGTAAATAAGGTAGCACATTTCCTGCCTGCCTAGCCTTCATGCCTTTCTTGCTGCTTCAAGTTGTGTGGGAAACTATGCTGACCTTTTGCTTTTCTTTTGGCCCGTCCCTGCACACATGCGGCTATGGTTTATGACTGTTTGCACTATTGGGAATTCCAGCTTGCTCAGGGTTACTCCAGTTCGTGAACGATTGCGCTTGATGGCTACAGACCGATCCTCTGAGGTGTCTATTCAACATGCCTTTCACCTACATTGCCAAAACAATAGTCATTTAATGAGAAAATGACTTCTGAATTTGAGATCCTGCAATGAGGGAAGCATGTCAAGAGCTCTAGAAGACCTTGAGATGGTTTATCTGTCTAGATGTGTGCAGACAATCAGTCTTGTAAGGCATTTGCTAAACCATTTTATTTATTTTTATTTTTTTAAATGAATGGAATTTGCAATGCTTGTATCTGGTACTGTGTAAATACTCTCTTGCCTTAGCAGTTTTCCTCATAAGCCTTATTCTTTAAGTTTGTTGCAGTTTGGAAGTATTGATTTTATTGTGTTTTATAGATTTTATGCAGACTTGCACATAGTGAAGTCAGAGGGTTTTATTTGACATGACAGATATTAAGTTAAAGATTAGATTTTAAGTGTGGAAATTTGTTCGTATATTTAGGTTTTGTTATGCACAGAATTAAGCGTGTATATTAAAAAAAATTATGTAATATTTTCACGCATCAGGAACAAGACAAGTGTCATTGAATCATTCATTTGAGCTGCAAATTCACTGAGCATGCAGGTGGGCTGAAAATTTGCAGTTGTCATACTGTGATGGCAGCATTGCTGGACATAGTTTGTGTTTGCATTTTCAAACGGGCCATGCTAGTTTCCTCCCCTTTAACATTGATGCACACAAAAGCTCTTTTGTCTGCAGTCTGATAAAGGAGTTGTGAGCCACCTCATGATTGGCTGGGCACACCAGCCCTTTAAAGATAAGATTACCACCATAAAAGATCAGTTTTGCGTCATAAATACTGTAGCAGTTCAGTGGAATTTTTTTTCAATTCTCAGTCCGGGTTTATGTGAAGATCAAAAAACACCAAATTATTAGATGTATCAGATACAGTTGGATCCAAATGTATTTGTACAGTGACACAATTTTCATACTTTTGCCAATGTACACCCACCACAATGGATTTGAAATGAAGCAATCAATATATGATTGAAGTATAGACCTTCAACTTTAATTCAAGGGTTTTAACAAATGTATTGCTGTTTATGAATTACAGTTATTTTTAGTCACAATTTTCCCAAGCTCAAAAGTCATTGTTCAACTGACTGGTGAGCAGTTTCATGACCAGATATAGCCTGTTTCCTAGTTATTTCATGACAAAAGGGCTGGAGTTGATTCCAGGTGTTGAATTTACATTTAGTAGGTGTTCATTGGAACTCTATATGCAACCCAGAGCGGGGTCCGTAAGTGAAGGAGGCCATCAACGGGCTGAAAAAACCCAGAACAGACGTATCAGAAAGATAGCAGGAACATTGGAGTGACCAAATCAACAATTTTTGGTACATTCTTAAAAAGATGAAATGCACTGGTGAGCTCAGCAACACCAAAAGGCCTGGAAGACCACAGAAGTAAAGTAGTGGATGATTGCATAATTCTTCATTGTTGAATAAAAACCCTTCACAACATCTAGCCAAGACAAGAACACTCTGGAGGAGGTAGGCGTATCATTGTCAAAGTCTACAAGCAAGAGATGCCTTCATGAACGTAAATACTGACTCTTTACCTCATGATGCAAACCATTCAAGAACAGAGAGGGCAGATTAGATTTAGCTAGAAAACATCTTTTAAAAAATAAATAAATAATTAAGCATGTCCGATTTTGGAACAAGATTTTTTGGACAGATGAAACCAAGATTAACTTGTACCAGAATGATGGGAAGAGACGAGTATGGAGAAGGAAAGAAAGGGCTCATGATCCAAGGCATGCCACGTCATCTGTCAAACATGGTGGAGGAAGTGTTAAGGCATGGGCATGTACGGACGCCAATGGAACTGGGTCACTGGTGTTTATTGATGTGACTGATGATAGAAGAAGCAGGATGAATTCTGAAGTATATAGAGCTATACTTTTTGCTCAGAGTGAGTCAAATGCTGCAAAAAGGCTAAGACGGTGCTTCACAGTACATATGGATAATGACCCAAAACATACTGCGAAGCAACTCAAGTGCTTCCTAAGGCAAAGAAATGGAATGTTGTTAAATGTATGAGTCACCTGACCTCAACCCAATTGGGCATGCTTTTCACTTACTGAAGACAAAACGGCCTGGCAAAGCATCTCCGGGGAGGAACCTCTGCATTTGGTGATGTCCATGTATTAAAATAAATCCTTATAGTTATAACTGTTCATTTGTCCAAGTACTTCTGAGCCTGTGAAAATGTTTAATGCAATCATTTTGTTAAACCCCTTGAATTAAAACTCTACACTTCGATCACATCTTGCTTTATTTCAAATCCATTGTGGTGGTGTACAGAGGGAAAAATTACAAAATCTGTCACTGTACAAATACTTATGGACCTGACTTTTCAGTAATTTTATCCACTGACACACACTCACAAACCCAAAGGTTCTTAAAATGCTCTGACATGGAGGATTAGTCTGAAATCCTATCCACGGTTTTTGCAAACCTGATAAAGCATTACAGGATTTATTTCCATCTCTGACGAAAGAGATCAGGGTAGCAGGAGTTAAAAATCATGAGGTAAATGTTTCTTGTCTTGGTTGAATGCTTTATGAGCACCTTGTTTGATATTAACTGTTTGTCAATGTTAATGTAAAACACATGGATACAATATAAAAACTCTCCAGATCTTACTCTTCTTGACTTCATGTTTCATCATGATAATGTATAATATTAGGGATGCATTGGAAGTTTGGTTACACCAAATATGGCCAAAACGACACAATATTTTTGGCCAAAAAAGGAAAAATACTGAATTTTGTACAGGGAAAAAGTCTTACCCTGTTACCCAGGGGCAGGTATCAGGTTTGATACCACCTGAAATGAATCCGGTGAATATTCAGAGAACATATGAAAGTTTGAAATTATAAATAATAGTTAACAAGTTTTAATTTAGTATTAATAAATTACATTCAATTATCTAATAATAATAATAATAATAATAATAATGCAGTATGGTAAATATTATTAATGAGATCATAAATCAGTACATTTATACCCTCGTGATACTATGTGGACTATTTTTTTTTTATTATTTTTTTTTTAGAAGTTATTATTATTATTATTTTTGTGTATCTGTGTGCTATTGCCACATCTGAAAGGCTTTTCACTGAATGTATTGGCACTGTGATTTTGGAGTTGTGGGCTTTAAATTTGAATCTGGTACATTTCTAGATACAGCTGCATCAATGCTATTTTCTGGTATGGAATGTTGGTATGCATGTATGCATCAGTATGCATAACTTTGTTTTATATATATATATATATAAAAACATTACAGGTGCTGGTCATAAATTATACTATACTATACCTCTTTAGCAATGACCTTTTGTGTCTTGCCCTCCTTGTGCAAGGTGTCAATGGTCGTCTTTTGGACAGCTGTCAGGTCAGCAGTCTTCCCCATGATTGTGTAGCCTACAGAACTAGACTGAGAGACCATTTAAAGGCCTTTGCAGGTGTTTTGAGTTAATTAGTTGATTAGAGTGTGGCACCAGGTGTCTTCAATATTGAACCTTTTCACAATATTCTAATTTTCTGAGATACTGATTTTGGGGTTTTCATTAGTTGTCAGTTATAATCATCAAAATTAAAAGGAATGAACACTTGAAATATATCAGTCTGTGTGTAATGAATGTATACATTATACTAGTTTCACTTTTTGAATGGAATTACTGAAATAAATCAACTTTTTTGATGATATTCTAATTTATATGACCAGCACCTGTGTATATAATTCTTTTTTTTTTTAAGCAGACCTGAAGGCTGGAGCTCAAGAGCTCTGTGATAGAAGTCAGTTTTTCCAGATCCAGCTTCAAAATGCATTTCATACTTACTCATTCAGAAAATACAAAGATGAAGTCCAAAGTTTGTGGACAGTTACACAGACCTCATATGGGTACCAGACAGTAGTATTGCTGCATCCTTATCTCCATTGGAAACAATAACTGAATTATTCAAGTAAAGATTAGGGGCCCATCTCACTGTTTCTATGATTATTAAGGTCACATTTGAGCTCCTTCTCAAGGGGCTGAGGCTCAATTTTTGCTTGTGTGATACTGAACTGTCATTGTAATTCACCTGTGAAAATGCTCAGAGGTCAATTTTCTGTTAGTCCTCCAGCACCTGTTTGTTATAATCTCTTTAGTACTGTCAAAATCCATGTACAACAGCTGAATGAATGAATAAATTAATGAATCAATGTGTTGATTAATTGATAATTGCTTGATGTTTCTTTGTATTTACTGTTACAGATTGAAATATACATTTTCCCACTGGTGTTTTTTTATTTATTTCAGATCAGATCAGTAATCAGTTTTGCTAGTTAGAGTGTCATAGTGAACATGAACATTTTTCATTGCATGTAGTCTTGTCCTCTGTCAATGTCCTGCCCATATATTTTGTGAAAAATCTTTCCACAGGATTTGCCCACATGATTCTAAAGTATGTACAGTGTGTGTGTGTGTGTGTGTGTGTGTGTGTGTGTGTGTGTACAGCACTGTGCAGACGTTTTAGGCACATGCAAAGATTCCTTTGTAATAATGAAATCTACTGTTTCTACATAAAATATTGTAAACAGTAGTAAATTAAACAAAGTCAATATTTGGTGTGACAAAATTGTAAATAGTAGTTTCTGATACAGTTAGTGCAGTTTTATAAGGATATGAGCTGTAAGTGTTATTGAGCATCTTGCAGAACCAGACACGGTTCTGGAGACTTTGATTGTCGCATTTGCTTCTTATTTTTGCAGCAAAATCCAGCAGCCTTCATTGTGGGTTTTTTTTTTTGTCTGCAAATGGTCTCTTACCACTTTATGCTGCTTCCTTTACTGACATACAAACATTTATCTGCAACATTTAATTTTCTGATGGAAAACACAGTTTGGAATCTAAAAGGTTTTTGTATTGACTCAATGTAGTTATAAAATAAAAATCTATACAGGTTGTACTTTTTTATATATATATATATATATATATATATATATATATATATATATATATATATATATATATGTGCGCGCCTAGGACTTTTGCACAGTTTTGTCTGTGTGTATGTGGAAGCAAATGCCACACTGCTTTCAGATGAGGTGTGGCAATGCCACAGAACACGTTTTTCATGTTGTTGTTGTGGGTTTTTTTTTTAATTATAAATGTTTTGTGTGTTGTTCATCCATCCATCTTTAACCGCTCACTCCTTTTCAGGGTCGTGGGAAACCTGGAGCCTATCCCAAAGAGCGTTGGGCACAAGGCGGGGTACACCCTGTACAGGGTGCCAGTCCATCACAGGGCACACAGTCATACACTACGGACACTTTAGACACGAGATCTGCACAGAGGGACGTCCCAGAGTGATCTCAAAGTACCCTGAAATGGGGCTCCCTTTTTATACAATTGAAACACCTCTCGTTTGCCCAAAATACTATTACATGTGATAGCCTGTCTGCATTTTTTTTTTTTAAACCTCAGACATCTTGAGACCTGTTGCATTTGCACTATTAAGTGCTTTCTTTTTTAAAACCAACCTCTGCTTTTTATGGCGTGTCTGAGCTGATTTTGAGTGAGGACATTTATCACCCGTGTGCTTTTTCTCCTTTATAGTGGGTAACTGTATGCTTTTTCTGCATTGTTATTTGCATATGTACTGTATGATTTAGTAAAATTATCATTAGCCATTACTTTGCTGGAGATTACTCTGAGTCTGTGTATGAGTGAGTTCATGCTCTTGGGAATGTGTGCTGTGTGTTGCACTTCCTCTTTTTGGTCAGGCTTTAGGCCTTGCTATAATTAACTTTTACGAGACATTGTCTATAAGGAAGAGAGCGTGACACTGTTCTTTCCTATATTCTCACTAAATTTTAATTCTCCCTATTTTATTACCCTTGTGTTTTATTTCTATCAAAAATCTTATCACTAGCTAGCTTAGAGAGAAAAATTAGTTATGATGGGTGAATGTGACATGCAGCTAGCTTGCTAGTAGTTAACTACTAAGTCAGCTATCAGCCAGATAGGAATCCAGGCACCCATCCCCCCACCCCCCACAACAATCTGTCTCAAATGCTTGTGTAATAGTTAGGTAGGTTAAATGATTTGTCTAACACAGGCAGGTGAAAGACCATGTGACCAGGTAGTGACCAGACCAGTATGAATATGAGTACCTGTAAGATAAAAGAGACCTCTCTCAGGGGGTTCCTTGTAGATCCAAAGAGGTCAAGAATAGTTGATTAACTTTTCAACATATAAACTGTAAAATAAGTTGTCCCTCCCTGTCTGAAAGCAGAAGTGCAGAAAAATATTTTGTAGATCCCCCTCGTGCAACCAAAACAGCTCAAAACATGCCATTGAGGCATGGACTCCACAAGACCTCTGAAGGTGTGGCGTGGTATCTGGCACCAAGACGTTAGCAGCAGATCCTTTAAGTCCTGAGGTGGGGCCCCGTGGATTGGACTTGTTTATCCAGCATTTCCACAGATGCTCAATCAAAGTTTACTGCACACTGCATGAGTAAACAAGCACATTTCTAAGTGACCCCAAAATTTTGAACGGTAGTATGTCTGTGCTTATCTATCTATCTATCTATCTATCTATCTATCTATCTATCTATATATATATATATATATATATATATATAGAGAGAGAGAGAGAGAGAGAGAGAGAGAGAGAGAGAGAGAGAGAGAGAGAGAGAGGTACCTTTTGGCAAACTCCAGGTAGGCTGTCATGTGCCTTTTACTGAGGAGTGGCTTCCGTCTGGCCACTCAAACATACAGGCCTGAGTGGTGGACTGCTGCAGAGATGGTTGTTCTTCTAGAAGGTTCTCCTCTCTCCACAGAGACACGCTGGAGCTCTGTCAGAGTGACTATCGGGTTTTTGGTCACCTCCCTGACTAAAGCCCTTCTCCCCTGATCGCTCAGTTTGGCCGGGCGTCCAGCTCTAGGAGGAGTCCTGGTTGTTCCAAACTTCTTTCATTTACAGATGATTGAGGCCACTGTGCTCATTGGGATCTTTAATGCTGCAGAAATGTTTGTGTTCCCTTCCCCAGATCTGTGCCTCGATACAATCCTGTCTCGGAGGTCTACAGACAGTTCCTTGGACTTCATGACTTGGTTTGTGCTCTGACATGCATTGTTAACTGTGGGACTTTATATAGACAGGTGTGTGCCTTTCCAAATCATGTCCAATCAACTGAATTTACCACAGGGGGACTCCAATCAAGTTGTAGAAACATCTCTAAGATATTCAGTGGAAACAGGATCCACCTGAGTTCAATTTTGAGTGTCATGGCAAAGGCTGTGAATACTTATGTAAATGTGCTTTTTATGTTTTTTATTTGTAATAAATTTGCAAAGTTTCAAACAAACTTCTTTCATGTTCTCGTTGTGGGGTATTGTTTGTAGAATTTTGAGGAAAACAATGAATTTAATCAATTTTGGAATAAGACTGTAACATAAAATGTGGGAAAAGTGAAGCGCTGTGAATACTTTCCGGATGCACAAATATATATATATATATATATATATGGGGTATAGTGGCTCTCCCCACTGATTTCTGTCTTGTCTCCACCCCGTTATGTGACTGGTTTGATCCTAATGTCTCAGCTGTTCTGTGTTATATCCTTAGATTGTGTGTATATTTAAATCCCTGTGTGTCTTTGGTCTGGGCCAAGTATTGTTTCTGTGATTTGCCACCTTTGCTTCTCATTCCACTTTGTTTTTGATCCTGTTCTCGTTTTCATTTGTGGTTCTTGTTTAAGTCCTGTTTTGCCGATCGCCTGACCCACTTGCCTGTTTTGTGACTGTTTTTGCCCTACAAATTGGATTTGTCTGCCTGCCTGCCTATCTTCATTAAAAGCTTTAACTGCACTTGCATCCATCTCCAAACCCTGTTTACCTGACAACCATGGAATGAGATTTCTTTCCTAAATAGCTGCTGTACAGAACGTGTTCACCTCCACCACTCAGCGAGCATCACATAATGGCATATTTGGTAAATAAATGGTAAATATATATTTACAGAGGTATGTGGACTATATGTGAAGGACACCCTCATCTCTGGGATGCTTTGCATGCACTGGGCAAGCTGTGCTCTTCATACACAATTGAACAAGTGTGCATTACTGTGTTCGGTATATCAATCATTTTTCCATTTGAATAGTTGAGTGATTGTATAGGTTGGTATGTTGTGGATGTCATATATTCCTGTGCTTGTACTTTGAGTTATTGGTTTTGTAATTCATCACCAGAGAAGCAGTGATCATAATTAATCTTAATTATGTTTAATAATTCTGCACAATAAATTTAACCATACAATAACTAATTTACAATTAATATACAGTTGCAATCAAATTTATTCAACCCCCATTTCAAATCAGGTTTATTGTCAAATTGATATGCTTTCAGCTGTTTGCAAATCAAACAAAAGCAACTGAAATAGTTAATACAACGAGTGGTTTCCCCAAATGATTAGTTGCATCAAGTGTGCTTGAGACAACATCTCTGTTTTGCATATGTGTGCTGTTGTGAGGGATTCTATTCAGTGTGTTGAATAAGTTTGAAACTGGAGAAATCATTATACATTGCATTGTCAGTTGAATTTGGGCAAAACACTTGAAGCATTCGTGTGTTGAACTATTTCAATTGCTTCTGTCTGATTTGTAAACAGCTTAAAGTCAAAATTTTGACAAGAATCTTGATTTGCAATGGGGGTTGAATAATTGAGTGCAACTTTAAGTTCCAATAGGAAAAGGCCGTTTATATGAAATTAGGTACAAAAGTGGTGGTAATAAAAAAATAAAATAATAATAATAATAATAATTACAAACTGTGAACAGCAAATGCTAATTTTTTATGTCTTCACAGGAACCTTCAGCTCAAACCAAGAGTAGATATTCAGAGCTATTCCTGGGCAGCAAGAAACACAATCAGTCATGTGGTCCAATATTTTTGATCACTTGAAAAAATGGGTGGGTTCCAACAAAAGGTGCCATGTTCTAAATTGTTTAACACATCTAGATGTAAATACGAGGACATGAAAGCTGAAATTCTATCATCTTATATTCATCTTTTGATCTCAAACGCAAATGTCTTCAATGTGTAACCAAAACATCATAAAATTGGCCTTGCTGTTCCAATACTTTCAGAGGGAAAAGTATTTACCATTGTGCAGCTGTTAGGAAGCAAAACAAAAGAGTGTATAAGTAACATACAAGTGGCTGCATTCACTAATGGGCAAGAAATGGGCTTTCTGCTGTACACTGTCTTATCTTGTCATTTCCATCTGCTCTTTATCTTGACTCTCCACCATAATCTTTACTTCCACATCTTTTGAAATTTGCACATCTTCCTTCATCTGCACCTCATCCTTCGCTTTTATGACTTTTTCAGCCTTCTCCTCCTTCTTCAACTTCCAGTAGAACATGAGGTTTTTCTCGGGGTAGGTCACTTTGGCAAGTGGTAGCTTGTAGATTGTCTTTGTCTCCGTAGTAATCAAGAGGAAAGTGAGGGCAGACAGGCAGAAAGGCCACGTGCATGCTGGAAGCCCAAACTGAGATATGAAGCATTAAAAACTGATTACAAAAAAGGCAAGTTTGGAACACCCTTGCTAGAATAGGCTTTCATTTAAGTTTTTCCATTGAGAATAACAACATACTTACAGTCGCCATCACATTGCCAATTGCGGAGCCGAGATATGCACAGAAAAATGCTAAAGGGTAAATGAGAGAGGAAAGTCATTAGTGGCTGATCATACTGGAAATGGTTGTTACATAACCAGAATCATTTAGCACTCGGGAAAGAGGAAATGGTTGTGATAGGCATCATACCACAGGCTATAGAGAGAAGATGAACCTGCCACGTGAGTGCATAGAACATTCCACCGATTGCAATGCAAGCCAAGACACAGTTGTATCCCCACAGTCCAAAGTAGATGTTCTTAAATGGTGCCGCAAGAGCAAGACCTAAAATAATACATTTCAGATTATTTCACTGATTAAATTACTTGGCCTTCTTGGATCACTTGGGGTAATATTACAAAATGTCTTACATGAAAAGGGAAAATTTTGCTTCTCTTGTATTGGAATTCACTCGATTTTCTCCACAATTTAGTCACTTGCCAATTCCGACCCACCCACCAGCTCTCCCCATTCATATACGTAATGTAACATACTCAGAAGAAAGTGTTATTAACCCTCTTTTGCATACATTTGTTTACAGATGCCCACAATTGGCTAGTGTTGCTGTAATTGACAGGGGAGAGAGAGTATGCCATCCCTCTTACCCAGAGCACAGCCAATATTGCTACAAATGGTATTGTCATGATTCAAAATCGTGTTCTCCCAATGACAGGGTGAGAACTTTTCTCTTGCACAATTTAGGAGACCCTTTATTAAACTTTTCTTTAGGACATTGTGATTGAAGCCAGAGTAGAGAATGAAACATGCACGGTTGAGTCTTACCTGACACCATCCCGATAGATGAACCAATGACAGCATGCATGCAAGTTATTGGTGAAGAAATAAACAGGGCCACAATGAATATGCCTCCTGTCCAAGGATTGTCACAGCCATACACCTGCCCAATGCCAACAGGAATGGACTGGAAGAGCTGTGGAAATCAGTTCATGTAAAGTGTACGTGATTTAGAATGCAGTGTGTAAGTGCTGCTATTGATTATTGAAGTGCTATCTTAATGTGATGTTGCATAAAATAACAACCATGTTTACTTGAGAAACAATGTGGCATTTCAAGCTAGCTGAAATTCCACACTGACTGAACAAAGACTTCCACTCATGACTTTAGTATCAGAAGATTCTAGCAACAACTCGCAGAAGATTCTAGCAACAACTGTTCAAGATTTTTTTTTTTAAGTATGCACGCACACTTCCAGCAAGGCTCTTACCAAAGCATAATCTAGCTCAGACCATGTGATATTGGGGAAGGAGGCGATTGGCTGGATGAGGATCTGGGGGAAGTGGTGGTTGTAGTGGCCTGTAGCTACCATATGAAGACACACCAGAATGTTAAAAGGCAGAGTAAACACTGGCAGATCCCACCGACTGTTGATAGAGGCCAGGGCACTGGACACAATCGGGCTGTAAGACATGAAACAATCAGGATTGATCAAGAATTGGCTTTTTGACAATCTCTGCTCATGCAAGTTTTAAATGTCTAGTAAAGAGACTAGTTCTAGAGCTCCTTTCTTTATCGCAAGACTACAATGGCTGACAAGTAAGGAACAAGTAGGTTTTCTAGTATTTTCCAGTGGAGAGGGCAGCATTGTAATGAGTCTACTGGTACTTCTGTATAGCCTTCATTAACATATTACGAAAAAGATGACGCACAACCCTCATACAAGATTCCTCAAAAGTTTGCAAGAATTTTGAAAGTCCATTTTAACTCTTGCCTTAAGAATAATCTGTGCCCCAAATCAGTTTCATGTTTTGATACTTAATAAAGATACCATGGTCAACCCGAGACAGCGTCAACCTTAGTGTTCTTGGAATTTTGCATTCCTGCACCGTATCACTCAATCAGATCTACCTCAGTGCCAAAACTGAATATTATTTACGTCACTACATCACATGTACATACAACTCTGGCTGATGTTATCTGTTTTATCTTGAATTTTGTCTTATGGCAACGTGCCACTCTGACCTCTCTTGACATCTGTCTACATCAGTCATGCACCAGTACGCTGCCGTTCCTCGACTTATTGGACATTTTCAATCAGTATAAACTAATAATTTATTTTATTGAAGCAATTCTGTTAAGATTAGTCGGGACACCACTGGCGTTCTTGAGTTTAGCTGCTGCTGAGCAGGGGGATGGGAAAGGGGCAGGGGATGGGATGGGGGAAGGCTTTTGAGCCGCCTGATATCCAAACAGTTCACACCTGTCCACAGTAACACAGGTATAAAATCAACAGCACAACTAAAGCTTTTTTGATAGTAAAAGACAAAATACAACTGGCACATTAAAATGATAACATCTAAATCCAAGATCAGACTTTTATAAAAAGGTTTACTACCTTACATTACCTACATTACAAAAATCCAGTTTTCCATAAATCCATAAATCATGCACAATTATAATAAAATATAGTCCATCAGCTTTATTGAAGAAAATTTGAAAAGTTTCACATGATGTCATCTTCGAAATGCCTTATGTGTTTTGGTATCCCACCCCTCTGGAATTTAGCCATATATTGTAGTGACATTCAAAAATATCACTATGTGCCTTGGCTATGCTGAACCAACCACCTCCTAAATTTTTAATAGGACAGTCTAACTTAATTGACACCCACATGGAACAATTGAAGAAACTACTATCTTTCAAATAAGACCTTACTTGCCAAGCTTGACCATTCCAAATAACCAAATGCGTTATTTCCCCCTTTACACAGTTTTATGCACACAGCTATTGGTCTGGAGCTGTCTATGCTGTCAGTCAGCGGGTACAAGACAATCAGCTCATAGTGCCACAAGGCTTTGTTCTGCAAATAACAATTATGGTTGTTCCTCCAAAAGTTTAGAGAGTAAGTTTTGGCATGTTTTAGTCCTTGCAGAGTTTGCTTTTTCTGATCACTAGCTTTCTCCTGATCCTTCTGGGGCCACCCCCATCACCCACATGGAGGTTTCCACTGCAAAACTGACAGCTCAGTCAGAGAAGACGGGTCATTCGTGTGTCATTCATTTGAGCCATGAGGCCAGTGCTCCTGCACCTACAACACAACCTGAACAGGACAGGTGGCACAATATTAACGAGGATGATGTGTCTCTCATACAAAATCACTTTTCTCGTGCCCACACTCCTAGGGTAAAGCTTGATCACCACCAGCAGCACACTTCTCTAGAGCTGTTCTAGTTATTTTTTGGTAAAGCCACAGTCTCTGCAACAACATAAACCTGTATGCAGAGTAAAAGCAGAAGGGTATGTAGACAATGTGGAGTCCTGTAACTAGCCTGAAGACATGGAAATCCTTGGGCCTAGTCATGTACTGTGGCATAAAAAAGCCATCAAGAGATTGAGATTTGTGGAGAAAGGATGAGCTACATAATTTTCCATTCCCAACCCCTGTCCTGGCATTCTACAGATTTGAGGCAATATTCTGGATCCTGTACCAGAGCAACGTCAAATATGATGAGCAGGATGACCAGCTAAAAAGCACCACTGACTATGGATTTATGTGAATCCCATAAGGAAGCAGCTCTTATTGACATGCACGGTATACTACCAGCCTCACCAGAACCTGGCCATTGATGAAAGAATAGTAGCCACAAGGTGTATAATTGTGGATTTTGGGAGTGATGAAGCCATAAGTTAAGCAGGTCAGGGCCAGCGGAGGCTGCAGCTGTCTGTGACATGTCACAGGTGACAGAGAAGAGGCCTTGCTATCTAGTGACAATTGTGAACACCTTAATTTTTGCCAAAAGAGACAAAACCTCAGCTTGGAGAAAACATTGTGCACTCTGCCTTGAAAGGAAGATTTACAAATGCTGGTCTTGTGATGTCAAGCCAAGCTTGGGGATGATGTCAAGCCAAGCTCAACAATGTGCACTAGACTCTGATTCTTAATTGTTTTGTTATTCAGGTTTTTTGGCGCTTTTGTTTATGTTTTGAATATACTAGTTCATATTTTGCAATTTCATATTTGTTGTAAATAGTTATTTTATACCTAAAATCCAACCCCACGTCCATGTCATAGGAGGTGGAACCAACACCTTCTTCATGCTTATATTACATATATGGCAGTGCTAACAAGGCTCTGGTGCTGATTTCAGTAAAGGCTAAATGAGATGAATAAGTTTCAGACTTACTTGTGATAGTGCACATTTTGTAGCTGAGGTTCATGCTATTCCCATTTGTTACTTCATTTTAGTTTGGATATATTTTTCATGTCATTTGTTGGTGGTTTCTCCAATCTGAACATTTTAAGGAATGCTATTTCTAAAAGTTTTCTGCTACTTTTTGAGACTTTGTGCCCTTTTCAGAAGTGGTATTATCCCATTTGGAGACACTTTGGGGCAGTGGTAACTCAATGGTTGTGGCTCTGGGTTACTGATCAGAAAGTTGCCACTATTGGGCCCTTGAGCAAGGCCCTTAACTCTCTCTACTTCAGGGGTGCTGTATCATGGCTAACACTGCGCTCAGACCCCAGATTCCTAACAATCTGGCATATGTGAAGAAAATAATTTCACTGTGCTGTAATGTATATGTGACGAATAAAGGCTTCTTCTTCTTCTTCTTCTTCTTCTTTCCATTTGGAGACGTTTTTAGTTTTGTAAATTTTTAATGCTTATGGACAAGAACTTGTCTTGTAATCTCATATCACTTGATATCACATTTATTTTGAAGAAATAGACATTTGTGTGTGGAAAAAAAACAAAACTTTTTTTTTCTTTTTTCTTTTTTACTTTTGTCTAAATATATGCCCCTAGGTGGCTAGGTAAAAACAGAAATACTTATTAAAAACTACAAATGATTAAAGCATCAAGTGTCTACTTTCATATGAGCCATTAACCACAACTGTGGAGTGTGACATCTCAAATAAATTCACTGCTGAACACATGCACCCACAAAACTGGCAAAAATTCCACACTGTAAATTTATTTATCTCAAATTCCACACTGTAAGTTTATTTATCTCAAAAAATTTTAGGAAATTAATTACCTCAAAATTTTTAAGTTGATAAATCAATTTCTTTAAGCTAAATACCTTTAAATATAACAAGTTTGAGTTAAATTTTTATTTACCTACATTTTTTTTGAGTATATAATCTATCCGGTTTTACAGTGCATTTTTGGCCACTGGTAAAAATAATTAAATGGCAAACTTAAAATGGCAGTGCTTTTGATTAGAAATGCTATAAGATTCGAATTAACCATGCAAACAGAGACATAAGTATCACTGTATTTTCTTCACATATGCCAGATTGTTAGGAATCTGGGGTCTGAGCGCAGTGTTAGCCATGATACAGCACCCCTGAAGTAGAGAGGGTTAAGGACCTTGCTCAAGGGCCCAATAGTGGCAACTTTCTGATCAGTAACCCTGCTTTACATAAAATCCAAAGGTATATCTGCTTGTGGATCTACAGAACATACATGTACTCAGCATTATTTATACAGTGTATAGCATTTCTCTATTTTAAAAAGAATAGAATGAACAGAAAAATGAGTGACTGAAGCTCACCATGCCATTGACATAAAGATGTTGGGCAGCAGAAGCCACCAGTACCAGTCACCTGCATCAGAGAACACTGCCATTAGAAGACCAACCAGGATTCCATTGTATCCATACAGGCCAGCTGCGATTGCCCCTCTGAGAAAAACTGAACAATTACAACACTAGACAAACAGTAAACAATTATTTATGACATTGTATATGAATTGCAGCCTGAAAATACCTATTTTGTTTGAGAATGAGGGCTGAGATTGTGGCAAACAAAGTGCCCACAAAGCCATTGAGAGCCCACCATCTATTCTGGAGGATCAGTCCCGCGAAGATGATCAGTCCACTCAGAGGGTTGTTTACAAACATGACCTGTGCTGCACCTCTCAACACCCAATCAAAAATCTGAAGCAAGATACATTTCCCTGGACAAAACAAATTTCACAAAGATACAGTAAGAATCAGTAATATGCATAAAGATAAAGATAGTAAACAATGAAGAAGAAGAAATACAATTACTGATATATACATTCTTGCAAATGTTCAATCTAAAAAAGAATTTAACAGCAGAGCGTTTGTTCATCAGAGGAACCCATTAAGCAGCTAAAGACTACCCAAAGAACCCTTGAGGAATCCTATCCTCTCTAAGAATGTATAAAACCATTATCTTTTTACATTTCAATGTGGGCAAAGATTATGTAGATAATTATTTTATAGAACCTTAAATGAGAACTATCTGCAATAATGTGCTTGTTGCACTCTGATATCAGAGTGTGCCAACTAATCAAAATCTGGAATCCCCATTTAATGCACTTCCCCATAAAATTTTCCCCATAAAAATGCACTTACTCTGTATTCGAAAACATATTAAATGCCAAAATGGGATGTTAACATTTCTGGTTTTCATGTTTTTCTTCAGGTTTTTAAAAAGATTAAAGGCAAATGCCAATAACAATGCACCTCCTGATACGATACGATTATGGACGCTGACTACACTGAAGAGACTGCTGATCTGCAGTTAGGTTCATTTCTGCATTTAGATGTACTGGATTGTTCTGCCTGCTGCATCTGAACCACTGAATAGATGGTGGAGACAGATATAGAAACATGACTGATTTTATAAACATCTATTAGACTTAGCATGCCTGTGTGTTATCAGTACGCAGATGACAGCATTCACAGAAAGGTCATAGAAATATTATTTGCTTTCTTACCAGTATTCTTCTCATGCAAACCATCCAAACCAAAATGTATTTATTTAGAACACCATTAGGACCAGCTCTAATGACTATTAAAGCGCCTCTATTATTCTATACTAAAAGTGCCTAATTTTGTTTTAGAGGTCTTATACAAAAGGTAACCAGAAACCAGAGTACAAAATGTTTTATCCTGTGTGAAAGCTAGCATAACTTGTTTAAGAATACCTTTCATCCACTTGTCAAAAGGTGCCATATTTCCCGAGAAGTAAGACACAAAGCGTGTGAGTTTAACTTTGATCTTTTGAAGGTTTGAAGACTCGGTATATGAGTGCTGTTGCTCATTCTGCTGCAGCGGTGAGTTCTTCTCTGCTGCTGTCTGTAGAACTGTGTTAGCCATGAGGGGCTGCAGCTCCTGTCAAACATGTCATATATTAGGAATTTCTCACTAAAATGCAGTAAGAGATTTTGTACAGCTTTGTGATGTATAGGCCATAGGTAATTTTATAGATGTGGGTTATCAGAATAAATCTAAAATACTTTTCATGACATACTGTAAATGCATGTCAACGAGATGGTATCAAGATTATGAATATAGTGTGCGTTTAAAGCTATTTAAGGTGTTCAATGGTCCATACATTCCGCACCATTGTACCTTTGAGGGTAGATTTACTTTGTTTTGTACCTTGAAGAAAAACAAATGCACCATTGCCTTTTATGACAGTGCAATTAGATTTTATATGGTTAGGAATAAAGAGAAAACCAATTCACACACACACACATGAAATATATTGGCTGATGTCAGACAGTATATTCTATGGGTTATATTAAACATTTGGCCAGATAAGCCATGGAATTCATCAACCCTGTTTACACTATTATTTGAAATTTAATCCAATGTATGTATGCATTTACTGTACTGTTATTGTAACTGCTCAGGTTATCTGGTTTTGTGTTTTATTATGAAAAATCTCTATCTATCTATCTATCTATCTATCTATCTATCTATCTATCTATCTATCTATCTATCTATCTATCTATCTAACTATCTATCTATCTATCTATCTATCTAATATATATATATATATATATATATATATATATATAGATATATCTATATATATATCCATATATATCAATATCTATCTATCTATCTATCTACCTATATATATATACATATACATATACATATACATATACATATACATATACATATATATATACACACATATATATATATATATATACATATATATACACACATATATACATATACTGTATATCTATCTATCTATCTATCTATCTATCTATCTATCTATCTATCTATCTATCTATCTATCTATCTATATATATCTATATCTATATCTATATATACAGTGCCTTGCGAAAGTATTCGGCCCCCTTCAACTTTTCAACCTTTTGCCACATTTCAGGCTTCAAACATAAAGATATATAATTTAAATTTTTTGTGAAGAATCATCAACAAGTGGGACACAATTGTGAAGTAGAACAAAATCTATTGGATATTTTAAACTTTTTTAGCAAATAAAAAACTGAAAAGTGGTGCGTGCAAAATTATTCGGCTCCTTTACTTTAAGTGCAGCAAACTCACTCCAGAACTTCAGCAAGGATCTCTGAATGATCCAATGTTGTCCTTAAATGACTGATGGTGATAAATAGAATCCACCTGTGTGTAATCAAGTCTCTGTATAAATGCACCTGCTCTGTGATAGTCTCAGGGTTCTGTTGAAAGCGCAGAGAGCATCATGAAGACCAAGGAACACACCAGGCAGGTCCGTAATACTGTTGTGGAGAAGTTTAAAGCCGGATTTGGATACAAAAATATTTCCCAAGCTTTAAACATCCCAAGGAGCACTGTGCAAGCGATCATTTTGAAATGGAAGGAGTATCAGACCACTGCAAATCTACCAAGACCTGGCCATCCCTCTAAACTTTCAGCTCAGACAAGGAGAAGATCAGAGATGCAGCCAAGAGGCCCATGATCACTCTGGATGAACTGCAGAGAACTACAGCTGAGGTGGTAGAGTCTGTCCATAGGACAACAATCAGTCGTACACTGCACAAATCTGGCCTTTATGGAAGAGTGGCAAGAAGAAAGCCATTTCTCAAAGATATCCATAAAAAGTCTCGTCTAAAGTTTGCCACAAGCCACCTGGGGGACACACCAAACATGTGGAAGAAGGTGCTCTGGTCAGATGAAACCAAAATCGAACTTTTTGCCCACAGTGCAAAACGATATGTTTGGCGTAAAAGCGACACAGCTCATCACCCTCAACACACCATCCCCACTGTCAAACATGGTGGTGGCAGCATCATGGTTTGGGCCTGCTTTTCTTCAGCAGGGACAGGGAAGATGGTTAAAATTGAGGGGAAGATGGATGCAGCCAAATACAGGACCATTCTGGATGAAAACCTGTTGGAGTCTGCAAAAGACCTGAAACTGGGACGGAGATTTATCTTCCAACAATACAATGATCCCAAACATACAGCAAAATCTACAAAGGAATGGTTCACAAATAAACGTATCCAGGTGTTAGAATGTCAAAGTCAAAGTCCAGACCTGAATCCAATCGAGAATCTGTGGAAAGAGCTGAAAACTGCTGTTCACAAACGCTCTCCATCCAACCTCACTGAGCTCGAGCTGTTTTGCAAGGGGAATGGGCAAGAATTTCAGTCTCTCGATGTGCAAAACTGATAGAGACATACCCCAAGCGACTTACAGCAAAAGGTGGCTCTACAAAGTATTAACGCAAGGGTTATATATCTATATCTATATCTATATATATATCTATATATATGTATCTATATATATGTATATATATATATATATATATATATATATATATATATATATATATATATATATATAATGTATCTATATAGATATATATATATATATATATATATATATATATATATGTATCTATGTATATATATATCTATATATATATATATATGTATCTATATATATATATATCTATATATATGTATCTATGTATATATATATATATATATATATATATATATATATATATATATATATATATCTATATATCTATATATATATATTTATCTATGTATATATATATATATATATATATATATATATCTATATATATCTATATATATGTATCTATCTATCTATCTATCTATCTATCTATCTATCTATCTATCTATCTATCTATCTATATCTATATATATATATATATATATATATATATATATATATATTCTATATATATCTATATATATCTATATCTATATATATATATCTATCTATCTATATCTATATCTATATATATGTATATATATATATATATATATATACCTCTATATATATAATATATATATATATATATACATAAGCATCAAAAAAAAAAAGAAGAAACCGACAATTTGATGACATCAGTGAGTCGCAGGCTTGATGTGGTTATTGCATGCAAGAGTTATGCAACCAAATATCAAGTGTTATTTTCTTTAAGACTATCTGTTCCTATTCTTTTGCTCACCTAAAAATTGTGTGATCTGCTATGTGCCATGTTCAAAGTTGTTTACCACACACACACACACACAAATGCAAACACGCACGCACACACACACACACACACACACACACACACACACACACACACTGTGTTACTTTAAAAAAAAAATCTGCCATTTATATAAAAAGAGATGGGATAAATATCCTCATACCATAAAGTTCAGAGCTAACTGAAAAGGCATGCAGTCATAGACATAGCCTAGGAGTAATTGGACATAGCATACATATTGTAGTTTTGCTTCGGTAAAATAACAGAAAAAAGAACAAGGATGACAAACACAATCTGTAAACTAAATAAAACATGCATAACTACATAAAGATAAAAAAAAATAAAGAAAGAAATTAATTATGTTTTATCCTAAATGTGCTGCACAAATATTTACACCTTATATAGCAGGGGCTGACAAACCTTTTGGAGCCAGGAACCCCTTTAACTGTTTCATAGATATATAGATATCAGCACAGATTTATTTTATTAGCATATTCCAAAAATTTAAATATAAGGCACATTATTGAAATGTGTACAGTATTATTATGGCTATTATTGCTGAAAAAGAGTTTGTTATTTAACAGAACATATTAAACCTAATTTTACGTTTATAGGCCTACACATTTCTGAATAATTGAGGTTAGATGACCCCAATCAATACAAGTGACCTAAAAAGTGACTTTAATTTGGTTGCCTTACCTTGGAGTTCTCAGTAATGGATGTTATACAGAAACTTGTGATATTCCCTGAAATACTCTGGGGGAAAAATGAGACAGTCCTTTGTTATTTAAATTAGTCATTAATAAGGAAAACTTCTTGTTTAGTATGAAAGTCTATTATTAACTAAGCAGAGCCTTACCTCTGAAACTTGCTTTCCAGGCATAAATAAGGCCAGTTCTATTCCAGCAAAAAATCACAGTTACTTTGAAAGAGCTAATGACCAGGCTTTATATTGTGCTAGTGAAATCCAGGCTCCTCCTCTGCAAACACAAATGCAAATTAGGAAACAAGGAAGAGGAGGCCTGAGGTTTTATCGTGAATGCTCATCATTCTTATCATTTATAAGACACTGAAGATTCTTTTAGATAAGATGAGATGCACATTTAGATTGCCTCTACAATAATATTTGTTACTAAAACATCAAGTAAAAAAGGGGGGCAATGTGAGTCTATGGATAACAAAGGAATTAAATTTAATGAGTTTAATCAGTATGTGCCTTATTTCATAACCTTCAGATAAGCACCAAATGTGGAGGCTATAACTGAAAGACATAAGAGAAAAATTAGAGAAATTAAGTGCAAAAGTAGAAAAAGATGAAAACCTATCCAACAAAATTAAGAAAAATTTTGGCCTTTTCAAACCTCTTCTTACTTTTTTTCTGTTTCATGCAGGACTTGGTAGATGTTTGTCAAAATTATTCCGAGTTCCATAATATTCAAGTTTTTACTACCAAACCTAAGCAACATCATACTGTATATAACTACACTATATACAAATACAGCCTATAAATGTATACTGTATGTGTCTATAGAAATAAAAGACAGATTTGAACTCAGGCCTGAATAATAATAATAATAATAATAATAAAGTTTATTTTAAGTATTGGCATCCTATCTGACGTTCCGGTTCCGGTGACAGGGTACGCTGGCGTGTTTTGCTGCCGCTCCTGTTACCGTGTGATTTGTTTTCGTTGTTATTTTAAGTCATATTTATTTATTTTTAATTCTGCGAGTTTCTTTTTTTAGTAACATTATCTTTAGTGCCGTTGCAAGTGCGATGTGGTGGTGCCATTCTATATAGTTTGGTCTGTAGTTTTTATTTCTGTTTTTATTTCTGAGCTCCACTGGAATAACCTGCAGCGTGTTACTCTGAATCAACTCCTCGTGTGTGTGGACGGATTATACGAGTCTGTGCTCGCAGTGCGCTCTGGAGTTTTACTCGCTCTGGCCCTATGAGTGTGTACTCACCGACCATGGCGCTAAGGTACACTACACACCAGCTTTTGAATCCAAATCAGAAGTGTTATGGCCTAGCCAAAGATTCGTACAATCTCTGTCGAGATGCTGGACTGCTACGACCTAAGCGATATATCCATCGGGGTTTTGAGGCGCAGTTTTACTGTCTCGTCCTCTCCTAACATCTTTGTCCCGATCTGCCGCCGTAAGACCAACAAACTGCTCCATACTGGTGTTGATCACAGTAATTTAATATCGGTTCCCCGCGTGGTGATTAAACCACCGGCGTCTCTGCTTCAGAGCCTGGCTTATGCCGCTTTATTCAATGCACGGTCTGTGAATAACAAGGGTCATACGCTGGATCTTGTGATTGCTAATGGCTCATTTGTATCGGAGTTTTCAGCTACTGACATTGGACTGTCTGATCATTCAGCTGTCTTTTTTAACCTCGAACTGTATCATTCAAGTGAGCCTCCCATCCGAACAATAACCTTCCGGAAGTGGAAGTCTATCGATCAGACAGCCTTCTCCAATTCTGTGGTTTCCACCCTAAGCGATCTTCATCCCTCATCACTGGAGGAGAAAGTTCTGCAGCCCAATTCCACTCTTGCTGCTAATCTTGACACTTTTGCTCCTCTAAAGTCACGTAAGGTCACATTCACCCACTCTGCTCCCTGGTATAATGACAATCTGTGCTCTAGAAAGGCTGTATGTCGGAAAATGGAGCGAAAATGGCGCCTTACCGGACTGAGTGTCTACTATCAAGAGTGTCTACTATCAAGCGTGGAAGGACCTGCTGGGGGATTATTGTGCACTACTGGAGACTGAAAGATCCTCTTACTTCTCTGCTGCTATTGTAAATAATCAAAATAATCCCAGACACTTGTTCCAAACCATAAATAGATTGCTTCAAGTAAACGCTGTTACCACTTTGCCTGTTTCTCAGCAGCTCTGTGATTCCTTTCTACAGTTTTTTAATTCTAAGATCGTCAATGTTCGTAAAGAAATTTCTGTTAACCCTGACTGTGCTACTTCACTCCTTCATCCATCTGGGTTCACTGGTGTTTCTATTATTCATTTTTCACTGCTTGATTCTGAGGCTCTCACAAGGGAGGTATCCAGCATGAAATCAACCACATTTCATATAGCTATGAAATCAGCCTGCTGGATCCAATTCCTACGATTCTGTTTAAATCGTGCTTTGCTGTGTGGTGCCCTGCTATCCACAACATTATAAATGAATCACTGGAGACAGGGGTCATTCCAGCAGTGCTGAAGACTGCTGCTGTTACACCTGTCCCTAAGAGAGAAAATGTTTCTGTGGATGATTTTAACAATTTTCGCCCCATTTCAAATCTTCCGTTTTTCTCAAAAATACTTGAGCGTGTTGTCGCCTCTCAACTCTGTTCTCATCTGACAACCAATAACCTCTTTGAACCACTTCAATCAGGTTTTCGTAAATTTCATAGCACTGAAACTGCGGTCAAAGTTACAAATGACCTGTTGATGGCCTCTGATTCTGGAGCTACCTCACTTCTTAATCTTCTTGACCTTAGAGCCGCCTACGATACTGTTGATCATGGTCTTTTACTTACCCACTTAGAAAGTGTTTTTGGTGTGTCCGAGAAAGTTTTAAACTGGTTTAAATCCTATTTTACTGACCGTTCCCAGTTTATTTCTATGGATGGCTTTAGATCTGACACTTGCTCGGTGCTCACTGGTGTTCCTCAGGGTTCAGTTCTAGGCCCTCTACTCTTCAATATTTATCTATCTCCACTTGGGCATCTGCTGCGAACACTTGGCCTCCATTATCACTTTTATACTGACGATACCCAAATCTACATTCACTCAAGATCTGGTGAAAGCATTGATGTTTGTTATCTTTCTGGCTGTATTTCTGAGATAAAAACATGGATGAATAATAACTTTCTGTGCCTGAACAGCGGGAAAACTGAGGTCATGCTTATAGGTTCCCGTCATCAGATTCGCAAACCGGCTCCACTGTCTCTGTCTGTTGATGGCTCTGTTCTAGAGTTTCAAAGTAAGATGAGGAACCTTGGTGTAATTTTTGACACTAACCTCACTTTTGATTTTTTTGTTCAGAACACTGTGAAGGCTTCCTTTTTTCACCTCAGAAGTATAGCCAGATTAAGACCAACGCTAAACTTATCTGTCGCTGAAAAGCTGATCAATTCATTCGTTGTCACGCAGTTGGATTACTGCAATGCTTTAGCTGGAGTTTCTAAAACTGCAATTAACAAATTGCAGTATGTTCAGAACTCTTCCGCCCGGATCCTGACGGGAAGCAGGAGATATGACCATATCACTCCTGTTTTGAAGTCCTTACACTGGCTCCCGGTCAGGTTCCGTGTCGATTTTAAGATCATGATGTTGACATGCAAGGCATTACATGGATTGGCTCCACAATATTTAACTCACTTATTAATCCCATACACCCTACATCACAGACTGCACTCCTCACAGGGTAATCTGCTAACGGTTCCACTAACTCACCTTAAGT
Organism: Ameiurus melas; assembly: GCA_012411365.1. Classification (NCBI taxonomy): domain Eukaryota; kingdom Metazoa; phylum Chordata; class Actinopteri; order Siluriformes; family Ictaluridae; genus Ameiurus; species Ameiurus melas. Next base: position 15,040,775 of record CM022773.1, on the reverse strand, counting down.
CTATGGGTGACAGGGCTTTTTCTGTCTACGCTCCTTCACTTTGGAACTCTCTTCCCCCTGAACTCAGGGAAGCTCAGTCCTTTGGCATTTTTAAAGCTCTTTTAAAGACACACTTTTTTAGACTCACATTCGATTCCTGGTATCTTTTTGATTGTTTTATATTTGTTTTTATTACGGTTGTTGTATTCGTTTTAATGAACTTTTATTCATTCTGTGATTTGTGTTTTTATGTACAGCGCTTTGAGAAGCTGCTTTAAAGGCACCTTATAAAATAAAGTTTATTATTATTATTATTATTATTATTATTATTATTATTATTATTATATTTTTAAACCACTTTTCTACACACTCAAGGTTGCATTACATTTAGAAAATGCTTATAACACAGCAAGAGAAAAGAACAAGGTCACGATGGCGTGACAGGAAGGAGATCAGGCAGGATGCAATCGCAGTGAAACAGTGGCTTATATTTACAGTGCTGAGTGCAAAACAAAACACTTGAAACAAAACTCCTGAACTAAGCTATGCTCACTTGGTTATGGCTAACACTAATGCTAACTTGGCTAAGGCTAAGGCTATGACTATGATGCGCTATAAGCATCAAACATGGCAAAACAATATCTACAGAGATCGCTATATAAGTCGTTATATTAGTCGTTATATTGAACCGCGCCGTGCGAAGCACGGCTCACGGTATGTATAGATGTCTCAGTCATTTAGCCGCCAATCGCTAGCAGCTGCCGGTGATTCCAAAACCACGTTACCCAATGCACTATGACCCTTGACGAGGTTAGACGAAAACCTGACGTCAACCCGGAAGAGGTCTGCGCATGCGCACCAGCTCGCATTGATCGCTGCTGTGCGGGGGAATCGTGAGAGAACCCCCCCCCCCCCCCCCCCCCCCCCAAGCAGTGCCAGGGTGAAATTGCATGGTGTCTTTGGAGCAGGGGAGCAGAGCAAAGTCCCTAACTGAACAGGGAGCCAGAACAAGGACTACAGCTGGGCAAACAGGCTGAACGATGCTCTCATCGAGGCTTGGGAGCGGTGCAACATACTCAGCTGGACATGGAGGCTGAGCGGCGTCCTCAGCTGAGCAAGGATGCTGAGCGGCATCCTCGGCTGGACGTGGAGGCTGAGTGGCGTCCTCGGCTGGATGTGGAGGCTGAGCGGCGTCCTCGGCTGGACGTTGAGGCTGAGCGGCGTCCTCGGCTGGACAGGGCTGCTGAGCGGAATTTACCGGAACAGCCGGCTTGGACGAGAGGTCAGGATCTCGAGACAGGACTTGCGCTTTGCCTGCTGAGACCTGGGACATGATTTGGATGAGAAACATGGCTTGGACGAGAGACATGGCTTGGACGAGAGACATGGCTTGAGCGAGAGACATGGCTTGAGCGAGAGACATGGCTTGAGCTGGAACTTGAGACATGGCTTGAGTGAGAGACACGGCTGGAGCTGGAACTTAAGACATGGCTTGAGCAAGAGACATGGCTTGAGCTGGAACTTGAGACATGGCTTGAGCAAGAGACATGGCTTGAGCTGGAACTTGAGACATGGCTTGAGCGAGTGACATGGCTTAAGCTTGAACTTGAGACATGGCTTGAGCAAGCGACATGGCTTGAGCTTGAACTTGAAACATGGCGTGGACAAGAGACATGGCGTGGACGACCGGTCCCTGAGACTTAGCTTGGATGTCAGTCCCTTGTGACTTGGCTGGAATGTCAGAGACTTGTGACATGACTTGGTCGTCGTGGACTTGGGACTGGGTCTGGACTTGGGCGTCGTGGACTTGGGACTGGGTCTGGACTTGGACACCGTGGACTTGGGGTGTTGGTCTGGACTTGGACATCGTGCAAAACGTGAGACTTAACTTGGGCTTTGCAATTGGAGACTGGGGCTTGTCCTGGAGGCGTGACTGTGACTTGGTCTGGAGGCGTGACTGTGGCTTGGGCTTGGGCTGGGGCTGTGACCTGGACAGAGATTGGAAACGTGGCAGGGACATGGCCCTGAGGCGTGGCAGGGACGTGGACCTGAGGCGTGGCAGGGACTTGAGCGGTGGCAGTCCTTCACACCTGCTTATAGTACACATGGAATGGGAGCTTACCATGAACTTCCAGCACTTTATCCAGGTTGTAGTTCTGCCCTGGGTCTTCGAACTCCTTGAGAAACAAGACCAAGAACTGCCTGATGTCCTCAAGTACCCAGGGTCTTGTGGCCACTATTCGTTGCGCCCATGCGTGAGCCGGGCCAAAAAATCGGGACATCATGAACCAAATGAACTGGCTCTTGGTTGGCTTCGGGTCACCCAGGCTGGAGAAATACCACTGACTGTCCTCCACAAAATAATCCGGATGCCCGTGAAATCCATCAAACTGATCTGGCATTATTTCATACGACTTTTGCTTAAACCACATAGAATCTCCCTATAAGCGTCAAACATGGCAAAATAATATCTACAGAGATCGCTATATAAGTCGTTATATTAGTCGTTATATTGAACCGCGCCGTGCGAAGCACGGCTAACGGTATATATAGATGTCTCAGTCATTTAGCCGGCAATCGCTAGCAGCTGCCGGTGATTCCAAAACCACGTTACCCAATGCACTATGACCCTTGACGAGGTTAGACGAAAACCTGACGTCAACCCGGAAGAGGTCTGCGCATGCGCACCAGCTCGCATTGATCGCTGCTGTGCGGGGGAATCGTGAGAGAACCCCCCCAAGCAGTGCCAGGGTGAAATTGCATGGTGTCTTTGGAGCAGGGGAGCAGAGCAAAGTCCCTAGCTGAACAGGGAGCCAGAACAAGGACTACAGCTGGGCAAACAGGCTGAACGATGCTCTCATCGAGGCTTGGGAGCGGTGCAACATCCTCAGCTGGACATGGAGGCTGAGCGGCGTCCTCAGCTGAGCAAGGATGCTGAGCGGCATCCTCGGCTGGACGTGGAGGCTGAGTGGCGTCCTCGGCTGGATGTGGAGGCTGAGCAGCGTCCTCGGCTGGACGTTGAGGCTGAGCGGCGTCCTCGGCTGGACAGGGCTGCTGAGCGGAATTTACCGGAACAGCCGGCTTGGACGAGAGGTCAGGATCTCGAGACAGGACTTGCGCTTTGCCTGCTGAGACCTGGGACATGATTTGGATGAGAAACATGGCTTGGACGAGAGACATGGCTTGGACGAGAGACATGGCTTGAGCGAGAGACATGGCTTGAGCTGGAACTTGAGACATGGCTTGAGTGAGAGACACGGCTGGAGCTGGAACTTAAGACATGGCTTGAGCGAGAGACATGGCTTGAGCTGGAACTTGAGACATGGCTTGAGCAAGAGACATGGCTTGAGCTGGAACTTGAGACATGGCTTGAGCGAGCGACATGGCTTAAGCTTGAACTTGAGACATGGCTTGAGCAAGCGACATGGCTTGAGCTTGAACTTGAAACATGGCGTGGACAAGAGACATGGCGTGGACGACCGGTCCCTGAGACTTAGCTTGGATGTCAGTCCCTTGTGACTTGGCTGGAATGTCAGAGACTTGTGACATGACTTGGTCGTCGTGGACTTGGGACTGGGTCTGGACTTGGGCGTCGTGGACTTGGGACTGGGTCTGGACTTGGACACCGTGGACTTGGGATGTCGGTCTGGACTTGGACATCGTGCAAAACGTGAGACTTAACTTGGGCTTTGCAATTGGAGACTGGGGCTTGTCCTGGAGGTGTGACTGTGACTTGGTCTGGAGGCGTGACTGTGGCTTGGGCTTAGGCTGGGGCTGTGACCTGGACAGAGATTGGAAACGTGGCAGGGACATGGCCCTGAGGCGTGGCAGGGACGTGGACCTGAGGCGTGGCAGGGACTTGAGCGGTGGCAGTCCTTCACACCTGCTTATAGTACACATGGAATGGGAGCTTACCATGAACTTCCAGCACTTTATCCAGGTCGTAGTTCTGCCCTGGGTCTTCGAACTCCTTGAGAAACAAGACCAAGAACTGCCTGCTGTCCTCAAGTACCCAGGGTCTTGTGGCCACTATTCGTTGCGCCCATGCATGAGCCGGGCCAAAAAATCGGGACATCATGAACCAAATGAACTGGCTCTTGGTTGGCTTCGGGTCACCCAGGCTGGAGAAATACCACTGACTGTCCTCCACAAAATAATCCAGATGCCCGTGAAATCCATCAAACTGATCTGGCATTATTTCATACGACTTTTGCTTAAACCACATAGAATCTCCCTATAAGCGTCAAACATGGCAAAATAATATCTACAGAGATTGCTATATAAGTCATTATATTAGTCGAATATTGAACCGTGCCGTGCGATATTTGAAATGTTGTATGACACATGAGTCATGACCAAATTTACATATCATGTAGTAGTGTTTTGTTGATATTTCCCTTAATAAGTGCACCAGGAAGTGCACTGCATCAGAGATCCACAGTTCCTGTTCATACTGTTTCATGTCGATTGGAGAAGCCTGAACCACACTCACAGCAGGTGCAATTAGCATGTCTGACTGCCATTCATTCCCTTTTATGTGTTATGACACGGCGAAATCGGCGCGGCAGTTCCCCAGGGACATGACGGAAGAAGACTACACTTCCTAGCCATACTCGCACTTGAGTTCGCCGGAGTTCCGATTAAGAACACCTGCAGACATCTAAAGTTATATAATCCCGACTCGGTTCTCATTCCGTGTTCCGCCTGGTGCCCGTCACATGTCATCTCTTCGTTTGCCCGAAACCCAAGTTGCACCCCGTGGTGTTTTTTCCCTGGACGTTGTGCAACTATGATGTGGGGAACCGTGAACTGCTGGCAGTTAAGCTGGTCCTAGAAGAGTGGAGACACTGGTTGGAGGGGGCCATACACCCATTTGTTATCTTCACGGCCCATAAGAACTTGGAGTACCTACTAACCGCCAAATGCCTCACCCCTCACCAGGCCCGCTGGTCCCTATTCATTCCCAGACGCAGTTCATCCTGACTTACCAGCCTGGTTCAAAGAACACAAAGGCCCGTCGGCCTTGTATTTATGCCCCAGAGGGGCTGACAGATCAGATGAGTTACATTGTGCCTCCCTCCTGCATAATGGGCACCTTGAAGTGGCCCCTAGAGCAGAACTTCGCCCATATCCCTATGAATCTCATCAGCCTGTCCTCCCGACAAACAGTTCATGCCCAAGCAGTATCGTCTCGAACACATCACCTGCGCCTACACGATTTTGGCCACGGGACACCCGGGGGCCTGCCACACATACTAACTGCTGGCTGAGAAGTACTGGTGGCCCAACATGCTCAGAGAGGTTCAGCGCACTGTATCCTCGTGTTTCTCTTGCGCTCAGTCCAAGGGACGATGTGTGCTACCGGCTGGGAAGCTGGTGCCCCTACCCATACCTGAACGTCCATGGTCCCATCTGGCCGTAGATTTCATAACCGACTTGTCGAAGTTGCAGGGAAACTCCGTGATACTGGTGGTTGTAGATCGTTTTCGAAGTCCCTGTGCCTAATTCCTCTACCAACCATCCCATCTGCCTTCCCCATGGCGGAACTCCTGTTTCAAAATGTCTTTAGTTACTTCGGCATCCCTGAGGAGATTGTGACTGATAGGGGGCTGATTCACATCTCTTGTTTGGGCCAGTTTTATGAAGAAGATGGGGGCCACTGTTGATCTCACTTCCGGGTACCACCCCCAGGCCAACGGACAGGCAGAACGAACCAACCAAGAGGTCATACGTTTCCTTCGGACCTATTGCTCCACCAACCCAGGGGACTGGAGTCAATTCCTACCATGGGCGGAATACGCCCAGAACTCACTACGACATTCCGCCACCCAGCTTATCCCATTCCAGTGTGTCTTGGGTTACTAACCACCATTATTCCCTTGGAACGCATCTCACACAGACTCGCCAGCAGTAATGACAGCAATTATCGACCTGGGGACAGGGTGTGGCTCTCCATAAGAGATTTGAAACCACCCCTTACAGGCACAAAACTTCAACTGAAATATATTGGGCCCTTCCGAGTTCTGAGGCAGATTAATGAAGTCACGTATCATCTGGATCTTCTGAGCCTTAGTTGCATCGCCCCGTCTTTCCACCTCTCACTTCTCAAACCAGTGATCTCTGCGCCCTTGGCCACAGCAGTGCCGGAGGACTCTCCACCGGAACCGCTGAAGATAGAAGGCCGCCCAGCCTACCACGTCCGCAACATTCTAGACTCCAGACAGAGGAGGGGAGGACTTCAGTATCTGGTAGACTGGGAGGGGTATGGACCAGAGGAGCAGTACTGGGTTCCAGCCCAAGACATTCTGGACGCAGAGGAGGGGGAGGCCTCGGAGGACTTCAGGTCCTGTAGTGAGCCCTTTGGGCTCTGTTATGACACGGTGAAATCAGCGCGACAGTTCACAATTTGTAGTGCTGCCCAGGGACATGGCCCAAGAAGACTACACTTCCCAGTCATACCCGCACTCGAGTTTGCCAGGGTTCTGATTACGAACACCTGCAGACATCTAAAGTTATATAAGGGCCTCGTTAGCATTAGCTGCTTGTGAAGTAACCACTCAGCAGCCCCGTCTCTGTTGGTTAACCAAGCCTGATTATTAGAAGTGTTTTCCCAGTTCTCGATTTTCCACTTGTCTTTTGACTACGCTTTTGCCTACGCCCCGATAACCTGTTTACCTGCATAATTCCTGTTCTGTGTTCTGCCTGGCGCCTGGTGCTAGTTTTGCTAGTTTGTCAACAATGTTGTTAAATTGCTCATACTCATCTGGGTTTTTGCTAATGTATGCAAGCACTTTAATTACTGAGATTGGGAGATCATGTGCTTTTATAGCTTGCCAAATCAAGTTGACTATATTGAAATGCTTTATTGGCGATCTGGTGCATGTAAGAAATTTGCAGAATTGCCATTGAATCATAAAATCATGCACTACACCAAACCAAAATATCGGCTATAAGTAAGCACACACAGCAGTTTGCTCTGATAACCTCAAGCGATACAATGAGTTCTGGTTCTTGTGCCGACATGTTTGCGGGTAGTTTGATTAGTAATTGGTTGGCATATGAATTGGGAGGATTTGGAGTCCACACTGCACACTCCATATGGAATTGACCATCTTGCCAGTATCAGGAGCCATCAATGTATAGTTGGGTCTAGTTTGGGAGTTTTTGGTCATGGACTGGACCCTGTGTTTCTGATTTTGCTTGGCATGTGTGTGGGTGGCCCTCTACATCTCCCAATAGGTGCGGTAAAATATGGGTGTTAACTGTCTTAATGACAGTGCATGCTTGTATGTCTGCTAACCATCTTGTGATGATACTCCTTTAATTTGGCCCTGCAATAGCAGTTGTACCAGCATGTGTATTGTAAGCACAACAACAGATTGAAAAACCACAATAGGTTCTGTTGTGGCTGACATCCCATAAACTGCCAGTACATGCTGTGTGCATGGGTCTGCTCAACAGGTGATTTCCATCCCTCCATCCATCCATCCATCCATCCATCTTCTACCGCTTACTCCTTCTTCAGGGTCACGGGGAACCTGGAGCCTATCCCAGGAATCATCGGGCACAAGGCGGGGTACACCCCGGACAGGGTGCCAGTCCATCGCAGGACACAACAGGTGATTTCTTTCAGCCGTAATAGGCAATCTGATGCAATTTCCCACCATGTACTTAAGTGTTTTCATGAGCATCTATTTCCATATGTAATTATTTTGATAGGTTGGCAACCCCAGAGTGGGCACAGCAAACAAGTTTTGTTTTACTCATTTAAAAGCTTGTTCATGTTCCTTTTTCCATTCCAGAATGTCGGAAGGTGACAACAAAGGTGTGGTGGTGTTTGCAAAGTCAGCGATAAAATATCGTAAATTGATTGTGGTTCCAATAACCTTTTGCAATGCATTCAGTGTGTGTGATTGGGGTAGTTCAGCTATGCATTTCCGCCTGCCAGCTGTTAGCACACGATGGTGTTGCGTAATTGTGTAACCCAAATACTGCACTTCCCTCTGTGTGATTTGAGCTTTCTCTTTGTTCAGTTTAAAACTGGTTTTACCCAACATTAACACCTCATTAACAAGCTCTAAATGATCATCCATTGACCACAGTGCTGAAAAATGTATGTCGTCTACATAGTGGACCACATTACATGTGCCTAACAGCACCACCATGCCTAAATCGAATCTAGTTGGCTGAGTTTGTGTGGCTATCATTAGCGTCTCACTTATCCCTTTGATGTGAATTGTTTCCTTAGTTAGGGGTAGTGCGAAGTCTGTGCAGGAGCATGTTGCGCCTGTATCAATAAGTGCATTGGCTAATTAGCCTCCTATATTAGCCCTTATTTTGATTCGGTTTCGACTTTTGATTATGCTCCATTCCGCCATGGAGGCCACACATCCCTATTGTGAAGAATATCTACTGGATGTTCCATTTATATTGTGGGTTCTACTATTTGGGTTGTTTTGTTTCTTAAACTCGGTCATGAAATTTGTGAATTGCTTGAATTGTTCGGAGTTGCCAGTAGAGAGAGTTTTCTGGTTATGTATTTATTATTCCATTAAGGCTTTCTCTTTCTTACATCAATCTCGTGCAAGGAGGTTAGTCTTAGTCTTGGTTGCAGTAGAGACAGTATCTTTTATTTTGAAGCCTTGAGTTAAACTTGTCCATGTTTATCCTCTGTTAACCATTGTGCAGATGCAACGGTGCAGGATTTAGACTCCCATCTATTCTTTGTTTTTGAGCCCCAGTCCACTACTGCTCTAAAAGTGCTTTTGGCTGGATCCATGCCATTTAACCAAGCCTTCTGGACTAGGGTGCCAGCATGATCGTAGCATCAGTGTATCTCAGAATGGTTGAAATGGACCCTTTCTTGTCATTGTTCCTATGATTTTTTATGTTTAGAACACGCTTCACACATTAGCAAGCAGCTGATTGTAGGGATTTTGCAGTTCGTGTTTGTCAAAGTTTTAAACATAGCGACTTTGATAAAAAATTTTTGGTACTTCACTAGATCTTGTTCTAGTCTCTATCGGGCTTCAATGATTTGGTTCTTCAGGCCTTTGAACTGAAGCTCGATGTCGAATTTCTCTCCATAGCCTGCACTCTAATGCAGAAACGGCATCATCATCATAGTGAACATCGTGTTGTGTCTCGGAGGTAAATACTTTATCTAATGCTGCTTGTTTAACAGCAGCTACAGGGAACCCTAAATTATGGCAGCAATCTTCAAGTACAGGTGTGTAAATGTTAGTGGTTTGGAGCTTCTTTTAAAGCTCGTCAATTGTTGTGGCCATTGCCTCGCTCTGTTTTGCCCAACCTTGTTTCTCGCATATATCAATCAGAAAACAAGAGAATTAGATATGTTTACTTGGCAGTGAAACTACACACAACAATTGTGCAGGAGATCTGTCTACAGATTCATTGAATCTTGGTCAGCTATCCACTAAATATTCATACTCTATAGCAGTGGTCCCCAACCCCCGGGCCGGGGTGGGTAATTTGGTACCTGGCCGCACAGAAAGAATAAATAACTTACATTATTTCCGTTTTATTTATTAACTGAGTCTGAACGATGTTTTATTTTGAAAAAAAATACCGTATTCTCTCCGTTACATCCGTCTATGACTCACTCTAGATGCATGTCAAGACGCTTGTCTCGGTCACGTGATACATTAAGCGTTAGGGGGCAGAGCGGATGTCACTCATGTTATGTTGTTGGCGTGATGTTAGTAGGACACTGCTAATAAAGTTGCGATTTCACATTGGATTCACGTTTATTATTATATATTTTTTTAATTAATAAAAACCCAGTTTTTATGCCGGTCGTATCATTTTATTTTGTTGTGTTTATCCGCCACACCTTAAAGGCCGGTCCGTGAAAATATTGTCTGATATTAAACCGGTCCGTGGCGCAAAAAAGGTTGGGGACCGCTGCTCTATAGGTCCACTAGTTCGTGTTGTTTGTGAATAGAATTGGAATTTGGGATTGTTTTAATGTCTGCGCTAAGATGTGTTCTATTTACATACAAGAAGTAACTAATGGGAGGGTATGTATTTAATTGCATGCAATACTTTAATCTCGATCTTGCTAGTGATTTGATTTTCCAGATGCACTGAGACCTTTTGAATGATAGTAACCATGTATAGTCAACTTCTTATTCACATCAAACAGGTTATGTAATACTAATACTAATAATAAAATTTGGGGTGTAGGTTAAACCACACACAATTGCCCTTCCATACTGGTGGACCTGTGGGGCAATAAATGCACCTAAACTTTTGACAGTACAACATATTTATGACACAGAAAATATAGACAGAGAAGAAAACAATTTGAACCTAAGGATGAAAAGAAAAATACAACTGTTTTATTAAATTATCTAATTTCATCTTTATTATGAACATTTTGGGAACACCCCCCCCCCCATATTGTTACAAATCTAGCTAACAGATTATTATATGTTGGCCCCTAATAATCTTTGCTGAAAATCTAATTATTTGAATTATAGCCAAATAGTTAACAAATTCAGGCCAAACAGGTATTGCATTTGCATATATACAATGCAGTGGATCAGTGCAAACGGATTACAGAGGGTTTTTAAGATAAAAAAGCTATTGCTTCTAAATTTTGTTGTTATTTGTGTTAAAACCACTGTTGGTTTTATTCCTAGTTAACTTTGCTACCTTGTTAAGACCTGAGGATCCTTTAATAAATGTTTTCTGTAAGCCATCTATTAGTACTCTACCTCCTCACACTACCACAGTAAAGTGTACAGTCTGCACAACCTGTTCTTATGAATTTGAGGTCAGAGCACAGGATCTGGCACTCCAGGAGTAGAGAGGGTCAAGGACCCAAAACATTGGTAGCTTGACCATGCGGAAGCTTGAACTCATAACCTTCTATTCAGATGTCAGGAGCCTTACCAACTGAGCTACCGTTGCCCTTAAATAGCTCACCATCCAAGTACTAACCAGTACATAACACTCTGGGAATGCACACTGGCAGTCATGCAGACTCACACCCCGTTTCCTCCTGTAGCAACGCCAGAGAAGTATGCAGGTGATCCAGTATGATGCAAGGGTTTTCTTCGACAATGCTCCTTGTTCTTCACCAGCTATGTAGGCATGCTGGAAGCACACAAGATCACCTACTTCATGGAGTTATAAATGGGCAGAGCTTTCACCTGGGCATCAGTGGTATGGGAATGAGGTCGGCGAGCCCATCTCCTCATATGATCAGTTAATGGGGCTGTTCCGACGTGTCTTTGATCACACTCGCGATAGCACGGAAGCGGAAAAAGAGCTCATGACCATTTCCTAGGGCTCACGATGCAAAGCAGAATATGCTCTCAAGTTCCAGACCATCGCTGCGAGGAGTGAGTAGAATGACCCAGCACTGAAAACTGTGTTTCGCAATGGACTAGACCCAGTAATGGAGCTTGCTTGCAGCTACGACCAACTCACCCTTGACTCACTCATCGACCTAGCCATTCATCTCGATCACCTGCTTCTGAGCAGCTGTCCATCCCATAGCGATGCAGCTCTCACCCCACCGAAAAACCATGCAGCTTGGGCACACGTGGCTCAACAAAACTGAGAGGGAGCGTGCCATCGAGTTTCACTTCTTTTACTACACACAAGACACCCATCTCATCCGGCAGTGTCCTCTCAAGTTTCGTCGAGACACCGGGGAGAGCGGGGACTCTACATACTGCTCCCAAAGGGTGAGTCCATCCCAATTATTCTCTCCTCAAGCCTTCATTTTACCAGTCATAGTAGAATGCTCAGGGTTATCCTCTGTCCTCACAGCATTAATCAACTCCGGAGCAGTGGGGAACTTCATCGACCATGATACAGCACAGAAGCTCAACATCCCCAACTGACCCTTACTCCAACCACGCAAGGTCCAAGCCATCGATGGAGTGCCAATCGGGGGAGGACTGATCTCATACTGCACCAAACCTCTTTCTCTCCAGATTGGTGCCCTGCATAGGGAATCCATCACCCTCTATGTCATCGTCTCAGCCCAACCCCCAGTCATCCTTAGACTGCCCTGGTTGGACCAACAACATGGAGAAGTTTTTTTTAACACCTGGCGTACAAGGACGAGGTGTTCCACAAGAGAACTGGAATAAACCAGTATGTCGTTGATGTATGTGATGACACACTTCCACAGCATGTCCCTCGGGACGTCATTGATCAGGCACTGGAACACTGAGACAGCACTAGAGAGCCCATCTGGCATGACCAAGAACTCATAGTGGCCAGAAGTGGTACTGAAGATTGTTTTCCACTCATCAAAGAATACCAAAGCTGAGTCAATCTCCCAGGTACACAGCCCAAAGGTACAAGTAAGCTCTGATGAGTTCGTTCTCCCACCACCTGTACTCTCAGCTCCACTTAGTGGGAGTTAGATCAAACCCTAGCATGAATCCCAAGCTCTCAGCTCCCAGCTGCATGTCCCCCTAGTAAACAGTATGTGCCCGAACAGCACCAGCTGGAACGCATCACTTGGGCCCACACGACGGTCGCCAGAGGCTACCCAGGTACATGAGAAGTACTGGTGGCCCAACAGGCTGAGGGATGTGCATCTTGTGTGGTCTTGTCATATTCAAACTGTGCCCAGTCCAAGGTTCTTCAAACATTAACAGCAGGCAAACTGGTTCCTCAGCTCCCATTCCAGACCATCCCTGCTCACACATCTCTGTGGATTTCCTCACCGACCTGCCAGAGTCTAAGAGAAACACAACCACCTTGGTGGTTATGAACTGGTTCTCTTAGTCATTCCACTTCATTCCACTACCAGCCCTCCCATAAGCCTTTACCACAGCGGAGGTACTTTTCCAAAACATGTTCTGATACTTTCTAATCCCCAAAGAGATTGTCAGTGATTGAGGACCAAAATTCAGATCACGAGTGTGGTCCAGTTTCATGAGCAAAATGAATACAGCTGTCAATTTAAGTCATGATACCACCCACAAGCCAACGGCCAAGTGGAACTTTCCAACCAAGAGATTGGGCGAAACCTCTGAACATTCTGTGCAGCCAATCCGGTGGACTGGTCCAGATTCATTCCCTAGACCGAATACTCCTAGAACTCCCTACGTCACTCGGCAGCACAACTCACCTCGTTCCAGTGTGTCTTAGGTTACCAGCCACCTCTGTTCCCCTGGAACACCAGCACCACAGATACCACAGAAGTCGATCAGTGGTTCCAGCAGAGCGAGCAGGTCTGGGAAAGCACTCGTGTTTATAGAGACACCAGTTCATTACCACTAGCGTACATGGCAGAGGCGCAGTGAACAGTAAGATGACGTGGCCAACAGCAGATGATTGCCACGGCTACTCCCTATTTCGAGCATACTGGGCGGAGATTATAGAAACCTGCATTCTTAGAGAGAGGTGATTCAAACCTGATTGATAGCAAATGCAATTTTCTCTTCTGCTGAACATTACAGATTCAAGCCCAGACACCACACCATTGAACCATGGAATTCATTGCTTCTCAGAGCAACTAGGCCACCAGCGATCTTCAATCATGAGGCCACTACAATGCATGATACCCCACCTGAAACCGCACAAGAGAGAGGAATAGTTTGTATATATTGTAATCTTATTTTTGACAGGTCTAGGTCAAAGGGTCATCACCAACGTCATTATCTGGACAGACGAAGTTAAAGATACATATCAGTAGTAAACTTTAAATCTAGTTCCGGTGCGCACACACACACACACACCCCTGACCAATCAGAACAAAAGAAATAAAAATTGCTCCGTCGATATAAACACCATACGTTTATAGAAGAAGAAGAAGAAGTACCCACCCAGCAGCACAACTCATCTCGTTCCAGTGTGTCTTAGGTTACCAGCCACCTCTGTTCCCCTGGAACACCAGCACCACAGATACCCCAGAAGTCGATCACTGGTTCCAGCAGAGCGAGCAGGTCTGGGAAAGCACTCGTGTTTATAGAGACGCCAGTTCATTACCACTAGCGTACATGGCAGAGGCGCAGTGAACAGTAAGATGATGTGGCCAACAGCAGATGATTGCCACGGCTACTCCCTATTTCGAGCATACTGGGCGGAGATTAAAGAAACCTGCATTCTTAGAGAGAGGTGATTCAAACCTGATTGATAGCAAATGCAATTTTCTCTTCTGCTGAACATTACAGATTCAAGCCCAGACACCACACCATTGAACCATGGAATTCATCGCTTCTCAGAGCAACTAGGCCACCAGCGATCTTCAATCATGAGGCCACTACAATGCATGATACCCCACCTGAAACCGCACAAGAGAGAGGAATAGTTTGTATATATTGTAATCTTATTTTTGACAGGTCTAGGTCAAAGGGTCATCACCAACGTCATTATCTGGACAGACGAAGTTAAAGATACATATCAGTAGTAAACTTTAAATCCAGTTCCGGTGCGCACACACACACACACACACACCCCTGACCAATCAGAACAAAAGAAATAAAAATTGCTCCGTCGGTATAAACACCATACGTTTATAGAAGAAGAAGAAGAAGAAGAAGTACCCACCCACCATCTAGGTTTAAAATACACACTGTACTTCAAACATTGTGTGTGAGCTTATAACATGGCTGATGCTTGGGATGGCTGATGCTCAATATTGGGAACTGTGCTACTGACACACACAAGTTTTTTCACATAGATTGTGAAATACTCATGAGTTAGGCCTAGGTCAAAGGTGCATTTCCACACATACACACACACACATCCAACCAAAAATATGACACACACACATGCACACACACACAGAGACACATGCATGCATACGGCCCTGTCTATATAAGCACACACACATCCAACAAAAAATATTACACACATACAGACAGACATCCAATCAAAATTATGACACACAGACACACACATACATACACTATCTCAGTATAACACTGAAGAAATGACACTTTGCTACAATGTAAAGTAGTGAGTGTACAGCTTGAGTAACAGTGTAAATTTGCTGTCCCCTCAAAATAACTCAACACACAGCCATTAATGTCTAAATCACCGACAACAAAAGTGAGTACACCCTTAGTGAAAATGTCCAAATTGGGCCCAAAGTGTCAATATTTTGTGTGACCACCATTATTTTCCAGCACTACCTTAACCCTCTTGGGCATGGAGTTCACCAGAGCTTCACAGGTTGCCACTGGAGTCCTCTTCCACTCCTCCATGATGACATCATGGAGCTGGTGGATGTTATAGACCTTGTGCTCCTCCACCTTCTATTTGAGGATGCCCTACAGATGCTCAGTAGGGTTTATGTCTGGAGACATGCTTGGCCAGTCTATCAAGGCAGTGGTCATCCTGGAGGTGTGTTTGGGGTCTTTATCATGCTGGAATACTGCATACTGATCATGCCCTGCTTCAGTATGTCACAGTACATGTTGGCATTCATGGTTCCCTCAATGAATAGACGTGTAGCAATGTGACTCATTCGTTTCGTTTTGTACCAACTATGCCACACCGAGAACAACAGGGAAAATAAAAACTACGCCACGTGTAACAATGTGGCTCATTTTGCTCTACAACTACACCATGTGTAGCTATGCAGCTCGTTTGTTTCATTTTGTAAATATACCAACTACGCCACTCTGAGAAAATGGGGAAAATAATCCAAATAAGGACACGCAAGTACGTTCCACTTAGAACAGGCAAGAGGCATGGGTTTCTATACAAAAATAAAATTTATATTGAAGTTAAAAAGACTGGCCAAGAACTATTTTAAAAAGGAGCAGCCAACACAATCAAGCATTGGTTAAATAAAAACAGTCACAAGAGGCAGTTAACAATAATCATAGGAGAACTGAGGGTTCCTGTATGAAGGGCAGGCTAGTACGACAGCACCAACTATACAAAAAGGAAAAGCACCCCACTAATCAGAAGTATACCCACAAAATTCACTGCAAATAAACGCAGCAATAATAACGTCCCTTAATTAAGTAAAGCCAAAGGTGCAGCAAAGAACTCCCCCCAACCTCAGGAAGCACTCGGCTCCTACAAGGAGAAAACAAAAACACACAAAGTCAATTAAAATAAGCTCAAAACAGATGAACAAAAGAATAAAACAAAACAAACTTACTGTCACAAAAACACAGATAACCTTGAGCTCAAACTGATTACAGGTAGAAAGTTTACCAAGACTGACCAAAACCACTACTACCACATAGCAGTATCAGCATAATTGATAAAGACTGTTACAACACAGTTGAATTAAAGAAAACTGATCTGAGTGGCAGTAATCAACACAAAACAAAAATAACAGAACAAAATAAAACCAAATCGGAGTATGAAGCAGCAACATTAAACAATAAAAACAAATCAAAACGTCAAGCAGCAACAAAGCAGCAAAAACAAACAGCAACGTGGCTCCGTGGGTGCGGGGGAGGCGCTATACCGATATGACCACATCTCACTCAGCCCGCCTTAACGCATGTGAAATCGAGGACCCTAATAGGTATTACAACCTCAATTTGGAAAGAATGCAAGATAGTTTAGCTCAAGTACCAGAACTAAACAATTAACCTACTGTGATCCGATGACATGGTACTCACGATGGCACATACAAAAATCATGATAGCTTCTTTAATAATTGTGATGACAACAGCTGGTGCTCCGACTGGAGCTACGTTAAATTACCATGCTACACAGTTGGGAGACTTAACGGCACACCGCACTGAGATTGAGCAGCACATCACACCTGCATACAATCGCGGTAGCACAACGTCACACTAAACAAGTAAATCGCATGGTAAAAGGACAACGCTAGCATCACACAGCTAAGCAACAAAGCTAAAAACACATACCTCTGTAATTCATAGCAATGAAAGGAAGGGGCGGGTTTTTGACCATTACGCATTCCGGGAGGCGTAAACAACCACTTATATACTATGGTGGGGAGAGAGCCCATTGGCCACGTAGTTAATAAGGGTGGCGTTTTAACCATGACACACCCCACTACAGATGTATGAGTGCTGCCAGTATTGCTACAGAGGTTGAAGGGGTGGGGGTTCAACCTCTGGACTCCAGTGGATCAAGACCATACGCCGCATACTGCATCAAATTGGTCTGTATAGCTGTCGTCCCAGAAGGAATCCACTTCTAAAGATGATGCACAAGAAAGCCTGCAAATGGTTTGTTGAAGACGAGCAGACTAAGCACATGGATTACTGGAACCATGTTGTGTGGTCTGATGAGACCAAGATAAACTTATTTGGTTCAGATGGTGTCAAGCGTGTTTGGCGGCAACCAGGTGAGGAGTACAAAGACAAGTGTGTCTTGCCTACAGTCAAGCATGGTGGTGGGAGTGTCATGGTCTGGGGCTGCATGAGTGCTGCCGGCACTGGGGAGCTACAGTTCATTGAGGGAACTATGAATGCCAACATGTACTGTGACATACTGAAGCAGAGCATGATCCCCTCCCTTCAGAGACTGTGCCGCAGGGCAGTATTCCAGCATGATAACGACCCCAAACACACCTACAAGACAACCACTGCCTTGCTAAAGGAGCTGAGGGTGAAGGTGATGGACTAAACCCTATTGAGCATCTGTGGGGCATCCTCAAATAGAAGGTGGAGGAGCACAAGGTCTATAACATCCACCAGCTCTGTGATGTTGTCATGGAGGAGTGGAAGAAGACTCCAATAGCAACCTGTGAAGCTCTGGTGAACTCCATGCCCAAGAGGGTTAAGGCAGTGCTGGAAAATAATGCTGGCCACTCAAAATATTGACACTTTGGGCCCAGTTTGGACATTTTCTCTTAGGAGTGTATTCATTTTTGATGCCAGCGGTTTAGACATTAATGGCTGTGTGTTGAGTTATTTTGAGGGGACAGCAAATTTACACTGTTACACAAGCTGTACACTCACTACTTTACATTGTAGCAAAGTGTCATTTCTTCAGTGTTGTTACATGAAAAGATATCATCAAATATTTACAAAAATGTGAGGGGTGTACTCACTTTTGTGAGATACTCTACACAAGGTCGGTGAAAAAATAAGCAAATGAATTAATAATGAATTTCCATACACATCCAACCAAAAATATGACACACACAAACACACTTTCTTTTCACATTATTTAAAAGGAATTTAAGTGTTATGTACTTAATTACCATTGAACACAAGATGTTAAGTAGACAGTAAATTACATTGCTCCATTTAGATTTTCTCCATTAGAATACAGCCTTTCAAACCAGGAAAAATGACTACCTTTAAGTTGTATAACAATAGTAACTAAAATCCGGTGTAATTTACAACACAAATCTCATACCTAAAATTTCTGCAGGATTTATAGACATAAAAGCACTGAATGAAATGAGCAATACAGACAAAAAAGAAACACTCTGCGTCTACTACTTTTATCCCTCGCATAGAACTATCCACAGTCCAAAGGCTGCTAATTCTGTTCAAAGAGCAAACTGACTACAATGGAGCTAGAAGGCTATATGTGTGAATGACAAAAGATAAAAATAAATAAATAAAAATGTATCGATACATTAAATTGTAGTTGACATTTACACGAATAAGCAGAAATGTAGTCATATTCTTCTTTCCTATAGCACAAATGAAAAGCCCTCTCTAGATGAGCAGATTTGTCAAATGAAACTTTTTCATTCTTTTCCACTGCTATGTTAAACTAAAGAGTACATTTTCAAATTACACTGCTAAATGTGACTAGCATTAGCTATGTGTAGTAGTGCAAAATGGTCCATCAACTGTATTAGCAGGTGTAGCATATAAATGAGTCCACTATTGGTCATATTACAGTTGAGAATATGCCCCAAATTCATTGCTTTAGTAGATTTTAATTGTAAGTGAAATAATACTCACATTGAAACGTCCTTTGTATAGTATTTGTTCAGTCTACAGGTCCTCTAACACAGTCTTAACTGTCTGAATTTGTCCAGACACGTTAAATGGGTTGGGGAGGAGACTTGACATTAGTGACTTGAAGTTATCAAGACTTCATTTCATTAAGTTACGACTTCTTTCTAGAACTCAATTAATAGATCTTGTATGGTAGCACTACTTGTATTATTCTCTGCTTGTTAGATCGCTTTGCTTGTATTCTCTCGTTTGTAAGTCGCTTTGGATTAAAGCATCTGTTAAATGAATAAATGTAAATGTAAAATGTACTACAACTTAAATTTTGTTTTAAAGCAATTAATGCAGAGATTTCAGTTTAAATTACACACAATATTAAGTTGATGTAGTTATCAACATTATGTCAACACATCTCATCAAAACAATGATTACAACTTTAAAAATGGAATCAAATCAATATATTAGAATTTTTATCTTGCAATCACAAATTCAATTAAGTTGTGGTAACAGGTTGTGGTCCCTGAATTACTTTTTAGACTGAAAGCATTGTGATTATTTCTGACTTCAAGTTTCCTGAGACTCTGTGTTCTCTGTGTTCTTTCACCCTGTAGTACTGTACTGTAGAACTCCTAACCATTAGATCACCCCAATTACTCTTGTATACTCTTTCCATGCCAACGTACTCTTTGCCTGACAAAGACATTCACAAAACATGTGTGTGTGTGTGTGTGTGTGTGTGTGTGTGTGTGTGTGTCTATGTGTCATATTTTTGTGAAATCTATGTGAAAAAACTTGTGTGTGTCAGTAGCACAGCTCCCAGTATTGAATCTTTTCATGCTCTAAATTTTTTTCTAATCTTCCCAAAAAAGAGTGAACTTTTTTCGGGGCATTAGGACAAGCATCAGCCATGTTATAAGCTCACACACGATGTTCGAAGTACAGAGTATTTTAAACTTAGATGGTGGGTGGGTACTTCTTCTTCTATAAACTTATGGTGTTTATATCGACACCTACCGGATGGAAAAAAATTTATTTATTTTGTTCTGATTGGTCAGTGTGTGTGTGTGTGTGTGTGTGTGTCTGTGTGTGTGTCTGTGTGTGTGTGTGCACCGGAACCGGATTTAAAGTTTACTACTTATATGCATCTTTAACTTCGTCTGTCCAGATAATGACGTTGGTGATGATCCTTTGACCTGACCGGTCAAAATAAATATGACTGATCATCACCAGTCAAGCAAGGAGGTGCGGTGACACCCTCAGCAGGGCAGGGTGGAGGGATGAAATCATCAGCTGGGCAGGAAGGCAGAGCAATCTTTTCAGAATCTCTTACATGACACTTTCATTTGTTGCCAGAAGCAGTGATCATAATTACTTTTAATGAAGTTTATTAATTCTGTACAATCAATTTATCTATACAATAACCAGTTTATGTATAATAAATAAGTTAAAGAACAACTTGACTCCTTTGCTTTTAACAATTAAAAGAGGGATAAAGGGCAATTTCTAAAAAAATTCAAACACATTCATATTAAAAGAAAAAAAATAGGACCAAAATTTTTTATAGAATTACCAAATATGAACATTAAATATCAATATTAAGTTATGCAGTCATACATATTTACCATTATGAGATTGTTAGGAAGTAACAATGAGAGAGTAGAGCTGGATAGTATGGACTGTTCCATCATCCTGTCTCAAAGACAGTGTCCATAGCCAGAACAACTACACTGCGTAGACATACTGTATCATTGCAGAAGAGATGCCCAGAATGTGTCCATGTGGTTCAGTGATGGATGGTCATATAGATCATTTTTCTATAGACTTTGTATAGATAATTTGCATTTACATTCATTGTGCGTACAATATGTCATGTATTTAAGCACTTAAATACTTTCTCATTAACACATTGTTGAGAGGAAAACCAAATCAACTGTGCATTGTCCTCACTGAGTGAAAGTGCGCTGGAAATTGTTGATTCATATTTCAGTTAATTCTAGAGTAATTGGCTCTGTGTTTCCTGTAATGGACAGGTTTTCCAAATGCCCGCTACTTATCTTAATGCAGACATTGTGCTGCTCTTTCTCTTGGTTCTCCATCACTATCTTTACATCCATGTCTTTTGTCATTTGTGCCCCTTTATCTTTCTCCTGTAGCATCTCCTCTTGGACTTTCTTCTGCTTTTTTTCACCCTTCTCCTTCTTCATCTTACAGTAGAATATGAGGTTTTTCTCAGGGTAGGTAACTATAGAAAGTGGCAGCTTGTAGATGGTCTTCGTCTCTGTGGTGATCAAGAGGAACGTGAGGACTGACAGGCAGAAGGGCCAAGTGCATGCTGGAAGTCCAAACTGAGGAATAAAACATTAAAAACAGATTACAAAATGGGAAATTTTGAACACTTATCCTGAAAGTTTTTCCATTGTGAATAACAAGATACTTACAGTAGCCATCACATTGCTAATTGCAAAGCCAAGATATGCACAGAAAAATGCTAAGGGGGAAATGAGAAAGGAAATTAATGTCAGTGGTGGCTGAGAACCTTGACAATGGTTCTTACATAACCAGAATCATTTAGCATTCAGAAAGTTTATATGGTTCTGATAGTCATCATACCACAGACTATAGACAGTAGATGGACCTGCCAGGTGAGGGCATAGTACATTCCACCAATTGCAATGCAAGCCAAGGCACAATTGTATCCCCACAGTCCAAAGTAAATGTTCTGGAATGGCGCCGCAAGAGCAAGACCTAAAATAGCAAATTAGAAATCAGAGATTTCAATGATCTTAAAATTTAATTCTTCCTGGATCACTTAGGTTCATATTATTAGGTCTTATATTATAAAAAGGGACAGATTTGCTCATCTTTTCTTTAGGACATTGTGATTGAAGCCAGAGTAGAGAATGAAACATGCACGGTTGAGTCTTACCTGACACCATCCCGATAGATGAACCAATGACAGCATGCATGCAAGTTATTGGTGAAGAAATAAACAGGGCCACAATGAATATGCCTCCTGTCCAAGGATTGTCACAGCCATACACCTGCCCAATGCCAACAGGAATGGACCGGAAGAGCTGTGGAAATTGAGTTCATGTAAAGGGTACATGATTTAGAATGCAGTGCATTCTATAATCAATAATCAGTAATCAGTAATTGAAGTGACAGCTTAATCTGATGTTGCATAAAATGAATGATATATCTTGAGAGAAAATATGACATTTCAAGCGTGCTGAAATTCTACACTGATTGAAGAAAGAGTTCCTCTCGTGAAGATTCTAGAAACAGTTCCTTGGCTGACTAAGTGATTTTCGTCTTTGGACTCATGTAGAAGAGCTTGCAAAAATGATGTCATTCAGCATTAAAACTACTTTATATCAGCACACTTCCAGTAAGACTTTTACCAAAGTATATTCCAGCTCAGACCATGTGATGTTGGGGAAGGAGGTGATTGGCTGGATAAGGACCTGGGGGAAGTGGCGGTTGTAGTGGCCTGTAGCTACCATATGAAGACACACCAGAATGTTAAAAGGCAGGTTTAAAACTGGCAGATCCCACCGACTGTTGATAGAGACTAGGGCACTAGAGACGATCGGGCTGTAAGACATGAAACAATCAGGATTTATTATCAGGTATGATAATAAAACAGTCACTGCTCAAGCAAGTTTTAAATGTCTAGTAAAGAGACACTGAGTTCTCGAGCTCCTTTCTCTAGCACAAGTCTACAATGGCTGACAAGTAGTTGAACACAATTCCAAATGTTCTAGTATTATCATTTTCAGCATGGTAATGAGTCCACTTTTAGTCCTGTATAGGAAAAAGGTGACCTAAAACTGTCATACAGGATTTGTGAAAAATTTGAAAGAACCTTGAAACCTCATGTCCTAAGAATAACCTATGCCCCCAACTGTATCGCTTAATCATGTCTACCTCAGTGCCAAAAGTGAAATATTAATGTCATCACATGCAACCTTTGATTAACCTTTGAAAGAGATCAGGTTGATCTGTTTTGACTTGATTTTGACTGAATTTGCTTGAACCTCTTCATTGTCTGAAATTATGAGTGCTCCTGGTTTCAGATTAGTTTCATTGCTAGCTTTACAGAAACTCCAAGGGTATATCTGCTTGTGGATCTACAGATCATACATGCTGATCAATGTTATATATTCAGTGTAGAGCCATTCTTTATTTCGAAGCAAACTTGACTGACGAGTATGCACAGAAAAATGAGTGCCTGAAGCTCACCATGCCATTGACATAAAGATGTTGGGCAACAGAAGCCACCAGTACCAGTCGCCTGCATCAGAGAACACTGCCATTAGAAGACCAACCAGGATTCCATTGTATCCATACAGGCCTGCTGCGATTGTTCCGCTGAGAGAAATGGAAATTGCATTGACCAAACAGTAAACTACAAGTAAACTCACAAGTTATGATATTGTATGAATTGCAGTCTAGAAATACCTATTTTGTTTGAGAATGAGGGCTGAGATTGTGGTGAACAAAGTGCCCACAAAGCCATTGAGAGCCCACCATCTATTCTGGAGGATCAGTCCCGCGAAGATGATCAGTCCACTCAGAGGGTTGTTTACAAACATGACCTGTGCTGCACCTCTCAACACCCAATCAAAAATCTGAAGCAAGATACACTGTTCTGGACAAAACAATGAATAACAAAAGTACCATTACTGAAATATACAGTATACATATTGTAAAGTATATACCTTTATGACAGTTCCATTGAAAATGATTTAAATAAAATATTAGTAATAAGGATAATTACACCTTAGCTTATAAATCCTGATCTAGTTTTCAAACCCCCAATAGACTACTTCATCGGCTGTCACCTTGATATATCAGTGTTCAGAGTGCAGCTATCTAGTTAGTCGCACCAGGGACTGATAACAGAAGTAAAATCTCTGATGAGCAATGGTAGATTAGATGCTGAAGTTGGACATTAATGTTTTTCTGTTTACATGGATTGCTTTTCCTTTCTTTCCCCACAATATTCTCAGAATTAAACCCAAATACCAATAACTGAGCACTGACAACACAAAAAACATAACATACCCAACTAACACAACATAATCTCGTTTAAACATTATGTATGCCTATGTACACTGACTGTTTCTATACACGTGAGTGATGTCTGATCTGCAATTATGATAAATTTATGCCTTTACATGTACTGGGATATATTACAGATGAGATGGCTGAGACAGATATAGAAACATGCACGAATGGTTTACTAAACATTAATTGGATTTAGCATGCCTGCGAGTTATCAGTATACATGTGACAGTATTTAAAGGTCACTGAAATATTATTAGCTTTCTTACTTGTAGTCTTCTTGCACACAATAAAATTTATTCATTTAGAACACAGTTGGTGAAGGCTATCATTTCTATTAAGATATTACAATTTTACAACCCTGAGAAAAAAATGACCTCTTTTAACTAGCATCAGAACCACCTTTTTATTATATCATGTCTTTTTCCACAATAAACACATGCACAATCACTGTCCATGAAAAGTGTGCTTTATGTAATGAATAAAACATTTTGGGGCATTCTATTATGGGAAAACAATCAACAAATGGGAGGTTTGATTCCATTCCGAAGGTGGTTATTTTCGAATATTTTCCTCTTAAAACACAGACATTCAGCCAGGAATTGTTTTTTTTTTAATTATGCCTTTATCTATTTAAAGTTATATAATATATAATATTTAATAATGCTGTGAAACATTTGATAAGCAAGTTAGCTCCTGTTATCACAGCTATAAAAAAAAAAAAAAATTCCCTCAGCAGTCTTTAATTTTTTTTTACTAATGGCACTAATTAGTTTTTAAAAAATTAGCAACGTTTGTTAGTCATGTTACAGAAGAACCAGAAAGTGCAAAGTCAGTTATCTGTTACTCTAGAAACAATAATGTATTAGAACATCAGAGCTGCTGTTATTGTGGATTAAACAACACCTTCTGACCAGACAGAGCTGAGACAGTGCTGTGGTATAATGTCATGTAATCAGTGAGAAACTATATACATCTAGATTTATATTGATGAAGTAAGTATAGTAGTAAGTAGGGCTAGTTAAGATCTTCAAAGGCTATCTTTCAATATACATTTTCTACAATTTAAATGTTAGTCACTGTATGCATTTAAGAGACCATATGAAAGCAGACATGAGAAGGTAAAGCCGACCTTTCATCCACTTGTCAAAAGGTGCCATATTTCCAGAGAAATAAGACACAAAGCGTGTGAGTTTAACTTTGATCTTTTGAAGGTTAGAAGACTCGACTTGTGAGTGCTGTTGCTCATTCTGCTGCAGCGGTGAGTTCTTCACTGCTGCTGTCTGTAGAACTGTGTTAGCCATGAGGGGCTGCAGCGCCTGTCAAACATGTCATATATTAGGAATTTCTCACTATAAAAATATGCAGTAAGAGATTTTTGTACAGCTTTGTGAGCTATATGCCATAATTTTATAGACGTAGGTTATCATAATAAAGGTCAAACTTAATGCACTGAGATGCTACCTTCAACGGTATGTAGAGCTCAGGATGTGTTAAACAACATAGAACAGAGCACATTTTGTATGAGACCACCAAATTTGTTAAAAATAAATAAATAAAATATTGGAACATGTGACTGACAGGTCTTTCTTGTTACCCAGGTGTGTCCTGTTATATTGATTGATTAAACAATAAATAGCTATGAACATGTACTAATTGGTTTTAGTCTTCACCTGTGAAGACTGCATTTGTTGTTAAAAAAGAATAAGCCAACATGAAGATCAGTGAGCTGTCTTTGAAAGAAAAGCAAGCCAGCTAAATTGGAATTCACAAAGAAATACAGAGATGAGCCACAAAAGTTCTGGAGCCAAGATTGGCTCCCAAAGTGATTGGAAAGGCCAAAGTGTGAAGAAATAAATCATCATTGATATATCTCATGATATAAAACATGGCTTGGGCTTGCATGGCTGCAGGGAGAAACCCCCCAAAACAAACCCCAACTGAAAGAGACTTTGGTAAAA
The DNA here is from genome assembly GCA_012411365.1 of Ameiurus melas. Taxonomy (NCBI): domain Eukaryota; kingdom Metazoa; phylum Chordata; class Actinopteri; order Siluriformes; family Ictaluridae; genus Ameiurus; species Ameiurus melas. The sequence continues at coordinate 15,014,917 of CM022773.1, read as the reverse complement.
GCCTGGAAAAGCATCACAAGAGAAGAAATCAGCTTGATGGCAGGCTTGATGCAACTTACTGACATCACAAAATGGTCACTGAGTCACCGGCTTGATGCAGTTAATGCAAGCAAGGGATATGCAACCAAATAATAAGTGTTATTTACTTTAATTTACTTCAAGACTTATCTATGCCTATACTTTTGCTAACCTAAAATTGGGTGGTCTGATACAAAAGGTTCTATGTTTTATGTTGTTTAACACATTTAGATGTGAATAACAGGAAGAAAAAAAATCTGAAATCATAATCTCTCACCTCATTTACACATTTTGATATCAAACCCAAATGTCTTTGGTGTATAGCACAAACATACAAATTTTCATGCCGTTCCAATCACTTTGGATGGGACTGTTTATATACAGTGGCCTCCACTAATACCCCTGATACCCTTGGCACCCCTGGTAAATATGAGCAAAGAAGGCTGTGAAAATTTGTTATTATTGTTTAACCTTTTCATATTTTGTTTTAAAAAATCACAAAAATATTCTGCTTTCATAGGCAACAAACAATTGCAAACAAAACACTCAAATAAAAAAATATATATTTGTTAAATGTAGGTGTGCAACAATTGATAGTCATATATATATATGACAAGAGAAGAAATCAGCTATATATATGTAAAATTCTGTAAGTAATAATAATGTATATATATTATAGTACTGTGTGTGTGTGTGTGTGTGTGTGTGTGTGTGTGTGTGTGTGTGTGTGTGTGTGTGTGTGTAAAATTCTGTAAGTAATTATAATGTATATATATATTATAGTGCTGTGTATGTATGTGTGTGTGTGTGTGTGTGTGTGTGTGTGTGTGTGTGTGTTAAAATTCTGTAAGTAATAATAATGTATATATATTATAGTACTGTGTGTGTGTGTGTGTGTGTGTGTGTGTGTGTGTGTGTGTGTGTGTGTGTGTGTGTGTGTGTGTGTGTGTGTGTGTGTGTGTGTAAAATTCTGTAAGTAATAATAATGTATATATATTATAGTACTGTGTGTGTGTGTGTGTGTAAAATTCTGTAAGTAATAATAATGTATATATATTATAGTGCTGTGTATGTATGTGTGTGTGTGTGTGTGTGTGTGTGTGTGTGTGTGTGTGTAAAATTCTGTAAGTAATAATAATGTATATATATTATAGTGCTGTGTATGTATGTATGTGTGTGTGTGTGTGTGTGTGTGTGTGTGTGTGTGTGTGTGTGTGTGTGTAAAATTCTGTAAGTAATAATAATGTATATATATTATAGTACTGTGTGTGTGTGTGTCTAAAATTCTGTAAGTAATAATAATGTATATATATTATAGTGCTGTGTATGTATGTGTGTGTGTGTGTGTGTGTGTGTGTGTGTGTGTGTGTGTGTGTAAAATTCTGTAAGTAATTAATAATGTATATATACTATTTCATGATTATATTTTAATCCCCTATAATCTAGGTCACTCTCTGATTTCGTTATCTTACCTTAGAGTGTTCAGTAATGGATATATGCCCTGGGACAAAAATTTTAATTAGTCATTAAAAAGAAAAACTCATTCTTTAGTGTGAAAGTCTATAATTAACTAAGCATAAATTAATTAATAACAAACTTAGAAAATCTCAGAAACCAGAGCCTTACCTCTGAAAGTTGTATTGCAGTCATAAATATATAGCCAGGACTTAACCCTCAAAAATCACAGTAACTAGAACTGTGAAAGAGCTGCTGATCAGGCTTTATATTGTGCTAGTGAAATCCAGGCTCCTCCTTTGCAAACACAGATGAAAATTAGCAAACAAGACAGAGGAGTAGTAAGGACCTCCAGGCTCTTCATACAAACCTGTAATGTTCTGACAAAATACTGTAAGTTCTGAGTATTAATGCATAAAAATGTAACTTAATTTACAAACCTTTCTCTATACGATTGCCATACACGGAGTCATCTCCTCCAACTTTTGACTCCCAGTTTGTCAGCAGTGTCGTGTGTGATGCGCTTGCCATGTTTCCTGTTAAAGTTCATCACAAGCTTGCGACAGCTTCCTGATCCAGTCATGAGAATGATTTCAGTACGTTCTTCTTATGTCAAAGGCATTCTTAAAGGCTATCTGAAAATATATAACATAAACTAAGTATAAAAAAATTTTGAAAGACATTTTGCTAAAAAGAGTTAATTTCCCCTATGTATGGACACTTTTGGGGACACCCTGTATTTTGTTTATTTTTGCTCCACCAGTGAAAAAAGTTCCTGAACAAGCCACAGCTCTATAGAGTGGTGCATGTTGCCATGCAACTCACAGACTGACTGACAGGCAGTAGTATGTGTAATAACGATTTCAATCTAATGAACTACAGCTAGAATAGGAATTATATCAGCATTCTTTGAATGCCGCTTGTCCAATCAAATTAGTGCACTGGAACAAACTCTGATATAAGTAAACACATGGGTTTTATTTTTTCCTAGCTCAGTCTGTGTTTCATTTAATCTTCAACATCCCACATTTCATCAAACAATCACATATTTATGTTTACATTTATGACATTTGACAGATGCTCTTATCCAGAACAACAAGAAGAAGTGCTTTGAAGTCTTTATCAATAAATACATCCTCATCCTCGTTCACTAGGCCAGGGACCGAGAGGATCACTCTAAAACCCCTGTTGGGGAGATTAATGTAATATGAAAAACACACAAAACAACACCATTAAAATAAATAATTAATAAATAACAAAGAGTTAAATGAAGTGCTTCATGGAGAGGTAGGCCTTTAGTCATTGTTTGAAGACTTTCCACCACCTATAGGCACCGGAACAGAAAATAACATTGATGCATGTCTTCCTTGTACCCAGAGAGGGGGGGTCACTTCACTATTCTTGGTTATGTTTGTTTCTGGAAATATCTATCTAGCTATTTAATGTTAATGGCCATACGATAATCAGTATAACACTGAATTGATTAGTTGGTTGTTTTCTACCTTCTTGTTGTCGTCAACAACAACAATAACAACAACAACAACAACAACAACAACAATAATAATAATAATAATAATAATAATAATAATAATAATAATAATAATAATAATGTGGGTGTACGGTAATGCAGAGTAGCTGACAATTAAACAAAATACAATCGCATAAATAACATACAGCTGCCCTTCCTTACCGGTGGTCCTACAGGGCAATAATTTACTGAAATTCAAAAACACCTAAAGCTTTGATTAATAAACTTAAAACAGTTTGAACCTCAGGATAAAAAGAAAAATGCTAAATATTGGGATATGATCTCATTTCATGGCATGAGAAATAATAAAAATGTGTGGGTAAAAATATACACGTATCAGCTTGTAACCCCAAAACGTTTTTTTTTTTTTGATTTTTTTTTTTAGAAACATCAATGCAGTGTGTTTATTGAAGATTAGTTATATGTTCAATTATACTAGTTTAATTGTATTTGTTTGCTCTGGAATAATCTTAATAGATGATCTTTATTTAAATCGTAGCCATACTGTAGATAGACAGCGTTTGAGAGAAGTTAACATTGATATCTATATTTTTGTGCTCTGTTTAGGAATGGGTGATATGTCTTAGAATTGACCATATAAAAAAATATGCTTTGATTAGTTCCCAAAAGTGGAAAAATCCCTTCACACCCAAAGTGTATTTACAGTAAGACATTTCAAACAAGTGTCATATCGAATTATGTTCCCAAATGTCAAAGCAGCCTTTGAATGTCACAGTGTTTATGTTACAACAGGGCAGGGCACATGATCATTTCATTTGTATTTAGCAGAATATGTAAGGTCTAACAGGATCTCTTTTTGTTTCTGGTGCCTCTTATACATATATTTGGTGATCAGTTATCAGATAGCTACCAACACACCTAATGCTTATTTAAATAGATACTAATTCAACATCACAAAAATTCACTGTAGTGTTTGCTATTGCACAAAAGGTCATGTCACCTTATATGTACAGCTGACCTGTAAGTTTGTCTTCAGAAGCATAACTTTGGACTTACTCACATCAGTTCTGGGGAATATACATAGAGCATATGTGAAATAATTTTCTATAATAGCAGTGGACTGATTGACAGGCTTAAATGGCATTTTTGTGCTTTCATGCATTCTGTTTAAACTGGTTTTAATGTGTTTATTTAATACGTATGAAGGGCATGGAGATCCGGTTCACCTTATAATACTGATGTATAGATGGACGCACCTTCTGGGAACGTTTTTTCTCCATATCGTTCAAAATGTATCATTTGTTGCCCCTAAAAACTGCATTAGATGGCTCAATTTCTTAAACAGCCAAATGATTAACAAAATCAGGCAAAATGTGTCTTTGCATTTATACAATGCCGTGGATCAGCACAAACAGATTGCAGAGCATTTTTAAGATAGTTACAGCTGCAGTGGACGTGCTTGGCAACCCTATTCATTTTCAGTAGTCTGCCAAGGCGAGCCAACACGCAACTGGAATATTTAGCCTTGTGCTTGAAGCCATCTGTGTTTGACCACACTCTCACCATACATTCAGTGATGTCAGTCTGTGTGAACAGGACCTGGATCTGGAAACTGATCATGTTCGGCTTTCAGTATTGGCAAGATCATTCTGCTAGATAATTCAGGGTCATTGTGAAGTTCTGTCTGTATTTATGTTTCATCAGTGTTCAATTCAATTTAATTCACTTTAATTATAGATGTAGTGATTGTAGATTTTGTAGAAACTGTAGATTTTATCACAAAACATGGGTCAGTGGGTGATAGTGGTGACAGTGGTAAGGAAAAACTCCCTGAGATGACATGAGGAACCACAGTAGCAAAAGTGTTTCAGGATCAGGCAGCAGGAGCACATGTACATCTCAACAGAGAGAGAGAGAGAGAGAGAGAGAGAGAGAGAGAAAGAGAGAGAGATTCCATCTCAAGTGGTCCAGTGCAGGTTGCGTGAATTTTCCAAAATTTTTTGGAGTACCTCTGTGTGCTGGCATTGCAAAATCACCAGGTTTTATTCTTCTTCTTCTTCTTCTTCTTCTTCTTCTTCTTATTATTATTATTATTATTATTATTATTATTATTATTATTATTATTATTTATTCATTTATTTGTTTGTTTATTTATTTATTTATTTTTTATTATTTTTAAACATGTTTTAACTATGATGGCCATCTTTGTGTCATGGCGCACAACAAATTTTGGTTGTCATTACACCAGTAGGTGACACTAATGAGTATGTTTTTAGATATTCAGAGTAAATCATAGTTTCAATACATTCATTTAAAAACACTAAGTTTGCAAGAGACAAGTTTTAGTAATTTATTAAAACTGGGAAAGTCTACTCGACAAATAGAAGGTCTGGTGAATTTATTTTCAAGAAAGACATTTCAGTCTGCGCAGGACAGTTTTGAGAGAGGTCATGAATGAGGATACGAATGTAATTTGAAGAAATAATAATAATAATAATTTTTACATATGTGTATGACGTAGTTTTCATATATATATATTTTTAAATAACTATCAGTCATTTTTACACATTCATGTATAGCAGATTTTGCTATGGACAACACATTCTAGTGTATTATGAACAATACAACAGCACATAAGGCTTGACTTAGTGCTGCACACTTCAAATGACAACAACAGATCTATTATATTTATTATATTTTGTCAATTGCTTAGTTTAAAAATGCACAGCATTTGACATCTTTTTTATTGTCTAAAGTCATCATCAATCATTACATATTCTTAATTTGGGATTATGCTTTATGCACAGATATAAAACTTCTCCAAAGTGCTACGTTCTCTTCATAGCATGGCTCCCACCCCACTTCTCCATTTGCTGAACCAGTAAGACTCAAATCCGAACTGAATGATTGATGTCTCATTTGTTCATGACTGATAAGTCCCAGTTCGATCATATCGTTCACAAACTAGTTCCTTTAGTGCAGTGGTTTTCAAAGTGGGGGCCGCCAGGGGGCGCCCGGGGGGCCTTAACAATTTGGTGTGAAAAATAAATTCTCACTCTTAGACAACCACACACACACGATCAATTCCAAACGTAATGTAATGTAAAGATGTAAGATGTAATTATTAATAAAAAGGGGGATATATTCAGAAGTCTGCAAAAAATTTTGAAATGTTCTGTAGAAATGTTCAGCAGAAATGTTCAATAAAAATGAAACATGAAAAAAAAAATATTCAGACGTCTGTATTAATGTGGTTTAAAGACATATTGCAAAAGGGGGCCTCGGTCAAATGTTAATACCATTTGGGGGGGGGGGCTGAGACGTGGACCTGAGGTTTCATATGTCTACATGTTACTGGAAAGCAGACAGCATGTGATGTGATCAGAGGCAGGCCCTCCAGAGGCAACTGTCTGGCCTGGTATGACGAGATCTTCAATCAGGTGTAAAACAATGTCTCTAATATGACCAAAAAAAAAGTGTCAGTCTATTTGATGTGCTTCCATCTGAAGAATTTCTGAACGCTGCATTAAAGTAGATAGTTATTAGCCTTTGTTAGCCAAGAACTCCTAAAATCTTGTGAGTCTACTATGTTGCTGCAAAAATAGCAAGTGAAGCTGCACAGGATAGAGTCCATGTTTAAATGTAGGTTATTTTAAGGGCTTTTTGTACTCTGATGTGTCCAGGAGTGGTTAAATGTTTATGGTTTTCCACAATAATCTAAATAAATAATGTAATACATTTGTCCCATCAAAGGCAGAAGTTATTAATGAATCTGTGTCAGTCTTCAAACAACAGATTAGTTATAGATCTTTTGCATATAAGATTGGTCAACTCTGAATGTTAAAGGACCTTTCTTTTGAAGGCTAAAATACTATGTTAATCTAATTGAGCTACAGATGGCAGTAACTGAGTGATTGGACGTTTTCAGCCTTTTTTTGTTTGTTTGTTTGTTTTGTGGTTTTTTATTTTATTTTATTTTTTAATTTTTATTAACCTTACTTGTAAGGCTAAACCTCAACCTTACTTGAGAAAGTACTTTTGATGTTGCACAACTGTAATATTATTAATAGAGAAGTAGCATAGAAATGTACAAATTGTAAGGTATACAATAAATAATATACCAGCGCACTGATTAATTCTTAAATCTAATTGGTCGGAATGTGTTGATTTAATCTTCTATGACAGCATGACTCTGACAATTTATTTCTAGTTCAGGCTTTCTCAATTTCGATGTAACGTAAACAATTTTTTTTTTTTAATTATTATTATTTTCATTATTAACTTAAAGAGAGGTTAAAGGGCTGATGATGGAATGAGTGTTTGTAGCTGCTATAATGTAAGTGTTAACAGGAACTAACTTGTTTGTGCATGTGTGCCACGATAATAAACTACATAAAAGACGAATCAATTCAAAATTGTAATTTTTGGACCAACAAAACCCTCTGAGGTATCACTGGTATCAATCCTCCATGGCATGTATCATTTCCCTATGACAGCACACCCTGTAATGTTTTATTCCTTACAAAAACGATGTTTTCAATGATGGTAACGCAAGCTCAGTATAAAACCAGGGGCTCTGGAGCTGTGAGGCAGCGATGCTACCTGTTCTACCACCATGTTGCCCGGCTCAAAAATTTCACTTAATTAAACTGAATCAAAATAGGATTTCTTTTATAGTTTATAGTTATGAGTTCTTAGCTTTGTAGTTGTACTTAAACCACCCTCTAAAAGAAAATCCTATAGTGTGTCATTCTATATAACAATTCAATTCAATTCGATTTGATTTGTGTAGCGCTTTTTACAATAGACATTGTCTCAAAGCAGCTTTACAGGAACATAAACACGGTATATAGATATTAAAACTGCGAATTTATCTCGACTGAGCGAGCCACTGAGTGGCGACAGTGGCAAGGAAAAACTCCCTAAGATGTTAAGAAGAAGAAACCTCGAGAGGAACCCGACTCAGAAGGGAACCCATCCTCATTTGGGGAACAACAGATAGTGTGAAAAAGTTTATTATGGATTTATATGAAGTCTGTTTGGATTAGAAGCAGCCGTAGTCCCAGCAGTCTGGAATTGGGGTAGATGAGTGCTCCATCCAGAGGTAGGACATCCGAAACGGATCAGGCAGGTCCGGAGAGCAGAAAGGATCTGGATCTCTAGTATCTCCATAAATTTGTGTGGGGCTCAGCAGAAGGAGAGAGGGAGAGAAAAGATTATTACAACTGTGAAGTAGTAAAATAGAATCTAGTCAGGGAAGGCTTGAGTAAACAAATAAAAGTTTATACACATCTAGGCTAAAGACATTTAAACATGTGAACAGAGTAGATGCCCTGGAAATGTATGGACACTTATTTCCTCAACTGTATATTTCTGAGAGTGTAGGCTTTTCATTTGAGGTCATGTAAAAAGACCCCTTTTCACATGGAGTCAAGTCAGATTAAACAAGTGATGGTTGAATGATCAGAAACTTATTAAATACAAGACATAGACTTCCAGAGTAAAAGAAATCTGAACAACTTACATATTAATTTTTATCATTAACCTTCAGTGGCATTCCAGAGCTGACTTTAAACATTAATTTTAAACATCTTTCATCAACAACTTTGCATGGTTTCACTTTGTTTCGCGGTTTCAGCCATTATTCACAATGCCGTTGTGAATACCTGTCCGATGACACTGAACATCACTAGAAAATGGTGAGTGAGAAAAGAAGCGCTTGGTCTTTTGTTTTTAGGAGCTAACAGTGAAACCTGCATGTTATTGTTTATGCCATAAATCATCATTTCAATTGGCCCAGCACTGTTCCCCTGTGACATTGGTCCTGGTGTGAAACATCTGACTAGAAAAACCTTACCGTGGGTGGTCATGTGAACACCAGGTGTCAGAAGAGATCCATCTGAAAAACTCTGCTGTGTATTTTTGCATGATTATGTATCCAAGTGTCTATCTTTTAAGATGCCAGAATCATATCATAGGTTCATGCACAATGCACAATGGTTCTTTATTTAAACATTACCTTACTGTGGAGGAAAATGTCGATGACACGTTGACACACTCCACTAAAGTAAACACAGAAAATGTGACATTTTGATTGAGAATGCATCAGCTAATCAGGATGTGAACTGCATGTCGTCTATGTAGCCATTTTGGTGGCGAACGCTTCCTGCTCATTGGTTTCTCATTTCAGAGTTTAATAAGTTTTAACCACTGAGCTCTGGCCAATGAGTGCAGCTGCTCCTGGAACAATGTGAGTGCAGAACCTTTTCCATCTGTGTTTCTCCAAACCCTGCCAAAGTCAGACCAACTTGATACATCATGACTCCCGATTGCAAGAATGCAGCTTTGCCTTCCTCAAAAGAAGACTTGGCAAACAACTTGATGAGATATCCATATGGACATGTCGCTAGCGATTACAGTAATATTCCATCTAGCAAGAGAGCTCTCTCAAGCAGTGGGGTGTTTTACTTGGTTCATAATTCAGCACCATTGCTTACATCTCCCTCCCTAGTCTCATCACCTAATCATTTCAGACCATTTGGCTCATGGAGAAAACCAGGTCATTAAATAAATTCCAGCTCCCACACTGACAGTGGGAAAATATGCTGTGAATTACCATATATATTTATAATTGTGACAAATTAAAGGGAAAACTAACAAAGTATCTTAGCAAGGTGTTGGTCACAACAATCCACCAGAACAGCTCCAGTGCACCTTGACACGTATTGAACACATGGGCTATACTGGAGGGAGGATGTTCCCTCAGGTGTTTTGATGATGGTGTTGGAGAGCATTGTCTTGTCTGTCAGTACAAAAGCTCCCATTGGCGCTCAATTGCTTTGATATCTGTTGACTATGTATGTCATACCATATGATTTATATAATTGTACTACTCAAGCCATTCAGTGAGGGGGGATGGTGATAAACACATATCTGAGTATGATGGCTTTTATTGATGAGAAGAATAAACAACTTATAAAGAGGGCGTGACTGAGAAGGAAAATTAGACACATATTTTTTTTCTTTGACATATAACTGAAAAAAAAAATCCCTCTAAGCTTGCTGTCTGTAAACACTTAAGTGGAACTTAAGAAAATAATTCAGAAATGACAAAGCACCCTGCCAGTGTTCTATTTTAACAGCTTAAGTTAACCACTCATCCTCCATTTGATGACAAAGAATTGGCTCTTCAAGCCCTTCTGGCATCCACTAACTGCACTTCACAGCTCCCAGAAGATATAGTTGAACTTATTCACACCTGGGATCAATGCCTGTGTACACACTCCCAGTCAGAGACCCGACCACACCACTCCAACTCCTGTCCTTCCTAATTACAGTGCGCAGATCATCAGAAGGCGAACCTGTGAGGTCATTAGTCACCAGCAAGCCCAAGCAAAAAAGACACCTACTTGCCTGTCTACACGTCGTTGTCCCACATTCCACGCACAATAGGTTGGCTATATAAGGCCAACAACCTTCCTCACACTAAGATTCAGACAGGCGAAACAGCAGAAGTGGTTTCCAGATGTTGACACAGACAGACAGTAATTGGAGTTTGTGATGGCTTCCAGCCGCCATGGCGCACAGCCAGCGAATTCTCAAAGGGAGGGAATGTTCTGTGCCATAACTCACACAGAAAGGTTTGCAATAATAATAACATACTCTGCCGTCCTGTATAAGAGTGGGAAAAATATGACTCGGTGATTGCAATAATTGGTTTATTTTTTTTGGTTCGCCCCACAAAGTTGACTAAGAGGCAGTCTGTTTTAATCTTGAAAACTGTTCAAATTCACTTTTCATTCAGTGGACAGTTGTATTTCCAGGTTTATGTTAAGTACGGACGTAACCGAATTTAAATACATTACAGATAATGTTTACAGGTACAAATGCAGGTATGAATAAAAGGTGCACTATTAGGTTGTTTTTTTGTTTGTTTGCTTGTTTGTTTGCTTGTTTTGTTTTGTTTTGTCTTTTTCATCAAGCTTACCAGAAAGGTTCACAGGGCATCTCATTAAAACTGGAGGTGTGCATCAGGACTGGAATCCTGTGGGATGCACCAAAAAACGTAATGTGAGCAGCAGGTTTTACTTTCATGTGGGTGAGTAGTGAGATATGATACTCGTGGGACAAACACGACATGTATAGTGTTCATTTTATTCATCCTTTGTAACGGCCTGGTCAGGGTTGAGGCAGTTTAAATTAGGCTGCTAGTTTGTTTAGGCCTATATTTTGAAAAATAGAACCAATCAAATAAAATGTGGGCATGTACAGACGAAAATAATAACTGAACAACCTGGATAAAAAAAACAAAACCAGTCCATTGCACATTTCCATTTAAGAAAGAAACAGATCTGATCATTTAAAGCTCTAAACAGTTACAGGTAGAGATACAGATAGAGACAGTGGCATTTGGCTACACCTCTCATTTCTAAGTATTTGGACATTTTAAAATCTATCGCTCCATGGGACAAAAATTTATGAAGAGGCAGAGCATTTACTGGTGAACAACAGGAGAATCAAAGCTTGATAATTTGTGAATTCATGTAATCAAATCCTCTAATTCTGTTACAACATTCCAAGGTAAAAATGGCAGTTAGGCTTAAATAAATCTCTGTAAAACATGAATCTATTAACTGTAGTTCAACTGGGCAATAGTGAGTCGTCACAGCTGTGGTGCCGTGTGATTATGGGAGATATATAGAGCCTATCAGCCTGAAAGGTGCAGGGTTAACTGTTATTGCTGTCTGTTTGAGGTCATTTGAGTGAAAGAATAATGTGGTCATGATATGGTCTGGTAACGCACTGTTTATCTCAGCAACTTCCTTTTTGCTGGAGGGCCTTTAAGACATTCAGTTCCCCTAACCATTTGGCCACCTTTAAATATTTAAGAACGGTTTGTGTTAGTTTGTTCATTATTAGTAATTTAATATCATTCATTTGACAATTCATTTAGTTGGTAATCTGAGGACCCAAATGGTTTTTGGTTTAGCAAGTCGTTTTATCCAAAGAGACTTTGGCATGGAAAATATGATGCACTCAGGAATTAGGGCCTTACTCAAGGGCCCCACAGAGTCTCTCTGGCAGATCTGTGATTTGAACTCATCCATCCAGGCACGAGGACAGGAACTTGTTGAGCTACTGAAACTGTACCTTTAGTTTTCATTCATAAAATGGTCAGGGCTTCAGGGCTTCAGAGAAGTCGGCTGTCCTAGTAGATTTCACAGCAGGAATTTAAAGACTAATCCAGAGTTCTTTGAAAAGAACTTCTGGAAAACATAATATGTTACAGCAGGGTAATTATCAGGAGCTATAGGAAACAAAGGCCCTACGTAAAAGAACTGGAATCTAGCTCTTGTTTTTTTTAACATGCATCAGGCTCAACATATAAGGCACAACATGCTGAGGTAATATGTGTGTCTCCCTAAACCACCATCACCTCCTTTAATCTAGACTGTTTCAGGATATTTTGGAAATGGGGCCCCGTTATTAACGCCCCACCTTTGATTAATTAAAGCCCGATCTGCTTTCTATCCTCTCCTTGACAGTGGAGTCCAGTTTGACGAGCAACGGCTCGAAACCTTTAGTTCTGACAGAGACCAGATGTTGGCCGCATCCCCAGTTTTACTCCAAATGAAACGGCGGCAAACAGCCAACAACCTGAGCTGCGTTCACGATGAAATTATATGTTTACAATAAAGCGCTGCAGCTAGGGCACAGGGGTGCAGTTTCTCAAGGAGAGGGAAAGCTGAACCAGCTGCAAATGGTCAGGACCAGTTTTAGTACAGTTGAAATATCAGACGCACCAAAGAGAGGACAGAAGCCTCTTTTCATTAACATTACCATTTTTGGATCTTTTCTTTTTTCTTTTTAAATTCCACATTATTGTCCTTATGTGCTTTTTTGTTGCCTGTGGTTCTTAACAGTGCCAGAGTGCAAATGGAAAATTTGAACAGTTATATAATATATTTGCCTGGAGAGGTCTTGAATTCCAAACAGAAAAATGAAAAAAAAAAAAAGAGAACACTTGCTCTCTGTGAAGAGAATAATGTCAACACAAGCAACACAAATGAGCAACTGTGAACGAACATGAGTGAGGTACAGCTTCAAATGTGTCGTTTTTCAGAGATGTGTTGATAAATAAGGAGCGTCAGATATTACCAGATATTAACTTTGCCCATCAACATCACATGATGACAATTCTTAATAAATACAATAATATGTCAGTGGGCAGATGTAAGATGCTACTTTTTACATTGAGGGTCTTTCAGGAAAAGGAGACTCTGTGGTCTTTAGTGAAACCTCAAAACCCGCATGGAAGAGACGTCGAATGAATGCAGTGCTCCAAAATAAAGATGACAAGCGGCATTCCATAACAGTGTAGTTATGTTTTTAAAAGGTGGTCGCAGGGAAAAGTCTCATTTCATAGCAGGAGAAACTTGACTCACAATCCTCTTTCTGTTTGGAGAGAGAGAGAGAGAGAGAGAGAGAGAGAGAGAGAGAGAGAGAGAGCTGCACGCCTACTTTGGGCCCTGGGTTAGCTTCACTAATTACAAGGAATAAAAGCACTTTTTACAAAACAGTAACCGGAGTATTCCACTGAGACGGTGTTCCTGTAAGTAACATTTGGAAAGATCTATCAAACACCTGGAGTTACAGACATAAGAAGTGGAGAAAGTAAATCACTTTTTCACCAACTTTGTCTTGGGAGGGAAAGGCCTAAAGAAAGCACCATAAAAAGTGCGATTGGCTTTATATACCTGGCACCCTTAAAGAAGCGGGGAGGGGGTGGAATATTTTTTGTGAAAGAGAGGATGATCAAAACTGTCAAGCATGGCTAAATGAACCCTTATTACAGATACATCCAAAATCCCCCATATCCGTTGATCGTTTTAGAAGATATTGAACAAATCTCTTAATCGTTGCGATAACAACATAATTGTGGAGCTACTTTTCCCAAGAAGCACCTTGTATTTGAGGTGAACCAAACACAAGGAAATTTATGAAATAGTACAGGTGAGGGTATATAGACATTTCCATGAATATATTTTAAAATATTACTGTTTGAGTGTTTCCCCACATACCCTGCTCATCCAAATATGTGTCATGCCTGTCACTTTCAAGAACTATGATTTACCTTGCATGTGGTAAAAAAAAAAAAAAAATACAGCATGGGGAAGAAAATTGATATTCTGATTGTGTCGTTACTTCCATCAAAAAAGAGAATGGGTTGGGGATGGGAGACCATTTTACACACACCTTCAACAGCCTTCCACATGTTAACAGCTTCATTCAGTAATCAAATTGCCACAAGTCAGACTGTCACCGTAGCAACTGCAGCCTCCGCTCCACCAGTTGCTGTCAATAACGAATAACATCCTTCCTGTCCCGTGACACAAACCGATTGATTGCCATGCATCGCCCCAAACAGCAAGTGGTGCTTTGAGAGGCGCGAGTCAATGGGAGCACTATAAGAGGGTGGAGATGGAAGACTGGGCTCCACACAAGCTGCGTTAATAGATGGGGTTTGAAGAGGAAATGATTTACTGTGGAATATTTCTTCTTCGTGAAGGGATTTTCTGTCAGTGCTTGTTACAATATTTGCATATCAATGAGACTCTCGTGGGTCTATCTGTTTTCAAGCCAAGCACCTCAAGCCCATGGAAATCTGAGTATTTTAGAACATAATTAATTAGGTTGCTCTTGGAGTAGATGTTCCTGCAAATATATTTGAGTCAAGTGTCATAAATCAGAATTTGAGGAAAATCCATTTAAGCAACTCTTTCTGATTTGACTAATAACAGGTCTGTGAGGACTTTTTTTAATTATTATTATTCTTTTGGATTTTAAGAGTATGTGATACATGAAGGGCACAAAGGTCACATGTTCATTTGCATGTAACTGCAGCCACTGATAAATTTACATACAGTGACAGTTGACAGTTTATTATATCCAGACTATCCAGGGAAGGGGGGCTAATTTAAGAATTAACTACAGTGTACTTCTGTAATAACTGGCAAATAGTCTGCACTTATATAGCACTTTACACTGTGTCTCATTCACCCATTCACACGCACCAATGGTAGCAGAGCTGCCATGCAAGGCACTAACTTGTCATCGGGAGCAACTTGGGGTTCAGTGTCTTGCCAAAGGACACTTCGGCATGTGGAGTCACGTGGGCCGGGAATCGAACCGCCAACCCTACGATTAGTGGACAACCCACTCTACCACCTGAGCCACAGCTGCCCACATAATAAATGTTGAGGTTGTAAGAAATTCAGCATAGTACACCGCTTTTAAATGTTCAGAGAAACTGGACATTTCAGCGCAAGCAATTTACTTCTGAATCTGCAAGAGCAGTTTATTTGCATATGTCTAATTCATCTGCAAATTCCATTGCAATCTAAACATACATTTGCAATGTTTTACAAGAGATGTGTCATATCATGGATAGTCAGGATCTCTGTAATATTTTGAGGCTCCTGAGCAAGTTTGAGATCGGTGAAGATACACATGATTTCTGTTATGAGGGATATGAGATCCCTTCATACTTCTTGGTTGTGGTGTTTTTGGCACAGAGAAACGAAGAAAACTATATACGCTCACCACTCAGTTTATTAGGAGCACCTGTACATTCATGCAGTTATCCAATCATGTGGCATCAGCACAATGCATAAAATCATGTAGATACAGGTCAAAAACTACAAATAATGTGCGCATCAAACATCATAATGGGGGGAAATGCGATCTCGGTGACTTTAACTGTGGCACGGTTGTTGGTGCCAAATGGGCTGGTTTGAGTAATTTCAGAAACAGCTGATGAAGAGAAACACACACACACACACACACACACACACACACAACACACAGAATGTCTAAGAAGCACCAAAATCCATAAACAAACTTAGAATTAGAGAAGAAATACATCTAACATTAAGCAATCATAAAAATATATTTCACCCATAATGAAGAAGTGATGAAAATATCCAAAACGTTCAGGACAACGGTTGATGAGATGCACACAGCTCGGTTACCGGAAGTGGGAATGACAGTGAGGCCTTTGGAAAATGTTTTAAATACCCCCAAAAAGAAAAACATGAAGATAAGAGGATATCCAATGGCTGAAAATGTGTTTTAAAGGGATTTCAGAACGAGAAAAGCTGATTCTGATGGTATTTCAAATTGAGGAAAGTTGGATTTAAGGGGAATCAGAAAAAGACGTTAATAAAGCATATTGGCATTCCAAAAGAATGAGATAATTGGGCGTAACCTAAAGATAAGACTGTATAAATAGGGCATTGAATCTGTGCTTAGATTCAGATCCCTTTTGGGACGTCTCACGAGGGGATCTCATGTTGGTTTTTGAACAATAAACTGGACTTTTGCTTCTCTATCTATCTTGTTCGTGGCTTCATTGTGATCAGTAAATTGAGGATTATTTTGCTGACTAACTAGAGGAAATTCAGCAACCTAGTCGTTTTAGATACAAACAAACATCCACCGAGCAGCAGAACTGCAGACAGAGCACAGAGAGTTGAAAATGTATAAAAAAAATAAATAAATAAACATTACCAGGTCTTGTGGATTACTGGAGTCTCAGCTGTAGCCTCAGATCCTCGTTGGAGCCTGACAGGAGTGGAACCCAGTGTAGTTTTCTGTTGTTGTAGCCCATCTTCGTCAACATGTGACATGTGTCCTGTTATGCTTTACTGCTCAGCATCGTACTAAGGAGTGGTTATTTGGATTATCGTAGCCTCCCTGTCAGCTCGAATCAGTCTGGTCATTCTCTGGTGTTTTTACCCTACAGAACTGCTGCTCACTGGATACCCCCCCTCCCCCTCCCCCCTCCATACTCTGTAAACTCTAGAGAATGTTGTGCATGACATTCCCAGAAGATCACCAGCCCATCTGACACCAAAAGCCATGTCATGGTCAAATGTGCGAACACGTTTGTTCCCCACTGTGATGTTTGATATGAACATTAACTGAAGATCTTGACTTGTATCCGCATATTATTATGCATTGCACAAGCTTCCACATGATTGGCTGACTGCATAAATGAACAAGGGTACAGGTCTTTTAAATTCAGTGTATGTGTGCCAGTGTGTATGTCGCTTTTTGCTGAATTTGCCCGATTTACCTTTCTTGTTTTTTTTTTTTAAATCAACAACTTATTATTAGTAATCCTATGAGCAGATGAGTGGCTATAATCAACAATAATAAGTCTCATTCTCAACCTTTACTTTTACGTCTATTTTTCTAAATCAAAGTGTTTAACCATGACGCTATTCTTGCTGTTGACTGCAAGTTCGACGCCGCAGTACTCACAGGAGCACCAGCTCGCTCGTCTCTGTGCTTTAATTTTATGCAGTCACCAGATTGAGTTGAGACATTTTATCCGAGCCAAGCACTGCACCAGAATATTTGGGCAGTTCACCCAGCTGCCATGGCAACAGGAATTTTACAGAGAGGCACAGGCCTATGGTGAAGCACATTTCACTTTGTCTCCACCAACCAACGGCCGGGACGCGGCTCAATCCATTTATCTCTCCTATGCAGTGTTGGAGTAATACAATGATGGGAGTGCATGAGGCGTAGACCTTGGGGAATGGGGATTCCCTCTACTACACTGCCCACCACTACAGATTGCACTGACACAAGCCTGATGTACTTGTGAAATGGCACAATAAAGCTTCAATTAGATTTCCTTTTCATGGTAATCAGATTTGGAGTATAAAATTGGAGAATGTGCATCTAATACTGTTCTTTACATGCATGGTAGGCTGATTGGCGTGTCTAAAGTGTCTGTAGTGTATGAATGGGTGTGTGAGTGTGTATGTGATTGTGCCCTGCGATGGACTGGCACCCTGTCCAGGGTGTACCCCGCCTTGTGCCCGATGATCCCTGGGATAGGCTCCAGGTTCCCCGTGACCCTGAGAAGGATAAGCGGTATAGAAGGTGGATGGATGGATGACTATTATTCCATGATATATAAAATTAATTGAGAACAAGGTCTAGTACCGACAAATAAAAAAAACCCCACAGAATTAGATAAATTAGATAAATTCCTTTTCCTTTTTATTTTATTATTTTTTTTGCACAATGAATGACATGAGCAAGATCAAGTGTATTTAAGTGCTCAATACTGCACTGAGATGGTTGCACAAAAAGTTGAACTTGAAAGAGAAATAATAAAAAAAAAGAACTTTCTACAAGATCATGAACAACAAATATGACCAAACACATGCGAGCTTAAATGTATGTACATATGTACAGTGCAGTATACATATCTTTAAACGTGTGTATACACAGGTACACAAAAACATGAGGGCGTATTCCTACATACATTTATGTACAATGCATATGCTTGCGTATCTCAATATTTATTCTTTCCTATATATGTCCTTTAATTGCTTTTTTTTTTCTTTTTTCATATTCATACAATTTACAAAAAAATGTTTTATGAATTAAAAACTAGTTCTTCAAAAAACTTATCAAACAATGTATAAGATCTCCAAATTGAAATTCCATATTCTTCACAATTTTTGTGCATACAATCAATTAGGGCATGCAGGTTCAGAAAATGTAAAGCATTATCAAAATGGTCGAAGTACCTATTAAAAAACAAAACAAAACAAAAAACGCAGAATTTAGCTCATGTTGTGCCCTTAGTGAGTAATTTACCCTTCAATTAATACTTCATTTGCACTGGAATTTCTTCAATAGCATTAGAGCTTAATACATGAACATGTTGATAATATTCGGATGAAACTGGTGTTTTTATATGCAATCTCGATCATGAAGTTAGAGCAGGCCAGGTCACAATATTTACACGACACAAAACAACCCAATGAGTTATGATTATTGTTGAACAGCTAGAATGTAAAGGGGGGGGCGGGGACGGGGGGGACGGGACAAACACCTTTATTTCACAAGGCACCATTTTATCAGCTGGTAGAGAAAATATGAGCTGCCAAACACCTTGCTATTAACACCTCCTTGATAAACTAAAGGACTGATGGTACTGTTTTGGAATACTGCTACTATATATAATTTGGTTTACTTTTTCAGTTTAGCACTGAGTGATGCAGGTCTTTATTTTTGGCTAAGCGTCCAGGTGGTTTGAGGTGCCAATCCTAAACAGGAGACATGCTGAAGTGACCAATGTAGTACCACAGGCAGAAGGGAATAGCTGCCAAATCTGACTTGGCTCTAATGCACCATAAGTCATTCTCTGACTCCATGTTCTGCTCGGACAAAATGTTCATTTAAGCTGCGCAGACTTCGGCTCTGGGCTACGGTGTGTTCAAATTTCCGGCATTATTCCTAACAAGAAGAGCTAGCCCACATTGTGAGCTGTTCAGTAACAGACAGTTGATTCGACTATTTACAGGGTTCACTTTATTGAATGTAATGTAACATGATTAAGGCTCCGCTGCTCAGTGGCTGATTTTTTTTTCCCTGCCCTTGGCAGCATTAAGATTTGCAAAAAAAATAAAAAATAAAAAATGTAATCAAATAAAAAATTGATAGTCATTTGTTTGCAAAAAGAAGAGAAAGAAAGAAAAAATACAGGTTACAGATCATTTTCAATAAGACCACTTTGACAAATTGTACTGAATAGAGGTGGGGGGAAAAAAAAAAAAACACGTAAAAAAATCATTTCTTCTGTCAATTTGCAGGTAGAACCCGATGCATAGTAATTTAGAACGCACGTGCCGTGATAACTCTTAACTGGTGCTGGAACATTTGTTTGGACGTTTTGTACCTGACTTTTTGTACGTGTTGTGGTCTTGTTTGAATTGTCGCAAGCACAGTTTGACCTTTTTTTTCTTCCTCTTCATTTGACACAGACCGTTCTGATTCAAATCAATACCGTTGATCAATATCAATATCTCACATCAGCAAGCTACCTAGAAAGCAGGTCATTTTAATATGTCTCATCTGATCTTTATCTGCGTATGTGCGTCTAAACAACAACCCGATCGAAGGAGCAGGAGAAAAGAGCAGGCGTATGTACATTCATGACCATGTGTAGATACTAATAATATATGTGTAATTTAAGCATTATTTCTTGCCATTCATAGTTCCCTGTAGCTGAAATGTTATGGACTTATTGACGAACATAAGGCACATATATGAAACAACTGAGAAATAAACCACACAACAGCGCTTTCTGCATTACGACCAGTTTGAATATACATTTCTAAAAGAGCGTAGAACCACTGCACTATACTGAAGCCTGGTTTCAGATGCTAAGCTGTATACAGTAATGAAGTCTAACATCTCGGATCCACACATTTCCATCTGTTACACTTTCTACACGCACCTAAACCAAAATCCACCTATAATCTGAACTACAACACGACTGATCCTTTGGTTGTGTGGATATCTAATACTGACCATTATGTCAATATATTTGTATTACTTTATAAGTAATAAAGTAATAATATTTTTTTTGTTATATTACTACTATGAGCAGGCACGTTCTCAAATAGACTCTGGAAAAGGCCACTCAGTTACTCTGTTTGTCAAGCAACTGACTGAAATCACCGATATTAACGGATATTACTAAAAATATTTTCCAGATACTGTTGGTTATTCAAATAAAAATAATCACTGACAATGTGTAATACTAATCTGTAATACGTATAAGGAGACTGGAGTAAGTGCTGTGTTGCTTTTAAATGCAAGAATAGGATTTTATTTTATTTTTTTTTCCCCCATGCATGATGAACAGAGTATATTGTATAATGTATATAGCTATGGTTTTTGAAGGTTTGACTTTACACACTGCCATTGTCGAATACAATCCTTCAATCTGTGATGCATCCACTTCGTTATGGTGTGATTAATAAATACTGTAGGTTTCATTTGCATTTGAACACAAGCTTTTGTATGTCACATCTATGTCTAATATTTGGTTAAAACATTATTTGAACATTGTACAGTTTTCTAGTTGATATGGTGACAGTACAGGTAAATCTAAAATACTTTCACTTTGTAATGTTTGTAGATTACGTTTCTATGTACAATTAAACTATAGCCATCGGAGATAGTAGAAGAGTCTCATTCAATTCAAGGGTATTGCCATTAGTTCATGCCCGGAACAAACCTGAGCGCAGGCAAGTAAGAGTGTGTGTGTGTGTGTGTGTGTGTGTGTGTGTGTGTGTGTGTGAGAGAGATGACCAGTTTCCTGACACTGATCTTTATCATAATCACTGTGCTTTGACTTGAGAGAACCAAAAAGGCAAAGAAACCCCAAAAGTGCACAGTACTGTATTAGAAATTCAAAAAATTTCATTTACACTTGCTGGTAAGATCATGGCTATAGCCATTGTTTCAAAAATCCTTATGGGCTTTGGGAGAGTAAAAAGCTCAAAACAAGAACATTTCCATTAAAAAAAAAAAAAAAAAAAAAAAGAGAGATTGTGGTGATGGCATATACAAAGTGAAAGTGGGGCACTTTTTAGACCACATTCATGATTCTCAGAGAATGCCCATGAAGTAGAGTTCAGTAGAGCTGATTAAAAGAAATGACAACCATAATGCCTAGAAATTATCCAAAGGTTGGAGTGCAAGTCAAACTCACAGTGCACTGTTAATGAAACCCTTAATGAGAAGCTGGTTCATCCTTTCTGCTTCCCCTGCCTCGCCTTACTGGCCGCTCTAGCTGCTCCTCTGGCTGATATTTAGGGTAGGGTTTAGCCATCTGTGGGGTCTGTGGATTGGGCTGTGCCCGGGCCTGGTGTACCACTGCTTCGATGGCATCTGTGATGGAGTCATGGCTGAAGAACTCTGGCTGGGTGAGCATCGGGCTGCTGTGGAGGTTCCTTTTGCCTGGAAAGTCCATGCACTTTTCCAGCACAGGCATCTGAGGCAAGAAGCCATCGCCGGGAGCAAGTGTCTGCTTTCGCGGTCTCCCCCTCCGCCGCTTCACCACATTGTTGCCCGTCTTGGCCTGCCGCTGGAGCCGCTTGACCTTCAGGATCTTGTTGACGTGGTCTAGGCTTCTCTTGCTGGTGAGGATCTTGGAGAATGCATGCTTTTTCCGCACATCGCTCTGCATCTCCTCAATCTCCTGCAGCGTGTACCTCTTCTTGTACGAGCCCAGTCCTGTTTAAGAAAAGAGGGATGGTTAAAACTTGCAGTGAAGAGTTATGATGAAGTGCAACAGCAATGATCTGTCAAAAAGGCTGAAATAGTAGAAGATCAAATATCAGATCAATTCAGGGCCAGTGGATGAAATCACCCATCCATGCTGCCAAATGTAAATAATAGCACGCATGTTAGATACAAGTTAGATACTGCTTTTCCAAACTATACATCAATGTGTGACAAGCATCCAAAATGCATTTCACTACCAGACTTAAATGACCAAAGACACATTTATATTACATCCCATGAGCAGAAAGAAATATGGCACTACAAAGCACTTAACACTTGACTTGTGCATAACTACATCCATGCGTTTAATTAGCATGCACGGAGCCATTCCTCTAATCTTGCTATGTGCAAGCACCCAGAGTTCACTTCTGTACTGAAGAGACAGCACTGGAAGTGTGAGTAATAAACTAGGTGGCCTCAGATACATCAGTGATTAATCTACTGCCTCTCCACTTTGCGTCTGAGCCCTGGAAGGAAGCCCAGAGCACAGGAAATGTTGGGTTTCTGGCAGCCTTGTCTGAAATGAGTTCAGACGGCATAAAGCCGCATAAAATGTGTGTTCCGCATCAAAAAATCTCCCCTAGACCCTTATGTCTCTGGAGAATGCACTCATTTACTTTCTCCTCCTTGCTGAGTGCCAGTCCAACTGGTTAGGCATCCATGGAAACAAATAAGACAACTGTGGAAGATATTTCGTCAGCGGTTTGCATTACTGGACCGGGATCAGTGCAAATGTATTTATTTCCATGTAAAAGATCTGAAAGACTTGACTCGCACTTAAAAATTTAACATATACAACATGTGAAACTACCCAAACACTATCAGCACGCTGTCCTAATTTCATTTGCTTTAGAAATGCATAATAAGGTATCATATTTAGTATAGTACTTATTCTCACCGTCTGTTCTCAACATATAATCAGCCACCGTCTTGAAGTTACTCTGAAGTCCAAATCAAATTCACAAATGAAATACACCCTGGATAAAGGCAACATACACAAATGAGCAGATTGCTAAAAGATTTTTCGAGGTCAATAACGCATGTCAATGAGGGCTGCTCGTTTGATTTCAATAAAATAATAGATGGCCAGCATGAATGGAAAAGCCTTCCCTCTCTGGCCCTGGTTTATCACTGGGAACCTCAATGAGTCTCTCCAAATGCCAACAAATCAAGGAGAGGGGAAAAAAGACATTCATTTTCAAAGGGAGTGTCACAACTCATTTATCCTCTGAAATCTCTACCTGCATCCTGCACACACTGTTTTCATTAGTGGAGCCAATTTATGGGCTCACCCTGCTGCTCTCCCACAACTCCAGTCTCGGCACATAGGTGGAGGCCCCATTCCCATCAGCACGCTAACAAAATTCCATTCTTTAAAGCTAAACCATTTTTAAAAAATGTGTTTAAAAAAGAAATACAAAGTGCAACATCATTCAATTGGCTTTTGCCTGTAGACTTTGTTCATTTTATTAATAGTCACTGTGGTAGAGAAATAGGAAACGGTTATGAGAAATGCGTAGAATAAATATTGCAAAGTCCCAGGGTTAGAAAATATGATTGTTAAAAAAAAATAAAAATATGCACTGCACAGCTTACTGTTCATAAAGACCTAGTAAAAACTGCCGAGGACAGGCCTAATTCATGTCCAAGGAAATCAGGATGCATAAAGTTAAAAGAGCAAGTAGGGTTTAGTATACTGAAAGATCTTTACATTCAGTTTCCATCAGCTCAAACTGGGCCATATGTGAAAAGTGCTACATAAGGCGCAAGGAGGCTTTCAAGAGCTTGCCAGTGGGTCATATTTCTCATTGAACTGAAATGACTACATCCACTTAGTTTCCTTTGCCAAATATCTACATTTACATTTATTCACTTAGCAGACGCTTTTATCCAAAGCAACTTACAAAATGAGAAAAATACAACCAAAGCGAAATATCAAGCAGAGAACAATACAAGAAGTGCTACTATACAAGATCCATTAATTGAGTTCCAGAGGAAGTAAAGTTTAATACTGACTAAAAATTACACGGAGTTGAATTAAAATAGCACACAATTAATATGCTTACAGGTGTTTTATGTATATTTACAGCTACCAATAAACATGAAAATGACCTGCTTCCTCAAGCCTAAAGACACTCTAGCATTAATCTTGGTATTTGGTTTACCACAGTTGGGTTCGCCAATGCTTTTCATTTAGATTAATAAAAATGAGTTACAAAGAGAATCTAAATGACTGACTGTCTTCCCAGGGAATGTATAGTAATATCATGAAGCTGTGGCAAATAGAACTAATTAATTCTAATTAAGTGGATGAAAATGTGAATAAATTACAGCTAAACATCACTTATCACTCATGTCAGTGCAGACAAAAAGCAAGTTTATTCATTTGGTATGCTGTCAAAACACACTAAAACACATCCTGAAACCAAATCAGATGTAAACCTGAGAATGATGTGCACCTTAGTGCTCTATTACTGCTCCAAGGTGTTTGAAATTTAGTGGTAATTCATAGAAGTGGATGGTAGTACAGGCAAGGCAGCATGTGACTCATCTTCCTATTTTCCCCGAGGAGCAAAAATGTAATCTAACTGAGCCTTGGGCTTACAATTCCCCTCTACTGGAGTAGGCTGGATTCATTAAAACGCTGGCTGCTGGCCAACTCTTTTAATATGGGGAGAGGGTTTTTATTGCATGTCAGTAGAAAGTAAATCAAAATGTGTGAATAATATATTTCTAAGAAAACCATTGGCAAGCAACAGAGGTGAAAAGGGAGGAAGGAGAAATTTGTGAATTATAGTTGTCTCTATCCATGCATTACGCCTTCCTTGCCAGATGTTCCAACTACAATATACAAAGTACTCAAATGGGCATATTTGCTATTTTTTAAATTACATTTTTATGCAGAATACCCCACTCCTAAACACACCACGATAATGTCAATAGTGTCAATCTAAAATTCAATTCTAATTTGCCATAATATTCTCAACTTCACATATTTTTTCTTATATTCATAAAACAAACAAAAACAAAAACAAAATTTTCCTGACCTGCGATAGCTGTGTTGCCACAATGGTACATCTGCTTCATCCTCTCTTCAGTGTTGTTCTGAAAAGGTGCCATGCTCCCCTCATTGTATGTTGCAAACTCTTCTAAGCTATTCCTCCTACTACGGATGTGAGAACCCTCATCTTGTAAGTGCTGGCCCTTGAATGGGTCCAGTGGCTGGTCCTGGTTGGCTCGCAGACGTTCATGTGGTTGCTTAGTGCACATGTTCAGGAAGTTGTTCAGTGGCTCTTCTCGAGGATGTTTACAGTTCTGAGAGTCAGATAAGGACAACGATGAGAGTGTGTCTACTTCAAAGTAGTTCCTGGATGTCTTGGATGAAGTATCCATACTTTGCTGGCTCCTCTGCTTGTCCTTTATCTTAGAAAGAGGCAGGGCTCCACTAAAGAGTCCACCAAGGTTCTCTCTCTGTGGGACTGAGTGTTGCTCCTCCTTATGTTTGTGCTTATGCTTGTGTTTGCGTTTGTGGAGACAGACACTCGCCATGCAGCTGCTTGATGGATGATGAGTCTCACCCATCCTGGGAGAAGACATCTCATGGGGCATGCTCTTCATCCTATGTCTGCTGCCAGCAGAGAGGCTGGACAAACCACTGGAGTGGAACTTTGGTGGAGGAACTGGAGGCCGCATGAGATGAGTTCCTGAAGATCCAAGTGCATGGGACAGATACAAAGGAGGAGGATACTGCCCATAATACCCCATGTTCATCATACTTGTGGCAAGTGGCATGGCTGTGTAAGGCATTGCGTAGGGTGCATAGTAATTGCCACTGGCTGCTGAGTAGCCAAACCCTTGTATGAAAGGCATCTTTGTTATAGGTTCAGCTGATTTGGCTGGCCTGCCACGTCTTCTCTTTGACTTTTCAGAACTCCTGCGAAGATAGTGCACAGGATCATACGGGTAGTAGGGCATAGGGTAGTAGTGGTCAAAGTTTAGGCGGAAAATGCTGGGGTAAGAGTTCTCATGGTAAAACTTGTAGCTGCGGTGGGAAATTCGGAAGACCTGGAACTTGGTAATGAGTTCCTCAAGGTCAGCAAGAAACTGAAGATCGTCTCTACTTGTTAGACCCTTTCGCTTCCGTCGATGTTTCTGTTTCTTGAGGCTTTCTTGAGCAAGAAAATTTTCCATAGCCACTGATGTTGCATGCTTCTGATAATGCCCTCTGTTTGTTTTATTGGTAGCCTCCAGCACAGCAGCCTCTGCTGCTTCAAAACCACAAAGATCAAAAGAGTACCTCCTGCGAGATGCTGGACCTTTCTCAGTCTGATCTGATGTGCTGTTATTGTCAGTACCAATGCCACTATCGCTTGGGATTGTCTCTTCACTATGGGACTCACTAACTGGAGACAGGGTGACCTCTTTGATAGATGCCACTTCAGACAGATGAGATGGTGAGTTGGCCATAAGTCTTGGAGGAGAGAGTTTCCAGCTACTACTGAGCAAGCCCTTCTGAGTTTTTGTGGGCAAAGCACTGATAGGCTGTAGATTTGGCATGGTCTTCAGGTCATGCTGGCTGGTTTCTGTGGTGGCATGGTGTGCTAGTCCACCTGCTAAGGACTGAGCTGAGAGAGACTGCATGACCCTGGGAGAAGGCATTCTGGCTGTTGATGATGAATTAGAAGGCACTAGAAGGTTCTCAAACTGACTTGAAACAGGCAACAAGTGCTCATCATTGGCTTTGTGCTCATCTTGCTGAGTCTGAAGCTCAGCTTTGGGCTTCCTCCCTCGTTTCTTGCCTATGTAAATAGTTCCACGTTTGCTGACGTTGATTTGCTTGCCTAAGCGGGCTTCAATTGTCGATGCCACAGTTGACACGGCACAGGAAACTGGAACATTAGATTTCAAAGCCAGGTTACCAGTGTTAGAAGAGGACAGAAGTTCATTCAAAATGCTCTGCATTTTAACCAGTTTCACTTTCTTAGTAGTTTTCCTTTTAAGGATACCAACCTGGCCTGTTCTCTTACATTTCACCTCTGGTAAAGCTGGAGAATTATTTAAGGCCTGTTGCATTATTTTTGACAAATTATGTTTCTTCCTCCTCCTCTTTGAAGTGCTAGGTGAATCCTGGTTGATAGGACTTACAGGACTGGTTGATGTTCCTTCATGAATTGTCTCCACGGTAAGTAGTGGTTGTTTTTTAGGCCTACCCCGTTTTTTCTTTATGGGGGTAATGACTGTCAGACTGTTTGTGTTGGTGTATAGCGGGCTGGATGGTGTAATGGGGAAAGCAGAGGGTGGCTCTCCAATGGGCAACGCTGGATTAAGGTCTTTGTGGGGAGCAGAGTTCTTAGATTTCAAATAAACCCATCTGTCCTTGAACTTTGATTGCCTCCCATCTGCTTGCTTCTCTGGATCAATCAATGATTGTGGTCTCCCAACTGGGTTCTTCTTGTGCCTATTCTCAGAAATTTCCACAGTTGGCCCTGATGCTGCACTCTCTTCCCCCAGCTTCTGTGAATCTACACCAAATTGCTTTCCTGTACTCAATTCCATTTTGTTTGCTACTTTAGGTTTTGTAGCACCTTGGTCAGATTTATCTTTCATTTCTACTGTCTGTGTGGTTTGTATTTCTTCCAAAATGTTATTATCTTCAGTTAATCGTCTGCTTTTCTTCTTTCTGCTTTTAGGTTCATCTGTGTGATGAGGAACACAGTTTGGTACTATTTTGAAATCATCCTCTGGTCTCTTCATTGATTTTTCTACCTCCTCCCTCTGAGTCTCAGTTTTTTCAGCGTTAAATAGTTTATTCTTTGTATTGTCTTGTGCTGTTTTCTCACTCTCTTTGTCAGCCTTTGTTGCCCAGGGCAGGTCTCCATTATGGGTGGTCAAAGCCCTTCTGCCATACTTCCGTTTGATGTTCCCAAAGACTTGCTCAGTGACCTCCTGCAAACCTCTTTCCTTGCTTAGAGAGGAGTGTATCAACATATTTGATTCTGCCAGTGCACTCATTGTTATATCAGCTGGAGAAGTAGCCTGTGAGTCAGAACCTGGACAAGTCATTTCCGAGGCAAACAGACTTCCAGATGAACCTTCTGTGACCTTTTTAACTTGTGTCTTTGAGAAGGGGGTGTTAACCTCTGACAGAAGGTTCTTGTTTTTGAATGTTGATTCTTGTTTTGATTCCGGATCTCTCGCTTGGTCCCCCTGGGATGTTGACTCTCTTAAAATTGGCTTTGTCCAATCCAGTGGGTGAAAGTCAGTTTTGGGCTCATGTTTTGGTCTCAGGTTCTCCCCTAGGACATTCATCATGTTGTTGTCATTTTGAGCCACAACTCTGAAAGGCCTCTCATAGGTCTAAAAAAAAAAAGAAAGAAAGAAAAACAGGGAAATTATTAGTACAAAATAATATTTAAATACATAATAGTACACAACTTTTTCAGGTTTGGTTCTAATGACCGACTGCAGGATTCAACAACTCATTATTTACATTTATACATCATCAAATGTAAATTTCTTTTCATACTCAATTTTCAAATTCTAAAGTCATGGATAGCAAAATTAAATGTTTGCTGTTTTTGGTGTAATTATACAGAAATATTCACATTTAACTACCACAAACAACATCATAACAACTAATGCATTATTGCTCCCATTCCTCTGGTAGTGCGACACACCTAGAGATAAGTATATAGATATTTTGCACTATTGTGCAAGCCTTTGAGAGTTTGTGGTTTGGACTGGTAGAAACGCCAGATCTGCAAGATCAGCATCTTGATACAACTATAGGTTCTGTAAAGCCATCCTGTTTTCAAAGCCAACAGCTACAAGCGGTAAAGAAGTTTAACCACAACTTTGTTTTTCATCAGGTCAGCTTCCATTTTACTGCAGCTGACATCTAGCAGTCTGTATTGTGGTTACAGATTAGCTTACATCTGGAGTCACATGGGTTTCACAGCCTTACAGTATCCCTTCAAAACATGCTCAAACATACTACGCATTTTCTACAAAACAATTAAATGTCGGGTTGTTTGTTTTTGTTTAGTTAATCCCCCAGGTACAAGAATGATGGTGCTTGAAAAACGAACATGCAGGCAGACGTGTGTCTCACTTTCTCCAGCTACAAACAGCAACACAAAGAATCTATTGTGAAGTGAAAACACACATTACGGGTTAAAATCTTTGGCACAGTCACTTTGTGGCACGACTCAGATTACAACACAAGAGCATCATTTAGTGTCCCGGAGTCTCATGTGTTTAAGTCCCTGCACTGTAAAAATGACTGATAAGCCTGAAGCCTCATGCATGCAAGAGTGAAATCATGTTTCTGTAAGCAGTCTTAAGAGTTGACGACCAGGAGAGATGAAAGCATTGTATCTTAAAATACAGTACTCACCCCATCAAACTAGGAACAGAAAAGGACTTAATTGGGATATGATGTCATTAATTTACATAAAACAGGCTTGTTTTGTGACCTGCATCAATGCAACAATCATCCTGAGAACACCACCCCAAAGTGATGCATGTTGGT
Organism: Ameiurus melas; assembly: GCA_012411365.1. Classification (NCBI taxonomy): domain Eukaryota; kingdom Metazoa; phylum Chordata; class Actinopteri; order Siluriformes; family Ictaluridae; genus Ameiurus; species Ameiurus melas. The sequence continues at coordinate 14,985,260 of CM022773.1, read as the reverse complement.
GGTAGCATCATATTGACCATGTTGCTTTGCTGATTAATGCCTACCTTAACTGGTCACTGATTTTTGTTGATGGCCTCCTCTAGGCAGAGTTCCAGTTGTGCAATATGTTCTATAACCAAACAATACTTGATACTCCTCCAGAACTGTGTCCAGGAATTGTTTTAACAGCTCCTTAGTCTTCATGATGCTGTTTGTTTAGGCATGATTTCTAACAAAGTCTGGGGCCTTACAGGAGCTGGGGCATGTGACACTTTAATCTCGTACAGTTTAAAGTCACACTAATTATGCGATTTCTGATGACAACTGATTACAGTAGAGCTAAATTAAGGGTTTACCACAGCAATCACTTTTAGCAAAAAAAAAAAACAAAAAAAACAAACAAACGCCACCCTTTTTAAAACTACTGCTATAGTGTAGCTTCATCCCAGTTAAGTCCATTTCAGTTCCTGATTGCAACGCTACAAAAGGTGGAAGAAGGGGGTGAATGTAACCCTGAGAGATAGTATCTTCAAATCAAGATTGTGCAGTTTTAAGACATACCCACATCGGCTGCCTTTGACAAAGACTTGGCAGCCATTCTGTAAAACCTAGAGAGAAAAAAACTACAGCAAACCACTTCCACTATCTGCAACTTCATTCTTTGACATTCCTCACATTTGCAATCAGCATAAAGCAACTTCTCATCCGCCCCGTCATCAAAAGAATATAGGCAGGACCTTTATCTACCTTATGCAGCTGTTGCAGTTATTATAAACTCAGCATGCTATGACAAAGTGTCCAAGGATGGCTTGTGTATATGTGTGTTTCAGGAGTCACCATTCAGTCTAATCTTCTCCAATATCATTCAATCATTAGCTTTTAATTAAAGCAGAGCATGCATTAATGGTACATCACCCCTCTGCCAGCCATGTCCTTTTTATCCCCCCCATCTGTGAGAAACTGCATCAACTTTCAGCTTCTTAATCCTGTAATCCTGGAAGGAATTTGTGATCTCGCTGGCCCACAGGATACAGTCTCGGCTGCAGCATGCCAAGTCTCTTGGCTGCCCTTTAATTTGCCTAAATGGCATTATATTCCTCCTACCCGATGTTTCCACAGCAATATCAGTAGGATTGCATAACATCTACATTGAAGATGGCAGGTCTGTTATTCAAACTCCATTAAAACCACATCAGTGTGAAGAGAGTGACGTGAGATGAAGAACAGCAGATTTCTTAAAGCCCGTCCCAGTCACTCTTATTATCTGACGATGATGATTTCCCTTTCCTCTTACTGACAATATCCCTTTCATTCATAATCTGACACTGCTATGACAGAGTCCCTACCAAAAAGAAAGCATGTCAGGTGGGAAATAAATAATACAATGAAAGAACATGGCTCTCACAGACTAGTAGACTGGAAAATTAGAAATACAAAACCTTTTTCTTTTTTCTTTTTTCAAAAACAATTTCATACAATTTTCCATTGTCTTTTGAGGTGCTGCATCAGGTTTTGGACTGCGATGAGCCGGCACATTCGCACATGTTGTGTCAGATATGTTGATACCCAGAGTCTCCCCAGCAATAAAGTACAGTCAAAAATGACTTATGTATTTCTCTAAAGAGGACCTCCTATCTGTGGCAGACAGAAAGGCAGTTCTGGCAGGGCCACTGGGTTGTTTGGCTCAATGTGCTCCAAAATCAGAGCGGCCCCCTGCTTCTCTCTAAGCCCATCTCTGGGAGATGAGTCAGACGCAGAGCACATAAACAGACATAGAAAAGGCGGCTGAGATTACAGTCGCTCTCAATGTAATAAGCTGCATTTGGCATGCTGTTGCTGCTTTCCTTACCCCCCCCCTCCCGCAAACCTTCGTTTTTGTTTTTTTTGTCAGTTTTTGTTGTTCATTTTATTCCCCCCTTCCTTCCCATGTCCAGCCAAAGAAGCTGTCCAAAGCCTCATTGGCCTCTTGTGTGTTTGGTTACCAAGGGATACCATGAGTCAGAGCCACCCAAAATAGCCAGAAACGTACTGAGCCAATCATCACAACCCTCCCCAACTGATAGTCAAGCCAACATTGCTCTGCCTCTGCTTAAATCCTATCCAGGAGAAGCACTGTCTTTTTGTGTTTCAGACCGACAGTCGAGCAGTCAACAAGCCTGCTTTCATAACACAACATCACCAGCCAAGTTCTGACCTTTTCCATATACACATAGAGACAATATAGAGAATGGGGGGGACAGAGATGTTCGTGATAAAGCAGACACTGCATTGTGAGGGTTCGTTTGACATTTGGCATTCAGGTGAAGTTCAGACTTTTTCCCTAAATACACACGGAGTAAATACGGAACAGAGTGCGTAAAAAGAAAAGCCTGTTTTCAAATCGTTTGCTGAGAGATTCTCCCCTGTGTCTGTTTAAATGAAGCATTAAAAAAATCATTTTTATTGCAGCGCATTTGTCTTCATCTGTTGCATTTTCACTTTCCCTTTTTGCCACTTCATTTTTTTTCCCAAAGAATGCTTTTTGTTCGGTGTTTTTACGGAAGCCGCCCACAGCAGCTCCACATAAAATCATCACCAGAAAGCTTCAACTAAGGTACATTTAACATTCAACATGACAAATGTTGAGCTCGTTCGGTGTGTTGAGTGCAAGATGTTTAATCATTCTTCTTCCGTCAGTAGTAAAAGGTTTATTTGTGATAAGAGGATATTATATAATTTCTCTGATGAAGAAGATTGCAGCAAGCTTTGAGATTATGTAATGACTTTGGGTGGCATTTCGGTTACATCATGGGGTGCAGTAAAAGACCTTATCATTGATTATTGACTCCAGTCTCTCAGTTCATGTAGATAATATAACTAGGATATTTTTCTTTTATCTCAGAAATATTGGCCAAATAAGAAATATAATGCCACCACAGGATGCAGAAAAATTGAGTCCATGCTTTTGTCACTTCTAGGATGGACTATTGTAATGTCTGGATGTTCCTGTAGTTGCATAAACACGCTCCAGTTAGTTCAGAATGCAGCAGTCAGAGTCCTTACTAGAAAAGAAGATTTGACCACCCGTATCTCATCAACACTGAACTGACCACAAAATACCACATTGATTATAAAGTACTAGTGACCTATAAAGGTCTCGAACCACAGTACCTAAGCAAACTTTTGGTCTTTTATGAACCGCCACACCTACTTTGCTCAAAAGGTGCAGGCTTTTTGTTGGTACCTAGAATAACTACAACAAGGGCCAGAACTTTTTCTTACAAAGCCTCACAGTTATAGAGCAGCCTTCTAATTAGTGTTTGGGTCTCAGACACAGTCTCTGTCTTTAAGTCTAAGCTGATAAACCGATTTAATTAGTCAAGCCTTTTGTTAATAATTATACTCTTAGGAGAAGGTGCAGATCTGGAGGATCCATGGGCATAGAGTGTTTTTGGTAAACCGGGATGTTTGGATGCTGTCGCTCTCCCACTCTCACATTCCGCTGGTTCACAGTGGAATGGCTGGCTGCTTTATGTTCCAGGGTTGCCCTCATGCCTGGTTTCCTTCTGGCTCTGCTTATTATTTATGCTGTCATAGCTAGTTTTGCCAGAATCAGAGCTTGCGCTCTGTGCACAATATACATCCTCTAAAAGCACTAAAAACTCACTGCCTGGTCCATCCTGATACTCTACTTCAGCTTGGAGCCTCCTTAACCTGAGAATGACTTGCTGGATGGCCCCACATGGACAGCCTAAAGTTTGCTGTGAGGTTCCTGTGTATGGTACCACATGGATACACTAAATATGATTGCACGTGCTAAAAAAAACTATGCTCAAGTCTCATTCATTAAACAGTGGAAAAGGTCACCTGGATATTATACACGGTGTCCGAAAAATCAGGAACCAATATGAATATGTTGAATAAATATGTCAATCCAAATATGCTGAGCAACAGACACAAAAACATGGCACGGCTGCTGAGAAAATGCATAGAGCATCACGGTGAACATATAGAGCACATGTAAATAATAAACACAAAATGTGTAGTTTTACTCTAGTTGGTTCCTGACTTTTCAGATACCCCGCCCATTTAAAGCTAAATACTGCTTATACTGAAGATCACACTTAGCACTGCTTGACACAATATTATACAACTTTAGAAGAGTAATGATTTGTATTCTCACTATCCACTGTCACCCAGAGGACGAGCTTCAGTTTGAGTCTGGTTCCTCTCAAGGTTTCTTCTTCAGGTCATCTCAGGGAGTTTTCCCTTGCCACTGTCGCCTCTGGCTTGCACATTAGGGATCAATCTAAATGCACATCTATATCTGGATATCTGTAAAGCTGCTTTGTAACAATGTCCATTGTTAAAAGTGCTTATATAAATAAAGATTAATCGAATGAAACTGAATTGACAAAAATGCACGGGCTAAAGCACACAGACTGGCTTCATGTGCCGGTGGTATCTGTAGGACCAAAAGCAAGCTCCAATGTCCAGGGCTTTGTCTCAGCATAGCTTGAAGAAGCAGAGCTAATTGCTCAAGTTACAGCATTTGTAAGGCAGTGTCTGGTAACATTTCGAGTGCGTGCTCTGCTGAAAGCCAGTGCTGACTTGTTCGATAGCCCTTACACTTCAGCAGCCCTGTCGCCTTCAGTAACACACACCTGGATAGGATGTCACTCACCTGATCTGGAAATGCTGTCTCCAATTACCTGAGGCATTTGTTTGAAACCATTTCGAGCCTCGAGACAAAATGCCAACCAGTTTCAACCAGGATCAATGTGACACTGATCCAATTGCATTCTCTAGAGACAAAGATCCAAACTGCATCGGCTTCGTTATTAGTCATTTCATTATCAACCTGAAAGTCATAAAATAAGATTATTTACTTCATAGGGTATGTTCAGCAGCTCAAATGCAATTATTACAATTTTTTTTTTGGACGGCTGATTTGAGCAGGACTGATTTTCAGACTTTCATGGTCAAAAACAAGCCACAGGTTTCAGGTTTTAGAATACACATAGCCCTATGTAAAAACTGATCTGTGATTGAACTATTTAGTGCTGGAACATTCATTTGAATATTCTATGTGTATGCATTCAAAAGCAGCAAAAAAATGTTCAAGATACAATCACCCTTGTAACGTTCACCTGCTCAACACTACTCTACACTACATATGATATATGGATGGGTGAGCAAATGTGACTATGGATCCAACGGACCATCTTTTTAACTGTACAGTGCAATAAAAACAATCAGATTTAAGCACAGTTAAATAATCTAACTGCACTGTGTCTTGTGATAAATGCCCAATTTGCCTTCTGACAATATATATTTATATATTTAAATATATATATATACATGTATAACATAAATATATGTATATATATATATATATATATATAAAATAATTATATGTGTGTGCTGGACACAGAATAACTTTAATATAGACATCTTCAGTAATGTTTAGGACCTAACTGCATCCATCGTGTGAGACACTGATACTGATGAAAAGTCCTTCTTTTCACAGCCACCATCTAGCAACAGTTACAGTTGGTTTCAGTGTTTGCCACATTACCACTTCCACATGGATCTTTGGATGTATTTGATTAACTAAAGGTAACTGCAGAAAACTTCAAAGGTTTCTGGAACTCTGCGTTTAAGATGACCTGACAGCTGAGACATGTGCAAACGGTTACACCGTTGTTAGGGCGTGACAAAAGTCATATTATGGCTATTAGTTATCGATGCACTATCCGCTGCTCCGAGCTATTTCTTGTCTTTTATTGTTAAAAATGAAGAGGTTTTTCATGGTCCTTTTTCATAATCTGCTGAGTTGTGACATTTCATTACACAACAACTAATCGATAAAATCAATAATAATTGATTATGAAAATCGCTGTCAACGTATCTCATTATCGATTAGTTGGTCTGCGCATGGCACGGGGTACATTTAGTCACTGTTACTTCTCTTCCCAAAACACGCATCGGAGAGTAAATACTAAAGTTGTGTCACAAATGACGTACTGTACACTTACACTATGCACCGTGTACTCTACAGTCTAGTGCAGTGGTCCCCAACCCCCGGTCATTTGGTACGGGGCCGCACAAAAAGAATAACTAACTCACATTATTTCCGTTTTATTCATTATCTGGATCTGAAAGACCTAATTACATGAGATTGAATTCAAATCAATTTTATTCGTAAAAGAGCTTTTAAGAATAGATATTGCCACAAAGCAACTTTACAGAAATCCTAGGATACAGACTAGGACATAGACATCGGATAACGTGATTATAAATCACTACTCTTATACAACTATATACTACAAGGTCAAACTGTACTAGGTATGACTATACTGTGATGTGGATGAGCACAAGTAGGTACAAATCCACAGTATCCGCTGAAACATGCGTGAAACTTGGGTATGAACTGTTATTCAGAAGTGGAAATATTTAGGGAATCCATGTGGGACCATCCACATCAGCAGAAACACTGCATTGAGTTAAGAAATGACCACATAAACTCAGCAAAACAAAAAGAAATGCCCCTTTTTCAGGAGGTTTTTAAAGATAATTTTGTAAAAATCCAAATGCGCTTTACAGATATTTACTGGAAAGGGTTTAAACGATGTTTTTCATGCTTGTTCAATGAACCATAAACAATGATTGTACATTCACCTCTGGAACAGTCCTTAAGACATGGACACTTTGCAGGTGGTAGGTGATTAAGGACACAGTTACATTAAGTTGGGACACTAAAGAGACCTTTCTACTGACTCTGAAAAACACGAGAAGAAAGATGTCTAGTGTTCCTGCTCACCTGCGTGAACATGCCATAATCCTGCTGCAGGGAGACATGAGGACTGCAGATGTGTCCAGAGCAATAAACTGCAATTTCTGTAATGTAAGACGCCTAAGACAGTGCTACAGCGAGACAGGTAGGACAACTGATCGTCCTTGCAGTGGAAAAGTACATGTAACCGTGTGTGTCCCCCAGACGTGATCGAGAACTTACAAATGACTTGGTGGAAGAGTGGAGGAACATCTCACAGCAAGAACTGACCAATCTGAAGCAGTCCATGAGGATGAGATGCACTGTAGTACTTAAAGCAGCTGGAGTCCACCAGATACTGACTGTTACTTTTAATATTGACCCCCCCCTTGTTCAGGGACTCATTATCCCATTTCTGTCCCTCTAATATCTGTGAAACTTGTTCAGTTTATGTCTCAGTTGTTGAATGTGAGAAGACTGTTCTTTTTTTGCTGAGTATATTTACAAAAAAAATTCATTAACACTATGATTTAGTTGTATTCCACCACAGTCAGCAAGTTTGTTGCAAGCCGTCCTGTGGACAGGAGATTTCGAGTTGTGACATAGCCATCCTTGGAAGTCCTAGAGAGCACCATGATCGTGATTAATACTTCCATTAGAATCCTTTTGACCATCATAAAGTGACTTCGGAGAACGCTAAGCATGGCAGTCCTGCCCTCTGGGTGAGAAGCATGGCATTCATTGTTCTCTTGTACATAAAAGCGACACTAGCCAGTTATACATACACAAGAGGACAGCTAGCGCTCTCCTCTAAGCGTGTTCACCTATCCTATGACTGTGCATAAGCAGCAGTCCAAACATCTTAGACAAAGTCAGTGGTAGGTGAGCTGCAGTAGGGACTGCAAACTAGTGGCTAGGAATTGATTATACGACTAAATAGGACTAAACTGGGGGGGATTAGGTTACAAATCCCATTCTCTTAGTTAAAAAAGTGTTTGGCTGATTTGAAAAGGAGGCAGTGAGTCAAATGCAAATGAACTTTCATGGTTCACCACCTAAAGCTCTGCTCCGCAATTCATTAGCTCCTTATACTATTAGCCTCTGTAATTTCCACAATTGGCTTTAAAGTTCCACTCACGCTGGGTGTTTGTTGCCATCGGGACCAATTAATAATGAACTGCCCTACCAGGCGCTGCAAACTCATCCATACTATCTGAACTGAACGATTAACAGACTGTGCGGCTTGCATTAAATTACTCCAGGCGAGAACTCACAACTGAGCCACTGGATTTGCAAAGACAGTAGAGAAACTGGCTGTAGATTTGGTCCTGATGCACCATCCTTCAGCAGATCACACAGCCTGCTCCAGTAAGATGTCTTCTTACATGACGGCTCATTCTAGTGACAATATGTGCAACTTCTCCCAAATGGAGGCACATCTGGCTGATGACTGTTGGAAGGCAGAAAATAAAGGGGCAGCTTGTGCTTTCAAGCCCATTAAAAAACGTCTGAGCCGAGAGCTAAGGAAATGTAAAGCCGTTGCTCTGACAATGTGTCTGGCACAAACAAAATGGGGCAGCCAAATTGTATGAGGGAGGCTACGTGAATGTGTGCACGAATAATAAAACATTTGTGGCACTGAATGGAGCATGAAAGGAAATAGCAGCATTCTGATGCCAGGCTGACATGTGGCAGAGGCAGAGACAAAAGAAAATGCCATGTTTCTAGACTGGCCTCTGTTTTAACGGTTCCTTTTTCAGGAACTTCACCATCAGAGGAATAGTGTATAACAGAACCGTAACAGTAAATAGTACCGTGGTCAATACAGTGGGAGACTGGTTACTATATTCAATCGGTGGATCTCAAAGTGGGGGACACCGAGGGTCGATGAAGCACAGTCGTAATTTTATTTATGTAGTTACAGGAGTGGAAATCACAACCGTCCATTATCAACGTTTTTATATTTATTATTGAGTTCTCTTTGACTGGCCACTTGAATTGATTTAGTTTAATCCAAACCTCAATAACTCAAAAGCCAGCAGGTCTATAAATAACCTGGACCTCTGTGTTCTGACTGAGTGAAAACGTGTGTTCTCTATATCAGACTATACGATAAAGATCCTCTAACGATAGACCTGTGATTGAGGAAAATGACTACGTTCTGCTTGTCATCAGGCATGATCTGGGCAAGCCTGAGATAAGGAGATTTAATAGAGAGATTTTTCTGTCCACTTGGATTGCCTTTAACATATCTGTGGCTGTCCAGTGTTTGTTGCATCATCCGACTGCATTGTGCATTCGACACAATCTCAGATTTTAAAAAAGCATTTCTGACACTGCTAAAATTTGTTGTCAGCTGGTGCTTTTCCACCGCACGGTATGGTACGGTACAGCTCGACTCGACTCACTTTTGGGTGCTTCCCATTGTGGATAGTACCCACAGATGGTATTTTTTTTAGTACCACCTCGGTCGAGGTTCCAAGTGAGCCAAACTGATACAACATGTGAGCCACGAACTGAGGGAGTAGGGAATTCTCCTTAACGTGTGGTTCTGTATAGTGCCTGAATAAATGTGTCATTTAATACATACTTTGCGTACAGTAATATTCTATTAATAGGAAATTATGTATCATTATGGGTGTGTGAGTGTGTATATGATTGTGCCCTGCGATGGACTGGCACCCTGTCCAGGGTGTACCCCGCCTTGTGCCCGATGCTCCCTGGGATAGGCTCCAGGTTCCCCGTGACAAAGAAAAGGAGTAAGTGGTAGAAGATGGATGGATGGATGGATGGATAATCTCATTACAGATAAAATTACAACAAAAGATTTCAGTCTTAGATTATTACATCTCACTTTTTAACGATTTCCAAACAAGCGTTTATCGCAGTCGCTCCTGTCGTGGCCGAATCTAATCCGAGTCGTATCGAGCGCTACACAGGTTCTAGAACGGCGTTATTTTAGATCCTTAATAGGGTCCGTGTTCAGTAAACAGGAAAGGTGTTTGGAATACGGCCTGACCGTGTATTTGTACAGGGCTTCGATAATATAACGTTATTCCTGAGTGAAGTCGAGTGGAAGATGGCACCCACATTGAGGCGGCACTAAACTGCAGTGGAAAAGCAAGCTCGGAAAAGTAAAGTCGAGTCGAGCCGTACCGCGCAATGGAAAAGGCCAACTAATCGATTCATAGCCATAATGGCACTACCTCGGCTACTTTTGACAATGCCGCATTATGCATTCTAAGGCCACGGATCTCACAAACAAAGAATTTATTTACAGTGCGTGGGTTTTGGCCAAGAATCTTACAGTGTAACATAGGCTTTAGATAAAGACCAAAACAGCAAAGTGAAAGTTCCAGGTAGTCCCATTCATTTTAGCCAGTCTAATCTGGATTAGTCAGATTAGACAATAATAAACCCAAAGGTTTGCAGACACTATCACATATCTTCAGCAGCTCATGGCTGTCTCTTCTCTGATCGTTAAGTTCAACTGGCAGAGTGAGGTTCTCTCAGTGCAGCACATCCTGCTGTGAAGTTAACTGTTCAAATCAGACATTAAGTAGCATGTTTGCTTTCTAAACTCCCAGGCGTGCCGACTCGCTGAAGCTCTGACCTCAGCCAGGATCAACCGGGCATCCATAAATACTTTGCTTTCAAACAAAAAAAAAAAAAAAAAGAGAGAGAGAGAGAGCCTGAAACCAAAATACTGCAATTTATAGCAGAAGAATGAATGTGCTAAAACAGGTTCATGGATACATTAACACAAAGTGACAGGCTAAAAATTGCTTTGAGAAAGCTATGTCAACATGTTAACTGCAAAAGCATGTCTTTTCCCCCTGCACTAATCTCTGCAGTCAGCAGGGGTCATTAGCCTCAGTCAAACATTTAAAGTGATGAAAACCTCTTCAGATTGCCGATCCAATTACAATATTTATCTTCCTGCCTTCGAATAATGTCATCGGTTATTTGAAATGTGAGACATGAAAGGACATGCAAAGTGTGTGTCGTGTATCAGTGTTGACAGATTACGCAACTGTGCTTCGAAGTGCATAGGCAGAAATATTGCTCCATGTATAAACTGGCTACAATCTTGGAGGTGGGTGTTGTGTGAATTAATCATCAAATTAAATTGACTCATTACTTCCATTGCATTCGAATTTCTACCACTTCCTATCGCTAAATGACTGCTGGACTCAGAAAAGAAGAGGAAGTTAAAGATGAGATATTTCATGATGTGTTAGGTGTGTGTAGTCAAACATTCCACTCTGACCTTCAAAGCAGATCCAGAATGACCTTTTGCCTTTTTATCATGTGTCCTGGTGCTTTCACATGATGTCATGGCTGTCTGTGACACATAGCCCATGACCTTTTCACATTCCAAAGCATGTCTTACGTCAACTGATCGGTTACAACTCCGGACTTGTTTGCAATCGATCAATTTCTCTGAGCCCCTCTGTCTACGAATGGTGCATTTGCTCGTTTGGCATTTGCAGCGTTTGTGGAATATACCATTGAGGTGTTTTGGGGTGGAGGGAGTGGAGGGACTATGACAGGCGGTGGGGTCAGGGCTGCTAAAGAAATCCTTGTTCATCCCTCCTACACAACCAGCAGGCATGTTTTTAAGGAAGTTGCCCTTCCTGTCTGATCTGAGTCTGATTTTGCTGTAATTCTTCTGATTGCTACTTGCTCGATATATGCTGTAGAATTCTAGCCTGATTTTTTAATCCTGGCACATTTTCAAATTGGGAGCTTGATTACCAGCTTTTGGGATTGTCATGCGCACAGGATCTGGAGACCGGAGAGGGTAAACAAGGCGATCTTAACCCTTACAATCTCTCTCCCGAATGACTGTTTCAACAAGCAATGAGATTATCCTCATCGGCTACAATATTGCCTCTGCAAAATGGTAGGTAGGTGGCATCGCTGTTTCACAGCTCGACTTGATCCTGAGCTTGGGTTATTGTCTGTGTGGACTTTCGCATATTCTCCCTGTGTCCATTTGGGATTCCTCCGGGTTCTCACGTTTCTTCCCACCTCCTAAAACATGCTGCTAGGTGGACTGGCTATGCTAAATTGCCCTTGGTGTTAATGAGTGTGAATGTGTGTGTGCACGGAGTCCTGCGTCGGACAGGCGTCCCACCCAGTGTGTTTTAAGGCCTCATAGCCAGTGTTCCTGGGATTAGGTAAAGGATGCACTGCGACCAAACCCAGGGCAACACGGTTGCTGAAGATGAATCAATGAACGAACGTTTGATCTGTACTTCGGGAAACAAAGTCTCAGATGATCGGAGAAGCAGTTAGAAGATCGGTACAGGCAACGGTCATTACCATGCGTATACAAAATAGTCTGACACGCTGACCACTTTCTACATTGAATGCAAACTTACATACAGTGAATGCAAAAATCATTGAAATGAAAGAAATATGTAATAAGTCATCAAGAAAATACATCTTTGGTCTGTGAACCCTAACACACAGGAGAAAACGAAGTAGTGGGACAAACAGCCAAATTACTTCCCGTAAGTAAAAGTACATTATATATATATATATATATATTTGTATTTGGAACTTCATATGACCTTTTGAAAAGTCTGTTAACTGTTGGAAATCATGTCACGTTCAGATTATTTGCATGAATGTAAATTCTCTCGATGAGCAAGAAAAATGCTGAATGTATAAACACCGTGTGTGTGCAATGGACTGCAGAGATGGATGACAAGCTTATAGAATGATGAATGATCTTGTCTTTTCCCTCAGCTATTTTCCATTTATACTTCCTTTTGCTTCCTAACTGTGCATAAAAGGCACATAAAGGGTGACAAGATGCTGTGTCCCCAGCTCTATCTTTTCTTCTTTGACATGATAACAAGATTGCTGTGATTCTTTCAATCTTTTATTTGCAGGCTTTTTAAAAAAATAAAAATGTTATGGCCTAGACACCATGATGGAAGGCGCGGGTGTGACGTCCCGTCTTTGTCTAGTGTTCGAACCCGAACGACAGCATAATAATTTGCACCTTTGTTCCCCTATGGCAGGACAATATTTGTAATATTTTTTACACCGAGTTTAAAAGGAGCAGTTGGTACATTTTAAGACCCGCTGCTGCCTACTATGTGAACTGCAGATTCCTTGAACAGTGAATACCTCACCTTTGGTAAAACTACATTTGCTCCATTGCGTGGCATTTTAGACTGATTTCAGGGCCAGAAAATGTAAACAGAAGCCTGACAGTTATAAACTTACTAAATTCTTTGCATACCGACATTGTGAATCATAGTTCTTTCAAATTGGGTCATTATTAAGAGACAGGAAATACTTTTTTTTTTTTTAACAATACAAACGACATATAACATTGAAGTAACAATTTATCATCTGAATTTTATAGACTGTGTATTCTGTGTCCAACTTAAAGGTGGAATTTAGCGCTATTCCTAAGTCAATGTTAAATGCTAACACTTTGCCCAGGGCTGTGTGCCTGGAGCAGCTGTGGTTCACCTCCCCCTCACCTGCATGAGCACAGCCGGCCAAACTGAACCCTATTAGAGAGAGGGGCAAGTGGCAAATTAACCACTGTAGCTTCCAGACAATAGACACAGAGGACCAGGGAGAGATATGAACACTCCCCCACCCCAAAAAAATTAGGTATGGCTGCAGATGAAGGCTGATGTTCTTTGAAACTCTACTCTGGAATAATGTGAATTTGGTGCAGGATCAAATTGTTATAGATGAATCTTAAAAAATAATAATAATAATAATTATTAAAAAAAAAAAAAAACATGACCAGCTTTCCAGCAGAATTCTCCGTGCCAAAAATTGCTAGTGGAGCAAAACCATCCTATTTACAAATGAAATCTGAAACGCCACACCACATTCCCCGGCTTTAGTTTTTGGCAAGAATCTTGTTTGGATTAAGAGCCAGAACTTTGGATTTAATTGACTTTGTGGTTCCAAACTGGAAATCAGACATTTCTTTACTTAAAAAAAAGGAGAGAAACTGGAATCTGCTCTTTTTTAATGTATCATGTCTTTCTGGAGTCTTTCTTTCTTCTTCACTATTTCTCTTGCTGTCTTACCTAAACACACACACACACACACACACACACACACACACGCCACCCTTCAAATAGTTATCTGCAGCTTTTTATTTGGCAAGATGGCTGGTGGTTTGAGTGTTTCATTCTTCCCTGTGTATAGGTCTGGGCAGATGTCCAGGAAGGCCTCAGCACAAAGAAAAAGACGAGAGAGAGAGAGAGAGAGAGAGAGATAGAGATTTTGAGAAAAAAAAGAGAGGGAAGGAAGGGAGGGCAGGAGGGGGGAAAGAAAGAAGCTTCTCAAAACTCCCCACTTTTCTTTCATAAGCGTTCCCTCCAAAACCCAAAGTGATTGATATGATCCGCACACAGCTCCCTTGGCTTTGAGACAACATTCACCCTTACCCCCCTTTTCTGCCCCAGCAAGTCCTGGGCCTGCCCTTGTGGCCCTGCCACCTCAAGCCTTGGCCCCCCCCCTTGCTTTTTTTTTTTCCACAGAGAAACACCCTCCCCTGTGGGAACGCTGCTCCGTGCCCCTCCCCCCTCAAAAAACCTCGGCTTCCATTGAGCAACGAGCTCCCCCTCTCTGATCAGGCCCAGCTTTGTGTGACCGGCTGACAGGTCCAGAGCAAACAAACAAAATGAATACTAACACAGCTTTGTGTGTGCTTCCCGACGAGCAGGCACTTAAGGGGGGAGGTGGTGTGTGTCACTGTGTATGTGCGCGCCACAGTATGGGCAGGGGTGGGGTGTAGGATGGGACTCTAGTTTCGATTCCTGAGCCACTTGCTCCTTTCCCCCATTCCCAAATCCTCCCTGTGAGTCTCCCCTCCCATACGCTCCAGAGAGTATAAAGAGGCCCATTGAGTAGACCAGCAAGCGGCAGCCTCTTAAGGTGTTCCTGGCCTGATGTGTGTCTGGGTGATGGCGCTGGGCCTGTAGTGGGCCTCTCAGAGCGCGAGTGTGTTCAACAGACCACACCTCTGCAGTCCCACAGGCCTCCATTCAACTCTGCTCCAGACCCACACTCCCATTCAACAGCTGCCTGCAGGAGGGAGATGGTACGTGGCTCAGGGGCTCGTGGCCTCTTGACAAGTTTATTTTTCTGGAACCTTCAGACACTCCATGACCACTGCCTGATCAGATGCACATTTAGAGTACATATCAAGAGGGTTGCTTCACTGATGTGAGCTGAAAAATGATACAAGCTCCATGAAGAACACGGCAGTGAATAACTATAATTACTTTTCAGTGGCAGCCCTCCAAATGGCAATTTACCCCAAATGAGTGCAAATAGCCTCTATTCAAAACCACCCACCGGATTGATAAATGCAGCACGTACAATGAAAGTCTACATTTCTTTTGTATGTGTAATTACCTCCTTTTCGGGTTAATAACACATTGGCGTTGGTGATTCCGTGATTTCACCTTGGTCAATAATAACTATGCGAGTAATTGACCGAGGCAGATGTTAGGAGCGGAATCAGAGTGTTTTCACCAACAACGGCACAAAAACACAGTTATGGTTCCGAAGAAAACTACTTTGAAGAATTTGAATAATATGCACTACACACTTGCGTGCTGACAACCAAGCACACTGGCTGGACTTAAAATGGTGAACATTTTCCCCCTGCTAGCCACAATGTCCTCAGGGCCAGAATGTGAAAAGGCCAAGTAGCCATTTTAGAAAAGGAAGTGATTCAAGGTCTGTAAGATCCTGGGTCACCACAGTTTGTGGAAACACTTCAAGCAGTGAAATGTCAAGATAATAAAAAAGCACAACAAAGTATTAGTGGAATGCATGCATCACCACAAGCCAAACACCCCGTGTAATTAAAGCACCGTGATTACAGAAGTACTGCAGGAAGCAATTTACTGTCAGGGCTCTTTTCTCTCTCCTTCCCTCTTTAATTCATTTGAGGCCATTCTAATTTCAGCTGAAGAACGCCGAGAAGCCGGAGTTTTGGAGGAAATAACCTCCTTCGCAGAAAGAGCGATCTATTTTGGTCATCCCGAAAGATGATCTTGTGAATCAGCATGATAACCTCTCCCTGAGGTTTCAGCTTTTATTAACTCTCAGTGAACGCCAGCTATACAGATCTACTGTACCGCTGACTGAGCACTTAATACCCAAAGTGATTCTTTTTACAGCAAATGTGCCCTGAGAGCATGGTTTATCACACTTTATGCCTCATTAGCTAAATGAAATATTCTCCAGTGAGGATTATGTTCAGTCATGGCCCTAGATTGCTTATTGAATGACAACAACAGGTACAGTAATCCATATTCAAAGCATCAGCTCCAGTTTCACTGATAGCACACGGAGAACACAGAGCGTCTGACAGATGCTGTAATAAACGGTCACGATGGCGAAAGAACGTCTTGCCCGTTGACTGCGTTTCTCCCGCGCTCTTATCTTCTGTATCAGATCATAACTGACATTTTATTACAGCATCAGTCCGGACACTCCGTATTCACATGAGACCCTTGGTTCAAAGCACGTCTCTGCTCTAATTATCGAAGGCCTCACTATTGGCAGCTAGCAAACATGAGTTTAAACAGAGATCTAAGGGGGACTGCATCCTGTTTCTGGATCTCCATTCAGAGACACTTCCAATTTAGTTTCCATGACGAACCCTGAGTGACACGCTCGCTATAACAACGTCCTTAAAATTGTAGTAACAAAACACACAAACGCCACTTTTCCGGCTTCAGCTCGAAGCATGAGATGACCCAGGACACAATAGCTTAAACTATTAAAAAGGAATGCTCTGCTCTGGTCCTTGAGTAACTGAACAATGGATTCTTTGTGAAGGGCATCACTTGGCTCCCAGGCAGCTGTTTTTCCACTCGATATCGATCTAGCCTAAAAAAGAACGATGCAGGATAGAAAAAAAAAAGTGTGCATTGAAATACAGAGTGATGGAGAAGCGAGGGTTGATAGAAAGAGAGAGAGAGAAAAACCACACACAGGGCGCATATTTTGCCCGCACAAAGTGATCGCCGGTGCACAAAATAAAATGGTTTCTCAAGTGTTCTGAGTGCAGGAGATATGAAAGAACCACAATCATGATTGAATCAACAACTGACTGCTCCAAAGAGAGGCTCTGAGCACTAATGCGGGGGTGGATCAATGCTCAACCTGCTTCGCCATAGCTTGAGTGCCTTCAAATGATGACTAAGAGGCCATTCTGCACGTCTCATCACACAAACATTGTTTCCACAGTCTGGATGAAGTGTCAGCTGACTCATAGAGATGACCTCACACAGTTTTAAATTGATCAGCTGATTAGGCAGCCTTCTGTATATACCACTTTTCACCAGCATCCAAAACATTCTGACCAAATATATGTTCAGTAGTAGTGGAATCAGTTTATAGCTGCATTTCAAGTTACCGCCAATATATTAACGTCTAAATATTCCTTGTGTCTCTAAAATATTTCTTCAATTCATCTAGACACGCAGCCCATCGGCCATGCCGTTTCTCTCCCTCGTTTCAGAACTTATTTCAACGTCGGTAACGTTACGCAGGTGGACAGACGAACGTGTTACGTTCAGAACTGGGATAAAGCATTGTTTTCGGTATTGTGGGATCGTTTTCGGTCCACTTTCGTAGCATTTCTTAAAAATACTGAAAAATAACTATTCTAAAAACACTGCGATTGCTTATACGCTTTATTTTAGTTTCTATTTATACTGCACAATCTTTATTTGAAAAAAAAATCGTTATGAAATTTTGTTATTTCGATTTGTTTACAGCATACCCAAATGTGCCCACGTTCTGAAGAATATGCCTGGTGTAACTTTTACTTATTAATAACCTTTCTCTCTCTCTCTCTCTCTCTCTCTCATTTATTATTTTTTTTAACCAACCTAAGAGACCACAGTCCCACCTTATTCTTTTCTATTATCTTACAAGACTGAGGTTTGTGAACTGACAGGTCAAAGGTTACCTAGATAGAAACCACAAACAGACACAAGTGTGCATCTTTCAAGTCGTGCATCCTTTCCCCTTCAGCGAATTAGCAATTCTGCCAGGTGAATTTCAGGGGTCTCACGTATCACCGGAGCAAATGGTTCAAAAAACTCTACATGCTAAAGCTAATCTGAAGACGTTGGCACACTCATATCTGTTACTCATTTGCAGGACGTTACGCTTCAGTCAACGCTTCTGCATCCCTTGCCCAACCCACTCTGGGTGCTTGGACTACTAAACCACTGACTGGATTTACACGACTTCTGGATGCTTGTCCATATTACATCACCGCCAGTTTACACTCAGGGGTCTTGTGCTGTTTCGTGCTTTTTGATGTTCATGCTAGGACGCATCCTGCTAATCGCCTTCATTACAAATCACTGATGTAAACTGCTTAACTGGCAGTTTATTTTACTGCAAGATTTAGCATGACAACAAAGAGAAGGGCAATTACTGGATAATGTGAAACTCGAGTGGAGCAATTACTTTACTGCTTAAACTGAATGAAACGTAACGTTATAAATTCTTTTAATATTTGGTCACAGAAATAAAAAGCTAAGCGGTTTTTAACTGCAATCAGATTGAACACATTCAAAGACAAAACATCAGGACTAAATGCATAAATCCTTTCATTGTACGCGTGTGGAATGATTTAAATAAGCTTCAGCCGAGGAGTGTGTGTATGTGTGTGTGTGTGTGTGTGTGTGTGTGTGTGGGTTTGGTTTTGAACATCTTTGAAGATACGGTGTCGTAGCAGAGTGTCAGTTACTATTAGGAGGAAACTGGACTTTCACCTGAGTACATGAGCTTTATGACCTTTCCTACCTTACAACATACAACACACACTTTTGCTGATCTCATTGTACACACACACACACACACACACACACACACACACACACACACACACCTCACTCTTCTTTGACCATCATCATACAGACACACACACACACACACACACACACACACTCCCCCCACTCTGCTGCATTCACTGTGTGGGTGAAAGGTCATGGTAAAGTAGCATTCCACAGAGTCTGTAGCTCACAGTGCAGTGAAAAGAGGAGGGAAAAGGACTTCGTGTCCTTAATCCAATGGATTGGAGGATTTGCAAGAAGGGCCCAAACCATACTCTTAAATAAACAGATAACCTTGCTTCCACGGCTCCGGTTATGTGTTTAGGTGTTTGTGTGTGGTCAAACTCCTTTGCGAGCCAGACGATATTGCATTCAAAGACAAAACACACGTCTGCACATCGCATTGCATCATAACATCGTAGTGCTGCGTTATACAATATCCTTCTTTGTCAGTTTGTGAATCAAAACATGCCGTGACTTCTCTAAAATCTTTGATCTAAATTCCCAGGCACGGTAGTAGTTTCTCATGAGCAGGATACGGGCTGCCGAAGAAAGGAGCTCATTCATGGCTTTGGGCTGTTTGAGAGGGCCACTGCATTGGTTGGCGCTCACTGTCTTATCCTTACAATTGGACTGACACTGAATACTCTGGGAGGTCACTCTTGGTGTCAGTCCAACACAATGCCCAACACAAACACAATTCTCTCCATTTGTCCACCAAGCTCTTGCCTCCTCTTAGGGTTGGCGAGTAATTGATCATCTGTGGGGACAAATCCTGCATATAAAGTGGCTCGGCTCGGCTGAAAGTATTCACTTACTACAAATCAAGCCCATAGATATTCTTTTCCATTAGTGCTGGTGTCAAGATTTTAAGATAGTTAACATCCCGTATGGGTAGAGAGGTACAAAAGGTCTTTAGCTCTTGGGACTTTTTTTTTAATAATCTGCACCTACATTTACAAATCCAGGACGAATATGCATCAGTGATTATTTTATTATGAGCTGAAAGTAAACATCATGTACAGTGGGTATACAGAAAACATTTGAAAGTGCTACACTCTCTATCAGTTGGCACGTTTCCTCTTTCAAGGTACCTGCCACTACCTTGGGTGACCCACAGCTTTCATTTCGGTAACAGAACTCCCTGCATCCTGACTCTGGGAAGGCACTGTCCTTTGTGTCTGCTACAATTAATTACTCGCTGTTCAATGGCGGTTCGTTTGGGGAATGAGATTGAAACGAGCTCGGTGAAAAGGTATCTGGGTCTGCCGACATCTCGGCAGCAGCGGCAGGGAGCATCTCCAGGAGACAGCTGATGGGCCTGATCGCATTTCACTGACAAACTCAATTGTGCTTGAAGTGAGAGCTAGTGAAAGTCAATATGCCACATGGTCCCCATGCCTTCTGGGTCCATCCGCAGTGACCAGATATCTGGCCTCATTGATGCCACTCATTTATTCATTATATTTCCAATGTGTCCCAACCAGGAGGATTTGGTTGCCAAGTGAAAAGACAATTAGCCGTTGCAAAACTATTCGACTTGTTCTGGACTCTAAATACTGCAAGCGGGACACTGTATAAACCATAATGTGAGTTTTACTAAAAGAGATTCGTAAATGCACAGAGCCGATTAACGAACGGTCCTCGACTAGACGTGAGGTTACACAGACTTTCATAAATTCCTAACTGCACCAAACTTAGTATATTAAAGGCTGTTTCAAATCAGTCCCCCCCGCCCAAATCTAAAAGACCTCACAGGAGAGACTGTGGTTAACAGAGACCTCTGCCACCAGGCAGCGCCGCAGGCAGGAAGCACATTTACACAACACGCCAAGCGTTGTCACTTACAAAAGGAAGCCAATTAACACGCCATAGTCATGACAAAGTCCCACCTGACAAGCACAGGGAAGGAAGTGTCTTGGCATATATGC
This sequence comes from Ameiurus melas, assembly GCA_012411365.1. Classification (NCBI taxonomy): domain Eukaryota; kingdom Metazoa; phylum Chordata; class Actinopteri; order Siluriformes; family Ictaluridae; genus Ameiurus; species Ameiurus melas. The sequence goes on along the minus strand of CM022773.1, from coordinate 14,964,735 downwards.
CTCCCAGTTAAACTCAATTTCAAACTTGGTTACAAGTTTTTGAGTGAGTAAAGAAAAGGAAATTACACAACCATAGATTCATCAAGAGTCCATTCACTTTCGTCCTGTTGAAGAAACCAAGAAAAGTCCCTAGAAACGACATAGAGTTGAAGTTAACCAACAGCATGAGTTCTTGACAGAAACGGTCTCCATGGCATCAAATGGACAGCTAGCCTTTGCAACCAAAAGTCATATAATCTGCAGAAGAAAACGGAATAATCCTGTAAATCCTTGTTTACCACACATTACTATACATTTGTAATAGAAGACTCAAAATTCTCTATATTGCTAGTAACATGAATTACATGTACATTGGCCGGTCCAATTAGTAGCCTACAAATTTTCCTAGCACATCAGTACAAGTATCAAAATTGTAGTTTCCTTTCCCGAAGAAAGCTTGCTTTGAGTACACAGATCATTCTGTGCCTTTGCTAGAGCTAATGGTATGTAGGCTATAAAATGACAATGTATTATAGTACTTATAGTAGCATAAAGATGTCTTGCAAGTATTGTTATTTTCATTAGTCATTGCTGTTTTTAGTCATAAATGTCTAAAGGATCTAGCACATTGATAACACAAGTTGTATTAATGACAAGTAATCAGTTTGGTGTGCCAATGAAACGTATCCACTATTCCTGAACAAGGACATTCAAAAATAATTTGTTCTAAAATGCAGTAATAGAAAAATAAAGTTGTTTTTTTTATGATATGATGATGTTATGATGAAGTATGATTTATACTTTTAGAAACGTTGAAAGCAATAAAAGTTTAGATCCAAATAACAAATAAATAAATAAATCTGAAACAGATTCTATTTTGAGAGCCAGTGTGTTGTGCTCTGAGCATGAAAAGGTTTCAGGGACAGCTCCTGACTCAAAGGACCTCCGAGCAGCTCGTCACATTTCTTTACCTGGATATATGTTGGACAGTTCTCAAATCAGACAACAGTAGCCGTAAGCTGGCTTTAAGAGGACCCATTGTTGAGCAATTCAGGAGGGCTTTTCGAGTACCGCCATTTTCCAAACGGTGACTGCTGAGTGACCCGCACACCGCTCAGGCGAATGTCCCTCAGAGCAAGGTCCAATTTGGAAAGCCTGGTAAGCCGGCCGACATCGGGAGATTACAGGATTTGAGACGGGATCAAGACCAATGAGGAGAGACTTAAGCCGTCTCTGACACGAAAGTGTGGGACGAGCTTTTGAGTACGGGGGCTTTGTGGATCTGAAGTGCTCTCTTACAGCCAGTTCTCTACCTTCAGTTCAAAATGGATCAGCCAACAAGCTGTTCACACTCAAGTTATAGCAATTTTAAGCACGAGAGTAAAAAGAAGAATGGATGGAGGGATCTTTAAAGAACGGATGATTTAAGACAGGTCTGGCAGATTACATTTTTCATTATAAACAAGCTACCATACTTTTAAATGGAGTCTTGATACTGATCTGATAGAAGCATGATGATTTACTCCCTGGATACTAATGATTTGAACATCATTTCTCATGCTGAGAAAGAAAACAAGACATGATGTGTTCTCGGTAAAAAACCACTCTAGATCCACTCCTCCTGAAAACACCAATAACATCACATTCCACAATCCAGTGTACCTCCCACATTCCTCAGGCATCTCTCCGGTACCAGAACTGTAATTTGACATCTGTGCAGTATTAGCTGAAACTCTGGCCAAACAGGCTTTTTTGCTCCGTGGAGCACAGATAATAAACAACATCGGCCCACAGCAGAGTCCTTCTGAGCTAATACTGCTTGGCGAGCACAAAAAACAGCTCAATGGAAGTCATTGTGCAGTGTACAATACAGAGAATATTGTGTGTGTCAGTCTCCTTCATAGAGACATCAGAAGATATTAAAGACGTTCTGAACAGGGCATGAGTGGACGTAAGGTAAGCACACTAGCCAGATTTCATTTAACGGAACGGCTCTCCGGAATTATCAGCACCCTAAAAAAAAAAAAAAAAAAAAAAAAAAAAATATATTAATTAAAATTTTTTTAATTATTTATTTTACATTTTTAAAAAAAAAAAAAAAAAAAAAAAAAAAAAAAATTATTAACACCCCCCCAAACCCTTTTACCCCAACCCAAAAAGTGCTACAAATAGCTTTTTTTTTTTTCCACCATCAAAAAAAAAAAATATTAACTAAACCCAAACAGATTTTTTAAAAAATAACTTTCAAAAAAGAAAGAAAACAGCACCAGATGATGGGCCAAAACACACGTTCAAATCAACACAGAATTATTATTATATACTATAGCATGGTCACTTGATTTCCTCATGGCCCATATTAACAAATCAAGTGGTATTTAAAGAGCAACACCAACAACATACAGTCCCCACTTTGTCAGGTTTTTGGTTTTTTTTGCCTCACTAGATGCTGGACAAGGGCTTGGTGGTTAGCACGTTTGCCTCGCACCTCTGGGGTTGGGGGTTCGAATCCTCTTCCCACCCCATGTGTGCAGAGTTTTCTTGTTCTGCCTGTGCTTCAGGGGTTTCCTCCGGGCACTCCGGTTTCCTCCCCCAGTACAAAGACATGCGCTTTAGACTGATCTCTAAATTGTCCATAATGTATATGAGCGTATGAGTGATTGGGCCCTGTGATGGGTTGTCATGCCGTCCAGGGTGCCGCCCGCCTTGGACCCCGAGTCCCTAGGCTCCAGGCTCCCCGTGTAGGATAAGCAGTATAGAAAATGGATGGATGGCTGCTGGACACTGATGAAATCAAGAACAGCTCAACCATAGAAAAATGCTTACCAAAACAGTACTTGCTTGGCGGTAAAAGACAACCAAACCACCTATGATATTCTACTGCATTCAATTTATCAGAGCATGTAGACGGATAAGGACCCTTGTGTTGCTAGTTGGAAAAATGTGTCAGAATATATGCATGTCATATACGGCATGCTTTCTTTTCACATACTGCTGGCTTAGTGGTTAGCATGTTCGCCTCACAGCGCCAGGGTTGGGGGTTGTATTCCCGCCGCTGCCCTGTGTGTGCATGCTCTCCCCATGCTGTGGGGGTTTCATCACCCAGTCCAAAGACTTGCATGGTAGGCGTGATTGGTGTGTCTGTAGTGTATGAATGGGTGTGTGAATGTGTATGTGATTGTGCGCTGCGATGGATTGGCACCCCGTCCAGGGTGTACCCGATGCTCCCTGAGATAAGCGTTACAGAAAACGGATGGATGGATCTACTTAATTACAAAAATAACCAATTATATGCCCTAAAGATGATATGGTTAGTACGGTTAGATGTTTCATTTTTAACGTCATGCCAGCATCAATGGCTATACTCATTATAAAGGTTATAAATAATAAATAATAAATAAATAAATCATAAATATGTAAGTAGTTCAGTTCCAACCGTCATGTATATCAGAGGCCGAATGTCCTATATTATGTTATACTGGATCTAGAACATCTATAGGGTATAATCTATATAATATAGCTAAACAAAATTATTTATTTTTTTATTAAATTATTAATTATTTATTAAGTACACTTGCTTAGTTGTATAGGATATTCAGTTGGCCGTTGTATAGGATATTCACTTTTACGTTTCTGTTCCTAAATTGGTTCTATAAAACAAAGCATAACGATCTCACACATCTCATCATTCGGGCTGGGTGATATATCGATATCAGTCCGATATCGTGATAAATGATTACACGATACACTTTTCTGAGATATCAGTGGTATGGTGATGTATTTTGTAAAAGTTTTTAATCATTTCAAATGAAATGGTACTGAATGGATGCCGCTGATTTGACGTAATTAAAAAAAATGGAATCTTCGTTGTCTTTGTGGACATTAAAGAAAAGTCCCAACAAAGACAGTTTAATGTGTTTTTGTTGATTTTACTACTGTTTTGCAGACAGTTTGTTAGCTAATTATATACTGTGATATGCATCATATGTGGTAGAAATACCCTCCAAAATCGTGATATGATATTTATGTCATATCGCCCAGCCCTACACATCATGTTAAAATATGTAGTAATAATATGAACTGACCTTCATTGATTGACTTTGTTTAGGTAAATATTGATGTATGTGCCAGTGGGGTGGGGTGTCTGTATATTATATGATACTCAGTGTGTGTGTGTGTGTGTGTGTGTGTGTGTGTGTCAGCCTAACCTTTACAAGACACGGACACCATATTAACATCACTCCACCAAGCTCGGCATCTTAGCCAATGGTAATGAATAGGCTTGATAGAAATGGCTTTATTAGAGAGCAGTGGTAGTGTCTACTGAAGTGGGAGGAGCACATGGAATGGCAGGGTGCCTGGGCAGGCCGTGTGTGTGTGTGTGTGCGTGTGCTTGTGTATGTGTGTGAGGAGGGGGTTTAGGCTGGACAGACACAGGGGGACAGCTGGTCTTTCAGCAGTAGTAAATCATATAGACGCAGCCCTCACTACACCCCCATTTCACTCAAATCCCTCTCTGTCACTCTCTCTTCCTAACCCCCATATCTCAGAGAGGAAAAGAAAAAGACAAGGCCTCCTTCCAGCTCAGTGGCCCAAAAAATAAAGCCAGGCTCTGCTAAAACCCAGGCAGGCAGGGAGGAAAACAAACAGGCAGCTGCTTTTATCAGTGTCTGAAACGTCACAACAAAAAATGGCTAGGTATCTATCACACATATAAACCATTAAAAATCATATCTGTAGAATAACAGACATTTTAAATTCCTCAAAACATCTCTATGCCACCCCCCACCCCCCACAACATTATAAATGTTTACAAATATACACAAATAGATAATCTGATGGCTAGCTAGTTTGAGCTGTCCTGCAATCCAAATCAGCTAGCCATCTAGTTAACCAGCTTCTAAACGATCAAATTTGTCATCGGTAGACAGAAGTGAAATTCTCAGTCATATTCTCAGTGATTTATTTTTATCAACAATTTGCCAAACCTGCCAAATAACATAGCAATAATGCGGTTTCTAATATCCTAGGCTAGCTAGCTTAGCATGCAGATTAGTTACATGGAGCTACATTTTATTCCAGTTTAAATGGAAAATCTTAAAAACACCAATGTATATCATCAGAATCAGCCACGCAGCCTGATGGAGCAAAAAAAAAAAAACCCAATAGAAACCCTCATAGAATTTGTAATGGTTTAATAGTTATAATGGGAATTGTATTGGTTCTAATTAAACTACAATGGCCTCTGTGGGTCTCTACTGGTCATTTGTTGCCTTCTATCGGTGGCAGGTTATGTCTAGTGGATTACTTAATACGTCCTACTCTGTAATGGAAACCATTTAGTAATGGTTTTAATGGTTAACAGTTGATGGTGTGTAATGGTAATTGTAGTGGAAACCATTAGAATTTCTGTGACGGTTTCTATTGGGGTTTTTTTTCCGGCAGGGACATCTTACCAAATTAAAAATCTCTTCAGCGGTACTTTAAATCTGTGAAGCATTCCTTTAATCTGATTAAAACAGTTCTACAAGAACTTATTATCTCCAGACTGTGCTACAATAGCCAGACTGAATCATGCTCTTCCCCTCTCTTACAGGCGATTCCAAATCTACGGACTAAAAACCGTGGGAAGTAATAAATAAGTGTGGCAAGGCCATGTTTAGATCATTCCACTGCCCTGCACAGTAACTCTCCTCCACACAAAGGTCACTGTTTTGACCCCTCAACTGCCTACAATTTCCTCCCCAGTCACCAACACCGTTCCCTCAAAGACAAATAGCTTGTTATAAATACCACAAATCCAGGGCCTGTGGGAGTCCCATATCAACTCTGGCGAGCGTTGCTGCATTAATATTCCGTTGACTACAACAGACAAGCTCTTAATGATTACACTGCATTTATTATAGGATGCAGAGTGCAGCTTCAGGAGCAGGGGTTGTGCGACGGAGAGATAAGCACATGGCCACATGCCATCAGCGCACAAAAAAAAAAAAATAATAAATCGGCCAGCCTACAAGGGCAGCAGGGATAGGACTCACTTAAAAGGGGGCTTTCCTTATCGCACCTTGCACACGCTTAAATGGATTTCAAATTTGGCTCCCATTGATGGTGAGGTAGATGAACATGTAATGAGGAAATATATTTTTTTGTAAAAAAGACAGCTCCGAAAGAAAGCAGAAGAAATTGGGGAAAATAAAATATGCATACGGGTGGGTAAGGGACTTGATCTGTAGTTGATGGTGACACTGCATTACTGGTAGCTATGGCGTGGATGAGGTCAGAAGAAATGATGTTACATATGTCAGGCAGATTGGCCAATCGCAGTAGATCACTCAGATGATTTATGCATTTCAGAGCGAAAGACACCAGACTTCTGGTGGGTCACTGTTTACACGCAAAGATTTTCTATCCATCCGTCTTCCATACCACTTATCCTCCAGAGTCATGGGGAACCCTGGAGCCTATCCTAGGGAGCGTGGGGCACACGCTGGGGTACACCCTGGACGTGGTGCAAATCCATCGCAAGGCACAATCACATACACACCCATTCATACACTACGGACATTTTGGACACGCCAATCAGCCGACCATGCATGTCTATGGACTGGGGGATGAAACCGGAGTACCCGGAGGAAACCCGAATCGAACCCCCCCAACCCTGGTGGTATGAGGCGAATGTGCACCCGCAAAGATTTCCACCAATCTAAATGAATTCATTCTGATTGCAGATTGGTACACTGTATCAATCCCAATTCAAAGTTGTGCATATGATTAAGGAAGGTGATTCAGTGTCAATGTTACCATAACAACAACGATGGAGTAATTCCCGTCAGCATGTTCAGCTTTTTAATTGCACTGCTTGTGTTTTTAACAAGCAGAAACCTCATCCAAGTGTGATCATTGAACAGGTAGCAAGAAGGAGAATTTGTGACCGCAACAGTTTCTCAGCGTTTCCTTTTTGCCTGGACAAGGATACACTGTTTGTTGAAAATAACACAAAATCCACATCCACATTATCCTAATGTTGCCAACATTAAAAGCCACAGTCTGGGAATAACTGCACAAGGAATGTGGGCTTTATTAAAGTTTTTTTCTTCCCCCATGTGTGTTCTGCATTCTTGCTCTACGTCTGACGCTGAGCCAAGTTTACTGAGATGTGTCCCACATCTGCCTCAAAATGTTAGCTTGACACCCATCTCATTGCCCATCCAACCGCGCGATTATTTTCAATACATTTCAATAAGTAACATGAAATGAGTTTCCTTACAGGACTGCTGTGTTGCTCCAGGAGTGCATAATGCACATGCAGATTTTGATAGTGAAAGTAATCAGATAAAAAGTTTCTTCCTCTTCAAGTGATTAAAAGAATTCATGCACATTGTTCAATTAAATAGAAATGTTATGCAGAATGTCATCAATTCTGATTGAGGGGTATACGTTGAAGCTTTTTATGCTCAGCAGAGCAATCAGTCTGATTATGAATGGATTATTAGGCTGCACGTAGACATACAGTAGCTACTGAGAAACAGCTTGGGCACATAAGAGAGTCCGTGCTAATGTACTATGGCGCATGTATTATGTAGTATGATAGACATACGACGGCCTGTTAATACGAAGTGCCGCAAAGAAGTAGTGGAAACAGGAAACGGTGGACTCGGACGTCCAGAATGCAATGCAATGCAGCGATACACTACAGTGGTGTCGAATTATGGCAGATGTCAGCATCAAAATGAAATCGGTTTGAGCAGTGTGTACACATGAGATGGTGAGAGCGCTGGACAGACTAAAGGACTAAAGCGCTGCTGCATCACTCTCTTTAAACAGAGATCAACCCTGGGTTATAATTCGCATACTATCCATATTAAACAGTATCCGAGATGAGAATGAGCGTGTCCCAGCTAGTAGTACGTTGAAACGAGAATCCCAAAGGTACCCGGATGATCATGTAAATTAGGAAGTGTGGATCAGTGGACACTTTTTCAGCTAACATTTCCCACAACTCCTTGTGTGAGGGAGGCGGAGTTTTGTGACGGCCAAGGACGCAATTTAGAGAGGTGTAAATGAAATGTGGACAAATAAATCAAATGAACGATGAATAAAATGGTATAGTATCAATTAAATAAGAAATGATGAGTCGAGAAAATGCATCGAGGGGTTTGTTTATGTGTTCTCTTCCGTTACACGCCGTTTTAGTGTGTTCCAGTACTTTCATACTCCTTTAATGCACACTCAAACGTGTGTACTTTTTCTTCCCAAAAAGAGTACATACTTTTATACATAGTGTAAGTATACCAATTGGGACGCAGGGAACGTGAGGGCTAAATCCCACTGCTTCCACCATCAGCAGGTAGTTGAATGGCATTGTGGGAAATGTAGGAAACCATTAACCAAATTTTAAATGAACAGTAAAACAGAGAATTTTGACCTCTACCTCTACCTCTATCCCCTTTATCTTCACTCTAATGTCAGTCATTTTCTATAGTGTCATTTTTATACAGTCTACTACATGCCTGGTTTTCTATGAGTGTAGATATTAAGGTGCTGAAGAGATACATATTTAACTATTTACATTTTTTGATACAAGACATATATCACAGTGTTTAGATTTGTATCCAAAATGTATCCTATGAGTACTTGCCAGATCAGCTACTTGCTGCTATAAATAAGTTACTGTGGTTTCAGTAAGTGTTATAAAAGTAATAACAATCCTCCCAGTCAGAAAACTGGATGTTAATGCGGTTTAGAATCATATTGATATTACATTGTCATCTCCCAGCTCTAGAACATAGGGTTTTCATATCTGTACACCCAATCTCAATCTCTCACACACACACACACACACACACACACACACAATCCATCTCTCTTACTCTCATCCTAGTGAAGCACTCACACCCAGCCAGTCTACAGTAAACATATGGCTACCTATCACCGTAAATCGAATATATCTAATATACCACTGAACTGCTGCACAACAGAAGGATGCCATATGTATCATGTTACAAATTGGAGTAACAAATAAACGAGACAGTTCAAATTGACCAGTGCACATGATACTGTCAAGCGTTTCACTCCTTTTCAGTTCAAAAGGGTATCTTTCTAATGAGGAGACAAACACAGATGTGAGTGTTGAGAAAGTAATCACGCTTGACTGGGCAAAATCAGTGAAATCGTTTACCGTACAGCAGTGTTGTCTGATACAGACGGCAGGTTCTCTGAAAAATATTTTCCACGCACAAAGGCTCGGCTGTGAAGTCAAGTCCCTCCCTTAATTACCTGCTATTGTATCACACGTCTCCTGCCCATCCCCCGCCACAGTGGGGTCCCATTTTAACCAGGCTCCCCATATGCCCAGGCTCACTTGTTGGCCTTTCCTCTTTGCCACCATCTGGCATATTAGTTCAGCCAAAACGGGGAAAAAAGAGAAAGGGAGAGAGAGAGAGAAAGTGAGAGAGAGAGAGAGAGAGAGAGAGAAAGAGAGAGAGCCAGACACAATGAGAGAGAGCTAGCCCATCTGCTCCCTGCCAGACTCCCCAATCATTATTACACAAAAGCAACATTTAACCCAGTAGAAAAAAAAAACATCACTCCACCAATTTCTTTAACTTGTTTCTGTCCACAACCTTCTCCTGGGTCTAAGCTGCTGTTTGTCCTTATATAGGCCTAACCATATCCTTTCCTAATCTTACAGGAATGTTTCACTTGAAAATGCTGACCCGAAAATGCTAAATTGGGTAACAACATACTGAAGTCAGCAGAGACTTCATATTAGTCGAGCAAGTCAGACTTCTATGTGGCACTAAAAAGTCTTTACACTCGTAAGCTGTCGTGTCCAGCATTTTATTTCCAACGAGTAACAGTATTAGCTAGATATAGCTTCTAAAGTAGGGCTGGGCGATATGACAAAAAATCACGGTAATCGAGGACAGTTCTACAATACGCATCGCGAGTTATAATTTAGCTAAGAAACTGTCCGCAAAACAGTAGTAATATAAACGACCTCCAGTCAGTATCATTTAAATTGTACTTATTAAAAACATCACCAGAAAAGTGTATCACGTAATAATTTATCACAATATTGATATTATATCGATATATCGTCCAGCCCTATTCTAAAGCGAACTAGTTAAACACAAATGAAATAATGTACTAGTGTAAAAATTGGGTAGTTGGTTTGCATATTACATGCTAGGCTTCATACTAGGTTCATCGGCAGATTAGCAAAGCAAGCCAACTGCTCTAGATGTGTACACTAATCAGCAATACCTGCTACTTATTTCCAAGTTACAGGCTAAGATGAAGGTTTTTTTTGCATGTCAAACAGCAAACAGGAACTATGTAGGAACTACATAGTATGGAGAAATGTTGGACCATACATACCTCAGGAACCACTCGAGACAGTAGTTTGGATTCACTGCAATACGGTGACATACCTATTTTGAATGGAACTGAGAAAATCTCAAAGGTTGCTTGCCACACCGTACACGTACATAGAAAAGGAATGGTCTCCTTCTGCCTTAGGGTCTTCTTTCACCTTCTTTCACTGGAATACGCCAATTGACCGACACTGCAATGGATCAACCACAGACCATAGATTTTTGTGCAACGAACATCCAACGAGATTTTAGCCTGTCAGCCAAGTATCCAGGGCATATCAGCAGGATTGCGGGCAGATTCCATCAACATTTCTTGGTCATGTATCTCTTTAACCTTAACCTCAAGAGGAAGCACTCTAACTGACTGGTGAAATTGTTACACTTGGCTCGGACACACGATATAGCCCTAACTTTCCCGTAAATGACCGGTAGGAAAGAGGAAATGACCCACACCGCTTCTTATCAAAATGCCCTGGGAGTGTTAGGTCAGTCGGCCTCGATCTCACCCTCCCCTTGACAAACGCGCACCACTGAGCAGGGGCAGTGCGGCAGAAAAGGCTGACAATCAAAGCGTTGTCGTCAAACACGGAGCAGCACTGGGGCTAACCTCCCCCTATATAGTGAGCACACACACACATCGATCTGGTTTCTATCCGGCTTGTCATCGCAATGAACCCTCTACAGTGTTAAACCACAGGGGTGATACTGGAGACAAATACAAGATACACTTCAACACAAGTGGGTCTCGCTGGACATCCACATACATTTTTTATTAACCTGATCTGTGATTCAGATTCTGTATGATGTATATATGTGTTTGTGTGTGTGTGTGTGTGTGTGTGTGTGTATATATATATATATATATATAACAACACTTGTCAATGTTGTTATTTCAGCATAGTTTCAAGCCAAAAATGTCTCTCTAAAACAAACGGGAACGGTTAGTGCCCCCTGAACATTCGTCCTCAGCTTTAAAAACACAGGCCATTTGTAACAGCTTGTGGACAAGTAATGAAAATGACAAACAGAGAACACCACGACCTTTGCATATTCTAAATGCCTAATTGCACATCCAGACGCAGGGGCTTTTCACAAAGCCAGCCACAAGAGCAGAGCTCTATTCCTGGCCTTGCAGTCACAGGGCACCTTTGTGTGGGCAAAGAACATTTCTGTCATATTATGCTCATTTTCCAGGCCACCCCGATGCACAACAATTCTTATATAAACCATATCGAGGAGTCGAGCATTGACACTGGTAATCCCTGTAAAAATGAATCGGTCTAATTCATCAAACGGGCCAGTTTTGTCGTAACGGTCGCGGGCCTCAGCAACATGATTTCATTAGCGAGGGGAGGGAAAGGAGGCTGTTCCAGGGAGCAGCTGTCACGCGCCAAGCGAGCTGAGGTAAAGCCCTATTCTCAGCAAGCCTTTGCCGGTTTCAATTACGCACTAACCCCTGACCCCACGCAGCTTGGTACTGTGAGATGTGAGGAGGTGGTGGCCTCTACGTCTTCAAACCATGAAACAGAAAAGACCAGGATGGGATTCAAGGCGCTTCCAAATGAGGAATTTATTTCACTGTCTGTCAGTGTAGTAAATGGGGTTTTTTCATCTCTGCTGTGGGAGTGGGGGTTTGCATGTGTGTGTGTTTGTAAAAGGGGGCTGGGGCTTGGCGTTTTCACATCTCCTTGGAACGCTTTTCTATAGACATGGCCATCCTTTAGAGGGAACACCTCCTCTGTTCCTCCTTCTGCCCTTTTTGACCTTCTGTCTGTGGTCAATGTGGAGATTGCCAAAAAGAGACAGCTGCACTTCAGGCTTCCCGCCTCCAGCCCCTGTTGCTCCTAGAGCCTTTCTCTCTTTTTTAATGCCCCTCTCCGTCTTGGTCACTCTCTTTCCCTCCCCCTCTGAGCGCATCAAATGCTTTCAAGGCAAAACTGACCACCAAGGCTTTGTCAGTGGCTAGATTTCTATGGTAAACCTTCACATGCCTCCATGTATATGCTTTTAGCGCTACACTATGACACCACTCATCCACTTTCAACCAATATACTGGAAACGACAAAGATCCGTTTACAGAAAACCCCTCGAAATTCTTCTATTTCAAACCTCAAACTGTTTTTTTTTTTAATTATGAAAACAAACTGCGCAAGAAACCTCAAATCCTACCATAAATTTGCATCAGCTGTTATATATTAGTGAACAGGAAGACTACTTGTAGGAACAATACACCATCGGAGGGCATTTCTACGCCAGCAGTTCCTCAGTGCTATCGAATAAAAAGAAAGCAATCAATTTCAGCTTGTGGTATGCTTACTGAAAGATGCTGATGCCTGCACTTTGACTTTCATTCAGTAAGCATGCAATTTCTCCCTAATTATGGTCAAATTACAGGCTCCAACTGTGGGAGCACCAGCTACTCCTCCCCTTCTGTCCCAGAATTCTTCACTCTTGCCATTTTACTGGCATGAATTTGGCAAGGAGGAACAACAAGCGGCAACAAGATGTATGTTTTGGAAAATTGTACATGCACACTGTGGTGCACTAAACTGGGCTTTTGGTTCCAAACAAAACTGAGAGCTAAGATAATCATGTGCCATAAGAAATAATGTCTTAAAAATATTGCAATTACCACCGTCGCACCAGGATTTATTTAAGACTCGACACAAGTGTAGTAGTAACCAGTGATTCCATAATGAACTTTCCTTTTCCTCTCACACTATCCGTTGTCACCCAGATGAGGACGGGTTCCATTCAGAGGTCTGGTTCCTCTCAAGGTTTCTTCCTCATATCATCTTAAGGAGTTTTTCCTCACCATCGTCGCCACTGGCTCGCTGGCTTAAGGATTAATTCACACACTTAAAATCCTTATGTGTTTATACCTTTCCGTAAAGCTGCTTTGAGACAATGTCCGTTGTGAAAAGCGCTATACAGATCAAATTGAATGGAATTGATCAAAATACATACGGGGCTGGTTTTATTCTCAAACTAAATTACACTCAAACGTTTCCAACTTTTTTTTTTTTTTTTTAAACTATTGCTAGTTTTACGTGTAAACCGTACAGGAGCTATTACTATGCGGACACGGTGGAACACACTCTACTTCGCATATTTTAAATTATAGCTCAGAACATCATAAATATTTCAAAAGGCTAAAATCCACCCCAAAAAAAGATCCTGCTCGCAGTTACTTAATCCACATGTAAGTCAATGAACTCATTGAGTCTAAATGCCACAAAAGGTTAACGGCAGAGTTGCATTGCACCACAGCAGAGCCGGACACCCTTCATTTGACACGCAGCCAGCTGAACAGTTACAGACAGTATGACAGCATGCAGAAAACAGTGGTTTGTGCCTTGGCAACACGCCAAATGTTCCACTGTTCTATAATGAGTTCTGCCACAGCAGAGGGTCAGAGAGATGTGGAGGGATAAAAGCCACACAAAACAAGAACGGCTTGTAATGTTCTCTCTGAAGCCACTTGCTCAACTATGGAAAAATCACATTTTCTACCCAAGCACTAAATTTAACCTCTTATCATAACGTTTACAGAGGTGGTCATCCGGGATGCAGTGATACCGATACCGGTAACAGGTATCAATCATTTACTATGCAAAGCAAGCCTAGTGTACACAGTCATGCTAAAGACACGGTCAACATTTCACGGTCTTTGCTAACAGCATGTGGCAACAACCAGCATAAACAGAGCAAAATGAAACGTTTCAAGACATCCATGATTGCTTAATACTGAGAGAGTTATTTATTTCGGTATCAGTATCGGTATGCGATACCAAAAAACAGTATGACGTGTAACATAAAAACATGTACTCATACTTGTATACTGGTATTTGATGCATCCGTGGTAATAATATGATCGGAAACAGGCAGATCATTTCTTCTCTAAATTGCTGGACAATACTCACCCTTTTTCTGGGGGGTCCTCTGTCTTCTTCCTTTCCACCTTTAGTGCTCTTGCCATGCTTGGACGTCTTCTGCTCCCCAGGCTGCTTAATGGTGACGCGGATCTCGGGTGGACAGATGTAGTTCTCCAGGCTCTTGGGTGGCTTTTTGGCCCGCTTGGTGGTTTGGATCTTCAGTTTGAGGCTGCCTTCTGAGAAGCTTGCCTCTTTGATGGAGAACTCCTGTTCCTCAAGGTTGTCTCCCTGCACCCACTTCTCGCTGTCCGCATTGGAAGTGACGTCCATGTCTTTACCCAGGCCAAGGTCTTCATCCTCTTCATGCTCCTGCTGCTCACCAGCCAGACCAAGCCCCTTTACTGGAGTGGCTAGAAGGCCCACCTCAGTAAGATCAGCCCTGTTGATGGTGGTCACAGTGGAGAAAAACTCCTCGTTCCCTTTGGGCCGCGAAGGGCGAGTTAGGTCCCTTTGCTCCATCAATGATCCTAAGACTTGGTTCAAGACGTAGGAACCAGAAGGGAGCCAAGATGACACGGAGGAGGTGCCAGTGACAGTGGATCGTGTTCAGTCAGAAAGGCGATGTGATGGATCTTGACTCTATTGCTCCTTGAATCGTACAAATCTTGCAAACGTATACATTTCCTGGCGTGAGACTGTGAAGAAACACAAAAAATGAGCAGTTTAAATGTACCTTTTCATTATTAAAAAAAAAAAACAGTCTAGAAAGAATCCACAGTAGTCAAAGAGACTGGACTAGATCTTCATCAATTCTGTAATGAGTGCAATTAATAACAAACAGGACTTCATTGCTGAATAGAGCTTTAGGAAGTGCAGCTGTGAAAATGCCCCACTGTATAATCGTTTCCCATTAACCAAGCAACATCAGTTAGCCTAATAAGACAAATGTCCCTGTGTTAAAACAACAAATTAATCTAAATGGCGATCCAAGCATCTACCTTACACTGGAACGACTGGAACAGTGAGTACCATTCACCCTGGGCAAACTCCCAGACACCATAATTACATCACTGACCAGCTCATTTGCTTTGGTGGTCAGTTGAGTAACCCCAGTCCTGGTGTGAAAGTGAACAAATGAGGCCTCTAGCCCAGTGATAAACACCTCTCAGACATCAGACAGACCACAACCTGCACAGTCAGAGACCTGAAAAAAACCAATTAGGCCTGAACACAACATGTCCGCTGCAGGCTGCTAAGCATCAAAAGGGAAGCATAAATGAGCTTCACTCATTTCCTTTGGGTCAATTATAATGTGAGTGATGGGAGAGATACAAACCAGGAGCTTGCTGGGCCAAAAATGGCCAGACAAGCTGAGAGAAGTGGAAGTACAGATGGATATTTCTGAACGTGTGTTGTCAGGAGAAAACACCATGCTTCAGTATGTTTGTTTTGCAAGGTAGAGGACTACCATAGAAGATGCTGAAGCCCATGAAGATTTTGTAAAATGTATGTACATATATGTGCTTTAGAGTGTGGGAATTGATCATTTTGTTTATAGGGATTTTATGCTCAGTGATTTTTGAAGATCAATATATACACAACAGGTTCTGTTTAAAAATCTAACCTGCACATGTAATATGTCTCTTTCACCTGGATACACGCGTATATTATAACATGTTAGATTACATATGTATCTTTAAAAATGATTTAAGGTACATAAATATACCACGCCAGTGACAAGGAAAGTGGTTTTGGGTGCTAAAATAGCATAGAACAGGTCTTCTTCCTGTAACCGATCACTCCAAATACCTTTAAACAACAACAACAACAACAATGACGACAACAAAAAGCCAAGACCACATCTTGAAATGTTCCGAGTTAAACCAAACAACAAGCCAAAGCATGTCATGGCAGTTCACTTCAACGATGACTCGATTAGTTACAATAACCCATTGCAGTTAACAGCTCCTATGATACTTGTTTGAGAACCTAATACTTTCAAGTGATTCCCTTAGTGGCGCCCATGTTGTGTGAGCATTGATGAGTATTGACCAATGACTGGGGACTTTACACCTATCACTGGCAGAGCTCGATCTCTCATCCTGCGTAACTGCTGCTGGCCAGGTGTCTGACAGCTCTCAGCGTCTTTTTCCCTTTCGGCTGCCTGACAGGTGACGGATGAGAAGCTACTAAAAACAACAGCCATCACCCATGTGCCTGAATCCACTAGACTAAACATCTTCGTTTATCCATCACATGGTGACAATCGTAATGGTGTAACGCTCGGTCCATTTCATGATGAGTCCAACACAAGCATTAATAAATCACTTATGTCGTGATGCATCGTTAGAAGTCTATTACTGTGGAGTTTCCTGTGGAGTCGTGGGTGTTCTGGTAAGTTTAGATATCAAACCCATTTGTGTAGCATAGCGCATTGTTGTTTGTGATTATAGTTTCATGAAAAGAAAACGTGTGCTTACGTATATGAATATTCGCTCGTTTTGGGATTTTTACCCCATTTTCTCTCAATTTGATCATTTTCCAATTCCCACTCACTAGCTAGCTAGGCAGGGTGAAGGCTAGTATGTGCTGCCTCAGAGACACATGAAGCTTCCCAGGGCTTTTTGAGTTTCTGCTCCTGCTACATCACCGGAAAGCTGAGCACAGCAATGCTATCTACCCTCTTCTGCATAGACGAGCTCAGAGACATCTCTCCCACCCAGAGAGCGCAGCGAAGTTTTGCTTCATTGGACTCCCGCTACGACGCCTGTGGAATTCATGGGATTTGAATACGAATATGACACAATATGGATGGAAAGAGCAGAACTCATTGTTATTGTTCATTTCCCTTTTCCACCTTAACCTCATTCCTGGTATTTCCACTCGGGTATGAATGAAACTGAATAGTTAGAAATCCCTCTACTATACACACAGACAGCCACGAACTCACAAACCAAATAGCCTTGGAATCCTTCTTTTCTCTAATAACCACAATATCAATCAGATCCGAGCCCAAAGCTTATATAACAATACCCCCTATCTGGCCCTGCAGGCAAACCAACTGTGAGCTAATTGTCCAAGACTACATTCTGTGCAAAAATAGGTTTATTATTTTCACAAATATGCCAGAGGCATATGCTGGATTTTCTGCTAATTGTGCGAAAGGGTTCTGTGTCAGCAATGTCGCCTCTGGCTGCTTCTAAAGGGAACAGATTCAGATGTTTGTCCTTCAGGGCCTTTGTGCACTGATCTGCTCTATCCTCTTTCAGGGCACATCTCAATTAGGACGATCACAGCTTTGCGTCGCAATTATCCGAATGTACATTCACTGCACCCGACACACACACACACACACAAAATAAAACAGCCTTTAATTGGCACAATCATGACGTAGCGGTTTTAGCTATGCAATGGATGCTATGTGAAAATCGGGCTTCGAAAAAAAAAAAGATGAAATAGCATGCTGAACCCTTGAAGCTCTGGAAAATACTTGACAGTAAATAATGGAGTAAACATGAGAATCGGGATGATTAAGTAAGCAGACTAACAGTGTTTGCTCCTCCCTGGGCCTGGCTATCACACATACTGTGAGTGTGAAAAGATTCCAACCAGTAACTCAGCCCCTTTTAAGGAGATGAACAGAGCACACTGAGACAGACTCGCTAAAAAAAGCAGCCCTGCCAAAAAGTCGACATGTTCACACTTTGCTCCCGTGCAGTAATAAATACTCGGGAAACCTTCGAGGTGCAACACCGTATCCTTTGAACACAGGATGCCAAAGGAAGCGGTTTCCAAAGCCAAACGCAAAATCACTATTTAAAAACTATTTGTTGTTGCATGGTGAAATGCTCACGTTTCACCAGCTGACAACACATCGCCATGAAAACTGATGGCTATTAACAGGACAAGTAGATGATATAACACAGGAAGCGCTCTTACAACCGACAAGTCACGATCCCATTCAGAACTTGTCTCATTACCGTCTATTCATCACAAGCCGCGTCAATGGGCCAGCGTTCGAACGCTTGTCAGCTACAAGCCCAATGACATATTCATAAGCTCTCCGACGAGAACTTTCTAGAAGGAAGCTGTCTGGAGAATACACAGCTCACCACCTAGGGAGAATTGACCGTACTCCCTGTATAGACATCAGCTTCTCTGGAGTTGACAGCTCTCTCAGAGAAGCCAAACAAATGCCTGGAAGTCCTCCACTAAATACTCAATTCATCTCCCTTAGCCACAGTTGTTCAAGGCAGACCTCATTGCCCATAAAGGCAATGCGTTACAGATGCAGAACTGCGGTTTCGACTAGCTAAATACAGTACACAATGCGTCAGAGGTTGAAAAGTAACATATAATCCGTCTCTGGTTGCATGACTGGATGACGTTGGTTGGTTAAGACGTGACTACCATATACCTCTGTAGCTGTCCATGATTACATCCTCTCATTTTTGACGCTTGGTCAGACACTAGCCATGGACGGGGAAATGACATACAGTCCAGTCTGGCGAATTTGTTTTATGGTGCTGGGAAGGAACAGTGAATGCTGAATATGAACAACTGGAGCACTGCTCAAGCAAGCTAACTCAGCAGAAACATCTGTCAACAGATCCAAAAAGGAAAAAAAAAAAAAAACAGCTGGGAAATCTTCCAAAAAGAAAGCTCATCTGGCTCCAATGGTGAAAACACCAATGGTGAGTCATTTAATCAAAGCAAATTTGGTTCTCCGTCAAACCCACTTTTGTCTGGCCTTGTGGAATAAAATGATTTACAGAAACAGGGATTAAAATACAATAGCACCATTTGTTTTTGAATCGATGTCTGTTCAGCATAACCGTCTAATTATCCTGTACCAAATCCAGTGATGCAGAACAATCTATACATCCAGGGATGCATAGACATCTTCACGCCATTATTTTCCTCTTTTTGGTGCTATTATCTAATAGCCAGAGCCTTATTTTTCTTGGTGGTCTACTTTTCTTTAAGCAACATAACTAATGCGTTATTGTTAAGCTAGATTTTTTTTTTCTTTTTCGTCTTGATGAGACAAGAATTTGAACCGCAGTTTGGAAAACAAAATGGCTCGGGAAAAAAAAAAACCCAAAAAAACGTCCTCCTCCCCCTCCTCCACGTCTCACTGCCAAAAGGTGTTCTTGCTCTGATAGGCTATGTGGAGCGGCTGCCAAAAATGAGATTTGTCCTTGGATATCTCCCGCTCTTCCTTTGTCTCTTGTCAGGACTTGGATGTCCTCCAGCGAAACTCATCCAAGCCAGGAAAGAGGGAGATCTATCCACACAAATAAACATCACTTGGATTTGTGCTTCAGTTAAACAGTGCTACATTCCTGTAGTGCAAATCAAATATGCTATATGTAGAAGTAATGTCTTTTTAGCTGTGCATTCAGCGAGGAAGGGAGTAATGCAGTGCCACTATGTGCACCTGTGGGCGTGGGCTGAACCGGAGAGGTTTTTCATTCTTGTGTATTTTTGAATTAAATATGAATCCTACCACCTTGAAGAAGGATAAGCAGGTATAGAAGATGGGTGTATGGATGGATGGATGAATCCTACCACTATGCCCTTAGAAGACTGAGGGGGGAAAAGCCCAGAGGAAGAAATGCCAGCACTGTCAGCATCATCTGTGAATTCTGGCTCTTACAGTTCCTCAACCTCAGCTACATCACTCGAGTTCATAGTTGGTCACAACTAGAGATGTTAGCATGAATGCTGTTTGTTGATTTGAAGGTTTTTTTTTCTGGCAAGCTTCCTTCAACAAAAAAAAAAATGAACAGCGCGCTTCCTATTTATATTCATGTTTGTATCTGTTTAGAACACATTATCATTCGTTCTGAACACTATATTCGGATTTTTGGTTAAATCCCTACTGGGAACGCTCTAAATTTAGGTTTAATAAATGATCTCAGTAGTTCTTTTCACATACAGCCGTGAGTAGGGGTTAACAGCCACCCCACTGCCGAATTATCACAGTGCACTCAACACAGCCCTTTCTCAAACAGAATGGTTACAGAAATATGAGGGTCTCCATCACCCTCACTAATAACCCCCACGTGTCCCAGGCATGGTAAAAACCTGGTGGACTGCAGAAAATCAGGTTGTCATGGCAACTAAAATTACGGCAAACAATGTAAATCATTTTCATGCATGCCTCAGTCCTGCCCCAGGCTAATACATAGCATTAGTCTCCATCTCCAAGACTATGGCAACCATAGCTTATAAAACTCCAGTTACTTCAACTGGATGAATCATCTCAGCAGGACTCTCGCTGCTCTGGGGCAATCTGAGGGGCACAAACCTCCCTATCATTAACCACATGCTTAATTAACAATGTTCCCTGAACATTAGTGCAACTCACTGAGTGAGTACTGAGCCAGATGTTCATATACCGCCTCATATTTTACACAGTCGTACTACTCCGATAAGCACATTTGCTGCTTTAAAGACAACTTTATTACTGCAAGGATACATTAGTGCATGTGTAATAGCTGTCTCTTGTATTAGTCTCTTTTTAAACTACTGCCTTCTTCTGACCCGTGGTATAAAAGTGACCACACTAACTACGTAAACGCTACATATCTATTCAAAAGAAGCGTATTTTTGTGAGTTACATTGAAACATATTATTATTTTCATATTGTTTTATACATAGCCGTACTGATATCATATAAAGGTCTTCCTGATTTGCATTCAAATATATTGTACGACTAGCGATCGTCCCATGTGTAGAGTAACCTCTCCATCAACGTGCACGTCCCGGGTACCTTGGTCAGGGTGCCGGCGGAATATTTTATACATCAAACTGCAAAATCTGGTGATGGCGATGCCATTATTCCACTGCGTCCATAGCTCTGGGTATATCTGATCTGATCCTGACATCCTCTTACTTGAATTGTCTGACTTTAAGCTTCTGTTGCTTAGTTATGTGGAACCTCAGAGGGATGATGATGGTGTGTGTGAAGACAAGTGGTCTGTGAGATCTGTGTCGTGTCAGTCAACATCATCGAACACTGCGGCGTAAAACACATTGGTGGATCAAGGGAACACAGACACCGATCCCGCGTTTCAAGCTAGCATGGACTCTGGTACTCGCTTGTGTTGTTTTATATTAAGCACAGATTAGCTCACACTTCAGCCAGAATATCTGATCCGCTACTACCTGCAGTCAAAAAGCACTGCTCTCTGACTCCTCCCCTTTTTGTAATTATAATTCAAATGCAACCAATCAAATTGCATATGTGGCATGGTGGTGCAGAGGGTAGCGTTGCTGCCTCACACCTCCAGGCTCGCCAGTTTGAATCCTGTCTGTGTGGAGTTTTACGTGTTCTCCGTGGGAATCCTCCGGGTTCTCCGGTTTTCTCCCATCTACCAAAAACATGCATGTATACTCTTAAAAATAAAGGTTCCGATTAGAACCAAAAAAGGGTTTTTCAGCCTGACGCCATAGGAGAACCCTTTACTCTCAATTTCTTTGGAGAACCATCTATTTGCTGGTGTTTTAAAGAACCCAGAAATGGTTCTTCCTAGTAGTGCCACAAGGAACCATGTTATCATAAGTTCTCTAAAAATAATAATAATAATAATAAAATCCTTAGTTGGCGCTTTAACGAACCAAAGTAAGGTTCTTAAGAGTGATGCCAGTAGAACCTTTTCCAGTCCCACAAAGAACCTTATAGAGTTCACTTTAACCTGTTAAGGGATGGATCCTTGAAGAACCAATACACAGCTCTGAAGAACCTACAATGAAGCATAAAGAGCCAAAGAGCTCTACTCAAGAACCCTATACAATGAAAAATGGTACTTGCCCAAGAAAAAGACTCGCACCAAAACCGGTAATGTAATGTTAAAATACACAACAAAAGCTTAACTTCTCAAAAATCCACATAGATAAATAAAACAACATTCTGCACTTACACCTCGACTCTGCGCACTTTACTTCTCTAGAACCCAATCAAAAACCCGGTATACATGCATAGCGCTACACATATTGCTCTCTAGATATGCGCACTTTCCCCTAGGTGTGAAGGAGTGTGTGGACGTGGACGCACGCTGCCCTGCCATCGGCACCCCGATGTTCAGGGTGTGTTCCCTGGATCCACCATGACCCGACCAGGATAACGCGGTGACTGAAGATGAGGACGACATGAACGAAACTGCGCACGTCGTACAGCGTCCAATCCGACACTGTCCTAGAGCGCAAAGTTTCCAGATGTTAGGTTGGGTATCTTTCATATCTTGAGTACACCTGGCTGTGGCTCCTCCCTCTCCTAAAGTGTTAGTATTCCAAATGGGCGGTCTTTGAAGAAAAACACTAGTGAAAACACACACACTTACTACAGAAGGAAGAATTTTAGACACCTGACCAACACACTAGCAAAATATCTCTGGCTGGAACTTCTTTCAACATCCTCCACGCAAAACCAAACCTAACTACACCTCGTTGAGGAGGACGAGGTGGAAATCCAGCCCACGCCGAGGAGGCTTTCTGAGTGGAAATCACACACGTGCGCGCCCACGCACAATGCCAGTAAATTCCGCAGAGATCCTGTGCAGAACAGAAACACTGGATCCCTGTGCACAGCGTCCTGCGAACCCTGTGCTCGGACCCGGCTTCTCCACAGTGTTACAATGTTTCCTCGTGCCCTGTTACATATTACACACACCGTCCCGAGTCCACGCTCGCGCACGAGCCCGAATAACACTCCTCGAGACCGTAGTCAAAAACGAGTCGGATTCTATTATTGTTGGGTTTTTTTAAAAATAAATAAACAAACTTCTGTGCGCAATTGATGTGCACTGACTCTGTGGATTCTTGCACACACGCCAGTAAGATGTGGACCCCCCCCCCGCACCCCCCCGCCACGGATTTTTTTGCAGATGTAATGCAGATGTTAGAACTTACCCATTTCTCAAACGCTCGGTCACGTGCTGAAATGCAAACCCATCCGGTGACATGAATCTGATCCCCGAGGACAAGTTCGCAATCGGATCGAAATGAAATAAATACGGTGTTTATGGGGGTAAAATGGCGTCAAACGACGAGCTCGAGAGGAAAAGAAAGCAAGAGAAGGAGAAGAAGAAACGCGCGGTGGTCAGATCGATGGAGAGGGTTGAAAGTCGGGACGCGGATGCGGGTCTGCTGCGTGAAATAACAGACTGGAGCAGAGAACTGCGCGAGCGCCGGGGGGTCTTTCTCGCGTGCTTTTTTTTTTTTTCTTTCTTTCTTTTTTTTTTTGAGAAACACTGAGATGGCTCGAGAGTTCAACTGCAAGAGGGGAAAACCGCCCGCGTCCTACTGCACGGCTCCTCTTCCCTCTCGAATCACACACACTCGGGGGTGGACCGACTGGATCCTCTTCCACTGCGGAGAAACAAACAAACAACACACGTAATATCCAAAGTCCCGCTCGGATCGGCTCGCGCCAGGCCTGGGTAGCACGCGCGAAATTAAAATGATAATAAAATCTAATAACAATCCAGGTTTTGGTATTTCCTCGGGTTTTGATTTGAGTTCGATCGGACTTAGGTACCGCGTCTAGCTCCTCTGGACTCCATCTGTGTGTGTGTGTGTGTGTGTGTGTGTGCGTGCGTGTGTAGTCTGTGTGTGCGTGTGTGCGTGCGTGTCGAGTCCCGCAGAGGTTTTCTGATAATGATCTTGCAGAAACACGCGCTGGGATTCTGTTTGAAGCGCGAGTCGTCTCGCGCGCGCTGCTCAGTGGCGCCGCTTTCTGTCCGCTCTGGAGCACAGCGTTAGCCTGATGCTAATGAAATCCTGTCAGTCATAAATAAAGCACTAATTAGCTGTTTCACAAATAAAAACAGACCCTTTGTGTGTGTGTGTGTGTGTGTGTGTATACATTTAATAAAATGAAGAAACTATTACTCAATAAGATATATATATATATATATATATATATATATATATATATATATATATATATAATATATAAATGGAGTAGTTTGGTTAGTCTGAGATAGTATCTAGTTAGTAGACTACATTATCAGCTCCACATTTTACAGAACTATTTAAAAACAACAACATTTAAATCGGTTTTCCACAGTAATATGAGTGCTGAATGAAATTACAGGATAATAACAGAGCAAATTAGTAGGCACGGTGATATTAGGCTCTTATTCAATATCTACTTGCTATTATCGTTAAACTTAAAGTGTCACCAGCACCATAAACGCTTTTATTTGATTTGTTAAGAGGGCTGTGTGGGAACAGATAACAAGACATAAACACTGGCAAAGGCCGTCTCACTGCTCACTTATTACAAGCATTTGCTTTGTCGTTGTGCCCTTTCATAAAGAGGCTATAGTGCATAACATTTTATGGCTCCTTGCCTTGTTACTTCCATCCATCCTGGGCACCAGGCTTTATTGCAGTATTGGTAGAGGTGCCAAAGATGAGCCTAACAACAACAACAGACAGGCTGGTGAATAAGTGAAGGCCTTCTGAGCTGACTGAAGAACGGCGTTCCTCTTTGAACCCCACACCTTATTCGTTGCATGTAGGAAATTGTCCTTAGACATGCACAAAAGGGCTGTGCACACATACACTGCTGTAGGAGCCAGAGCCATAAACTAGAAAATCCAGAATGGGATCCAAACACAGAAGATGACATCTGATGTAAGAACCTGACACAATGGTTGTACAGTCCCCTCTAAGACTATTGCAACGGCAAGTCCAATTAATTTGTTTGTGCTGTGCACCAAATCGAAAGATATGAGACGAGAGTTTATGATTTCCGCTTTTTTATTTACACCGAGATGTGTTAAACAACAAAAAACATGGAACATTTTGTTTCAGACCACCCAATTTTTAGGTGAGCAAGTGTATAGGAACAGATAAGTCTTGAGGTAAATTAAAGTAAATTACACATCATATTTGGTTGCATATTCATTGCTTGCAACAACTGCATCACCAAATTGTTGGTTTCTTCTTCTGTGGTGCTTTTCCAAGCTTTACCACTGCCTCTTTCAGTTGTTGTTCATTTCGGGAGGTTTCTCCCTTCAGTCTCCTCTTCAGGAGGTGAAATGCTTCTCAGTTGGGTTAAGGTCTGGTGATTGACTTGTCTAAAACCAGTCTAAAACCTTCCACCCCCATAAAGTCCTTTGTTGAGTTGAGAGTGTGTTTTGGATCATTGTCTTGCAGCATGATAAAGTTCCTCCTGATGAATCTGGATTTATTTCTCTGTAACTAATGAAGATAAGTGAGCCTGTTCCAGAAGCAGCCATGCAAGCCCACACTTGCACTACCTCCACCATGTTTCACATAAGATAAGATAAGATAAGATGTACCTTTATTGATAGCACGTAGGGGAAATTTAATTTGACACAGCAGCACAGGTAGGAGGAGTAACATCAAAGGAGGAAAATAATGCCCACAAATACCTGTACAATAGAAATAATAGAAACTATAAAACAGTATGTATGTACATATGCTTGAGTTCTATTTGTATATGTACATGTGTAATATCCTCAGTATTTATATACATGTGCAATATCTGTGGAAATAACTGTTGAGTGTGTGTTTCTGTGAGACTCAATCAGTGGAGTAGGAGGTTGTAGGTATTGTTGCATTGTGGAGTCTGATGGCTGATGGCATGAAAATGCCCCCCTCCCCCCACCCGCCCCCCACCCATTAAGTTCTCTGCACTCCTCGTCCTTATCATCTGTGATACAGCCAACAATGGAGGCGTTATCTGAAAACCTCTGTAGGTGGCACGCTCCCGAATTGAAGCAGAAGTCAGAGGTATAGAGGGTGAACAAGAATGGAGACAGTATAGTTCCCTGGGGTGCTCCTTGCAGCCTGACATACTGCGCCCTTTCAGTGAGGTAGTCTGTAATCCAGGCCATGAGGTCCTGGTCCACCTGCATCACAGAGAGCTTATCAGTCAGCTAGAGTGGCTGAACCGTGTTAAAAGCACTAGAGAAATCAAAGAACATCCTCAGAACTCACAGTGCTTTGTGGCCTCTTCAGATATGTGTAAGCTCTGTGAAGCAGGTAGATGATGGCATCCTCCACACAAATGTCAGTCTGGTATGCAAACTGCAGTGAATCCAGGCAGTTACAAACCATGGGCCTGAGGTGCTGCAGAACCAGCTACTCAAAGATCTTCATTACATGTGACATTAAGGTCACAGACTGGGACATCCTTTCTTGGGCACAGCGACTTTGCAGGATGTCTTCCAGATCTTAGGCACCTTTTTCTGCCTCAGGGAGAGGTCTAAAAGATGCTGCAACACTCCTCTCAGCTGCTCTCCACATACTTTAAACACCCTTGGGTTGATGTTGTCAGGTCCTCTGGCCTTGTTAACCCGGGTCTTAGTGAGTTGTCGCCTCACAATCATGATTGAGATGACTGGGTTGGTTGGCGATATGATGAGGGTGGGGATATGGGGAGAGGGTAATGGTGATGGTAATTCTGTGTTTGTAGATGGGTGTAGGATGTTTATTAATGTCATTCTCTGTCTTTGCATTGTCTTTTGTGGTGCTGCAGGAAAGATTGTGGAGGAGGGGGCAGAAAAGGGGTGAAAGGGGAGGTGTGAATGGAGACATGAGGAGGTGGAGGGAAGTTCAGTCTGTGTTGGTGAGTCAAACCTGTTGAAAAATGTGTAATTTTTTTATCATGACCAGATCCTTTCTTTCTTTACACTCTGGCCACAACTTTTTTGGCTAATTTCTGTATTTCTTTGTGAGTTCCAATCTGGCCTTATGATTCTAACTGCCGGTGAGTGTTTTGCATCTTGTGGTGTGGCCTCTATATTTCTGCTCTCAAAATCTTCTTCAAACAGTGGATTGTGGTACCTGATGTCACTCATTGTTGTTTTGGGGTTTTTCTTCACAGATCTCAGAATGTTTCTGTCATCAGCTGTTGCTGTTTTCCTTGGCCGACCCACTCAGTGTCTGTTGCTTAGTACACCAGTGGATTCTTTCTTTTTCAGGACAATCCAAATTGTTGTATTGGCTATGCCCAATGTTTGATTGATTTCCCTCTTTTCTCAGCTTCAAAATGGCTTGCTTTTCTCTGATCTTCATGTTGGCCTATCCCGTTTAACAACAAATACAATCCTCACAAGTGAAACTGAACGCTAAAACCAAGAGTGGATGTTCAGAGCTATTTGTTCTTTAAGCAATCAATCTAACTGGACACGCCTGGGTAACAAATAACACCTGTCAGTCATTTGTACCAATATTTTTGCTTGCCCACAAACTGGGTGGTCTGATACAATATAAGTTATGCTCTGTGTCATTTAACACATCTACATATAAATACCAGGAAATAATATCTGAAATTCGAAACTTTCCTTTCATATTCATCTTTTGGTTTCAAACCCAAATGTCTTCAGTCTACAGCAAAAGTAATTGAATTGGCCTTGCCGTTCAAATAGTTTCGTAGGGGACTGTAGTTTCATATACTTAAAAAATAGATATGGTGATATTTTTACTAGAACAATATGAGATCTAAGGGTTCCTATGATCCTAAAGGTTTCCTCAGTTCTGAGCCCTAAAGGAATCTTAGGAGGCATACAAAAACTTTGTGAAAGTTTTAAATGTCCTTGAAAGTTTATATATTTTCTAAACCACAAATCAGTATTTTTGTGAACTCATACGCGTTAGTACTATTTCCAAAGCCAAAATGTATTCCAAACTGGAATAAAATGCTTAGGTGCTCAAACCCCATGCTCCGTGTTTACACAGATGAAAAATTCTCTAACGAGGACAAACTGTGTATTGGACATACAGTGTTTGGAGTCTACTCATGGACCATTAAAATGTGACAAAAAATGTGAGTGAGAGAGTAAAGAATATACTATATGACCTGTGTGTACGAAATAATATTCCAGCTTTTTTGGATCAATAGTTGGGAAACGAAAAGAGTGTCTCCCCTCCCAGACACTGTCTAGAAAGGCCACCATGCAAAACTCAGCGTCCGAGCCTGGGGGAAACCACAGACATGCCAACAATCACTTTGAACGAGCTACAGTAATTTCAGTGGTTGAAAGGGGAGTAAAGGTACACCAGTCCAAAGTAAGAGATTTTCATAAAACTGGCCTGTGTGGGAGGGTGCCAGGAAGAAGCCATTACTCAAAAAGAATAATGTGAAAGTACATCTGGAGTATGTCTGAAAGTAAGTCTGAGAGTGTGACCTAGCTACAATGTGGGAAAATTCGTTGTAGTCAAATCAGACCTAGATAAAGCTTTTTGGCCCAAATTCAAATCACTTTGTATGGTGCAATCCTATTGCCTCAAGAAACAACATTCCTAGAGTAAAGTATGGGGGTTGCATGATGTTTTTCAGCCAGCAGAAAGCGCATCTTGTTGAAACTGAAAGAAGCATAGCAAGAATACAATACAAGGAAATACTGAAAGAGAACCAACTTTAGTCTGCTGAGAAACTGAGACTTGAAAGAACGTCAGTGATGCTTGAGAAGTGATCCCAAGCACATGGCTAAAGCAACGTTGGACTGACTCAACAGTTAAAACAAACAAACAAACAAACAAATAAGAATCTGTAGTGGCTCCAACCAAAATTCTAAGTTCAATACTAAGGCCCTGGGACACTATGACATTATTTGATTCCACTAACCTGTCTGAACACCCAGGTGTAAACCTGTCGTTAACAAGAAGACGAAATACCACTCCTGAAAAGTGTGCTTAATCACTGAAATCATATTAATGTGACATTGAACATTGCTGGAAAACAGTGACTAAGAAAAGAAGCACTTGGTCTTTTGAGTTAACAGCTAAATCTGTTCATCATCCCTCATGTTTCATTGTTGGAGTTTATTCTCCCCATTAAACAGCATTGTACTTGCACCAGCAATGTCACTTGTCAATTTTTTGATGTCAACGTGGTCAACAGCCACTAGCATCTCATAGGAATAACAAAAATCCACCATCAGCCACAATTATACACAAATTATCACTAGAATGTCTAGGGACATTATATTCAAATATCACTATATAAACATATTTAATGAGTTTTCCTTTAATAACTTCAATAAGGACTTTTGCATACCACTGTAAATATAGGCTCATATAGAATATGAAATATATATGGAACCTGTAGATTTACAATCTTTCAAATATATACATTATTCTTATGATGCTTTTCGCCCACAATATATTCGTTCAAAAGTTAGCCATTAATATCGGTTAACATCCATTCATGATGAAGGCCTTGCCTGCAGAGCTAATGTCATGTGGATACAAATGCAATTTAAGGCACTTAACAAGAGTAATAGAGCTTCGTGAGAAAAGAATGAATGCTGACGGCGTAATTAATTTTCTTCTATCGTCTATTTTCATGCCAGCCTACACGCTTCACCTCTCTCACCCTGTAGACCTCATATGGGCTTATAGCTGAGCTGTATATTGATTAGGAGGGTTTTGTAATGATACACTGAGACCTCTTCAATATAGAGGTCAGCCACTGTTCCCTTGACAGCCAATCAATGTGTTGACTGCATTAGTAAATAATCCTCATAGGTCAAACCCAGGAAATCACTGCGACTGGCAGCGATGCAAAGAGGTCCGCCAATTTTTCCTCGGCAAATGTTGCCATGGATACCGCATGCAAGGAGTTCAGAGGCTCCAGTGCTCTGCATAAGACTATACATTTTTAATTCACTCAACACAAAGAGACACATTGATTTCAGCCGTGTGTTTGCTTTTCCTTATGTACACTATCCAGTTTATGATTTCTGTTCTAAAAGAGACAAGCATTTGGGCACTTGGGTGACATTTTAGTGGATATTTATTTATATGACTCAGACATTCTGGTACATTTAAGTACATTGTTAGTGGTATACACAATATTTAGTGTCTGGACACACGAAATGCATTGAGTCTGAAGGCAGTGCAAGCGTTTATATAGAGTAAGTAATTATCCGGTTTACCATTCCTTTTTGGTGAATATAAAATATAAAACATTAATTTACTCTTATCGTATTTAATATAATCTATTAAAAATTCCTCAGTAAGCAAAGCAGAGCTGATTAGGTATGTTTAAACCTTCACATAAAAATGTCAGTGGTTTCTAAATGACTCCAGGTATGAATGAATTTAGATAAATCCAGTTTCTTAGACATCACTGCATGATGACTTGTTAATCAGACCGGGTTAAGCAAAGCAACTTTGATCGGAGAAATAATGACTGAGGTGTCTAAACAAGACAGCTGTTCAGTAGCTTTTAGAAGCCATTGCTTACTCATCACTGAAATGAATGTGCAGTGCCAAGTGTCTTGATTTGGTTTCACAGACTAACATCTACTCACACACTAGCAGGTCTAACAGTCATGGAATGAATCATTTTAGCGCAACAGGGAGTGAAATGACTAAAACGTACATCCATGTTGACTGATCTGTGTCAGGTCATAGATTCATTTGATATAAAAAAAAAAAACAACAACACACAAACAAGCACTTGTTTTTATCATGCAAACTGTTTTATGCTCATGTACTGATGCTAGGTTTTGTTATCACATGCTATCAAAAGCATGCATTATACAAATGATGGGAACGAAAATGTGGAGGAAAATGATGTGTATGTTTGTCTGAAACCCAGACCTTTTGCTTGCGCGCACAACAAAGTAATTGCATCATTTTGCATTTAATATTTCTATCCATGTGGTGTTGTTTCTCTTCAAAAACTGTTGGTTTAGTTTAACCAATCTCTTACAATTAGGTGGTTGCAAAATGCATTTGTGTCATGAAACCACACAGAAAATGATTTTGTAATTTGAGGACGCATGATCGAACAGCAGTTGGGGAAATTTATCTGATGGGGTTACTGCACCAAACCACAAATGTGTTTATCAAAGTCAGAGGAAGTGGGCGTTCTCTAAAGAAAAGAGCCTGAGCCAACCACTTCCTGTTAAGATGGGAAACTTCTGATGGTGTTATAAAGTGTACAGTAAACAAGTCAAACAAAAAAAAAAAGGTACTGAAAAGGAAGAGGGCTTGAGGACAATCCTTTAGTAATGGTTAAATGTAGATAGATTCATTTTCGTGCACATATTAAACATATCTGATGTAATGCATGAAGTGAGTGGATCAGAAATGATTTATTTCATGTGTCATGAGTTCATCTGATTTATCATGAACTCCTTTCTGAGTAACACTAGCTACACAGGCAATTTGCACTGAATTTCACGCTCAGCGCATTAAAAAAGAGGTGACATAAACTGTGAACAAAAACACAGTTAATGCCTGACAGTTTGCTAATTAGCTTCATGTAACTGATCGCAGACTGTAACGTTATCATTTTATTCATCCTGAATGAGATAGCATTTTTCTATTTAGATGGGTAGATTTTAACCACAACTTGTAAAATGTGGCTTTTTTGATGTCAGCTATGTGCACATCACATTTAACAAGGTGTAATAACAACTAAGAAAAAGGGTACTATATTGTATTGTTCCCTGTTGTTGGGGTACCTTTTATTTAATGGTGAAAAAAAGAAAAGAGAAGATAAGGGTACCACCCCAGGAACAGTGAAATGTACAGTTTAGTACCCTTTTTGTCTGAGAATGTATAAGTAAATCTATCTACTACATATGTATCTACCTATCGTTGGACTTAATTATTTTTGTTAAATATTTTTATTTCTATAGGAAATATATTTTTGATTTTCAAAAGGACACTAGCGCCATCTGCAGGAATGAAGAGTTAAATATCACAACCACGTAGAACTAATTTTTCTACTTAGTCAATTTAGCCTACTTTTCTTCTTCTTCTTCTTCTTCTTCTTCTTCTTCTTCTTCTTCTTCTTCTTCTGAACTTTTTCAGAAACCCTCTGTTGTACACTCAGAAATAACAGGACCAAAGTACTTTCTTTGAAATATTTACAGAATATTTACTATCTTTGAAATATTTACAGAAATTTCAGCGTTTCTTAGTATGAGGTATGTACCCTTTTTACTTTAATGACAGTGTGCACCCGAGCTCGGATGGACTCTACAAGTTTGCATAAAACCTGATGATCCATTTCAGATCAAATCCAACAGAGTGTCATCTCAACACATGCTTCAATAGAATAGATTAGGCATGAGGAAAATCTGACTGTTAAAAAAAAAAATCAGGATTTTGGACCCCACTGTATCTTTTACCTAGGAAGGTGCATGTGGTGTACCTTCAATTAGCTTTTAGATTAAAGCGTGAAATGTACATCAAGTGGCATTTGGTACCTTCAGTTATTTTTAAAGGTACACCATATTCACATTTTCAAGTGAAAGATACATACCAAAGTTACAAAACATGTACTGTTGTTGGTGCCTAGACTTGGAAATGGAAGTGTAGTATTGTACAAACCTATGAGTCGGGGACAAAGCAAAGAACATAAATGTAAATGTATTATATCTCTAATTCTACAACCAATAAAACATGAGCTGTGAGAAACAATAATCACTAATTACCCCATGAAAGAAAACTTTGAGTTCCCATTAAAGAAAAGTACAAATGTGATCGAAACCTTTACTACAGACGAGCCGAAGAAAAATCTACAGCCAAATCTTTTAAAAGATTGTGATTGAAATTTCACAGAGGAGGGATCAGAAACACAGATCATCGGTCATAAGAGACTGTTGAAACATGCACAAAGTACATTTTTGAAATAAAAAAAATGTTTATTTCCATGGATTTGGCTAAAATAAGGCTTAAACATGAAGTTAAAAGAATCAAAAGAATGGTTTAATTTAAGCCAAATGATAAACAAATTACACAATGTGGGCAGAAAAAAATAGAAACCTTATACGGCTTTTTATATCTTTGAAAGACAGGGGGGCTTAGACCTGCTAGCCTCTGCCCCTGTGCATGTACATTTATACTAACACACATAAACACCTTATATACACTCACAAGCAAACACAGACGTATGTGTTTATGTGGCGAAGTGACCATCCCCATTATGAATTATGTCCGCAAGTTCAGTTTTCCTATAAAGCAAAAAAATATGTCCCTTTGATTCCAAGACAGGAATCAAACACAACGTTCACAATACACTCTCCTTAGCACAGCTTTTAAGTTCATTTGAAGGTGCATTAAGAGCATTCCTTCATTAATAACAACATGGATATATGAAACAGCAGATAAACTTACATCGTAGATTTTTTTTTTTTTTTCTTTTAAATCAAATCTCTTGCAGCCAGAATGAAGGTAAGGAGATAGATCACCTCTTCTATTACAGCTTAATAATTTTATTAAGTACATTTTTTAAACAATACCCCGTGGTGTACCAGGAAATAATTGCTGTGAGAACCAACCAACGTAGAGCGCACAGTGGTTTAGTGGTTAGCATGTTTTCCTCACACCTAAAGGGTTGAGGGTTCGCGGACCTGTGTGTGCGGAGTGTGCATGTTCTCCTCGTGCTTCGGGGGTTTCCTCCGGGTACTCTGGTTTCCTCCCCCAGTCCAAAGACATGCGTTGTAGGCTGAATGTCCAAAATGTGTTCATAGTGTGTCAATGTATGTGTGATTGTGCCCTGCCATGGATTGGCACCCTGTCCAGCGTGTCCCCGACTTGTGCACCATGCCTCATAGGATAGGCTCCAGGTTCCCCGCAACACACTAAGGATAAACGGTATAGAAAATGGATGGATGGGTAGAACCAACCAACGTTCTCCCAGTGCTGGTCACCTTGAGGAAATTAAAGCTGGCTCGTTTGGTTCATGACTGATTTTATTTCTGAATGTCTAATTAACACAATACAAAAACTGGGACGTGATTTTAATTACAACTATGTTAAATGTTTCGTTGAACTGGAAGCTGCTTCAGGCTCTGATGACTTGCCCCCTGTTTATGTAATATACTGTATATGTGTAATAGGCATGACATACTGGTTAAACTTACATCGTAAAGATTGATACATAGTAGAAGTTTTTTTCCGATCTCATCCATCATCTATGGATTGATACAGTAATAATTAACAAGGTGGACATTTTTCGCCTCACATGATATTATGGTCTTGTGAAGGTTTACGTTCATTCCTTTCTTCCCAGCAGAAACAACTATAGAAAATGCATGAAATGTTTCCATATCTTCCAAAATATAGGGTGACCGAGATTAATTGTATTGAATTATCAGAGTTTATGGACAATAAAAACACATAAATAAGATGGAACACTTACTTGTTCTTTAGGAAGATAATGTTACTTCCTCACAAAGATCTTTTTCAGACAAACAAAACAAATGGAAAACAAGACTTAGTGGTTAGCACGTTCACCTCACACCTCCAGGGTCCGGGGTTCGATCCGGGGTGTGTGGAGTTTGCATGTTCTCCCCGTGCTGCGGGGGTTTCCTCCGGGTACTCCGGTTTCCTTCCCCAGTCCAAAGACATGCATGGTAGGCTGATTGGCGTGTCTAAAGTGTCCGTAGTGTATGAATGGGTGTGTGAGTGTGTATGTGATTGTGCCCTGTGATGGACTGGCACCCTGTCCAGGGTGTACCCCGGCTTGTGCCCGATGATCCCTGGGATAGGCTCCAGGTTCCCCGTGACCCTGAAAAGGATACGCGGTATAGAAGATGGATGGATGGATGTTGTAATATTATATAATGAGGAAAATATGATTAAATACATTATGAAAGAATCGGGGAAAGTCAATGATTACACAATAACTACTGACCTTTTATATTGTTCATTTGTTTGTTGGGTTTTAAAAAAAGAGAGAGTTTTTATTATTAGGGACATTTTCAAAGTGCTTGATTGCCATATTAGCTATCCATTTAATATATTTGAAAGTGACTCTAAGCTCACAGGAAGTGTACTTTATCAAAGGAAACACAATGGAATTTATATTAGACATTTGTAACTCTCACTCTAATTTATATCAAATATCTCTATCAAAGGTTACTGCTGGGACCGATAATGATCCAGTTTTCATTTATTTTTAATAATCCTACTCCAGGATGTAGCTTTAAAATCACATGACGTGCCTTTGTTGGTGTTGCGTCTCAAAGAAACCGTTCCTACGGACTCTTGTTTCACCCGGAAGTATTTGGAGAGCTTTAACTCCGCAGCAGGTCCGTGTCCAACAGAGGACCGTCTGAAACTGAAAACATGGCTGTGGATGTCAGGTCCAGAGCTAAACGATATGAAAAGCTGGACTTTCTCGGAGAGGGTCAGGTAAATGACAGCGTTAGAAGGAATATGTGCTTAATTTACTTTCCAAAGTGGCCCTCGTGCATGTGTAGGAATGGAATTCGGTACATTAGACATCATTAGCTTAGCAGTGTAGCTACATAATAAACACACGTGCAGGTTTCTGATGCGGTTACAG
Organism: Ameiurus melas; assembly: GCA_012411365.1. Lineage (NCBI taxonomy): Eukaryota > Metazoa > Chordata > Actinopteri > Siluriformes > Ictaluridae > Ameiurus > Ameiurus melas. The sequence goes on along the minus strand of CM022773.1, from coordinate 14,929,210 downwards.
AGATCAGCTCTTTTTATCCGTTTAGCCTGAGGACATTTGTCCAAAAACAATAGCTTTCCGACTGCTGAGAAAGTCAGGGGCGACGGGGGAGGGAACGGGGGGGACCGGGTGAATCGTCGGGGGAGGGACCGGGGAAGCGTCGGGAGGGAACGGGGAAGAGTCCGGGAGCGAGCGGGGGTAGCGTCGGGGAGGGACCGGGTGAAGCGTCGGGGGGAGGGACCGGGTGAAGCGTCGGGGGGAGGGACCGGGTGAAGCGTCGGGGGGAGGGACCGGGTGAAGCGTCGGGGGAGGGACCGGGTGAAGCGTCGGGGAGGGAACGGGGGAGCGTCGGGGAGGGACCGGGTGAAGCGTCGGGGGAGGGACCGGTGAAGCGTCGGGGAGGGACGGGTGAGCGTCGGGGAGGGAAGGGTAGCGTCGGGGAGGGACCGGGTGAAGCGTCGGGGGAGGGACCGGGTGAAGCGTCGGGGGAGGGACGGGTGAATCGTGCCGGGGAGGGACCGGGTGAGCGTCGGGGGAGGGACCGGGTGAAGCGTCGGGGAGGGACCGGTGAAGCGTCGGGGAGGGACCGGTGAAGCGTCGGGGAGGGACCGGTGAAGCGTCGGGAGAGGGACCGGGTGAAGCGTCGGGGAGGGACGGGTGAAGCGTCGAGGGGAGGACCGGGTGAGCGTCGGGAGAGGCAGGGGTGGCGTGGGAGGGACGGTGAAGCGTCGGGGAGGGACGGGTGAGCGTCGGGAGGGAACAGGGGTAGCGTCGGGGAGGGACGGGTGAGCGTCGAGGAGGACCGGGTGAAGCGTCGGGAGGACCGGGGGAGCGTTCAGGAGGAACGGGGAGAGCGTTGGGAGGATGGGTGAAGCGCGGGGGAGGACCGGGGTGGAGACGTGGGGGAGGACGGGTGGCGTCGAGGAGAGCAGGCGGGGAGGGAACGGGGAAGCGTAGGGAGGGACCGGGAAGCGTCCGGGAGGGAACGGGGAAGAGTCCGGGAGGAACGGGCAGGCGTTGGAAGACGAGCAGGGGAAAAGTCCGGAGGGAACCGGGCAAGCGTTAGGAGCGAACGGGTGAAGCGTCGGTGAGGGAACCGGGGAGAGTCGGTGAGGGAACGGGGGAAGCATCGGGGAGGGAATGGGGGGAGGGAACAGGTGAAGCATCAGGAGCTGTAACACACACTTAGCCATGGATTATCCCGTTTATACCGCGGTCACTTGCCAGCATTGACGAGTTAAAGCTGTCATTCATCTTTGCAGCACAAAAGTTGACTGAAAGGATAAAAATAGAACTTAATTTTGATGAATTATTTTATGTACAGGTCGTTGGATCTAGAATTCTGCTCTAAATCATACACGGAGATAAAGAAGTGTGAATAAGATCATTTATTCAGATGAATTACAGTAAGTAGTTATAAGAGAGAGGGATTGTGCGAGTGTGGATTACCTGCATCTATATTAATAATGAAGCTGTGAGTTTAGCTGTATGTTACTATGGTTACAGTTGTTTATAGACAGCGCATTAATTTAGAACATTAATAAAACTGATTGAACCCTACCCCTGGTGCACACACGCCTTCCAGACGATCGGAATCGAGTACTCGGACAGACCGTGGAGTAAAAGCAAATAACCGTTCAAGCTTGGTAAAAGAAATGTGTGTGTCAGTATTGTTGTTAGAAGCTGAGTGAGAGATTATCTGTAAAGATCATCAATTTAGAATAAAATAAGAGGTTCCTCTAATGTTTTGGGGGTCGTTGTTTTTTTTTGTTTTTGTTTTTTGTCACTGCTTCACTGGTTAGATTAAATCCATTTGTATAGCAATAAATAATCAAATGATCAGACCTAGCTTGTTTCCTGTCGGTGTGTTTTGCGTTACAGTGACTGGTGTTCTGTGTCTTTTGCAGTTTGCCACGGTTTACAAGGCGAGGGATAAAACAAAAAATACCATTGTTGCGATTAAAAAGGTAAGAAGATTAACTACGGCTTAACGGATGTCTTTACTTGAAGTCTCGTTGTAGTCCTGAGCAGCTCGATCAGGCTTAAACTCTCAGGCAGATTGCTGTGAGCAGTCCGGGTAAGACTCGATGCAAACCGGTTTTTACACAAGACTAATAGCAAAGTCATCACCTTGCGACCGTGACCCCAAGGCCGCTTGTCTATCATCCGCTCACTTGTAGAACCACGGCTACATACGCAGTCTTTTTGTCCTTTTTGTGTTGTTCCTGAACAGCCGGGTGTTTTTCTTCCTGAAGACGTTATCATCAGCGCTCAGAGCGTATCCTCAATCATGTCCAGCACGCAACAATATTGCTCGTGCAGTATTTAAGGAGTAAGGGTAAGAAGCACTCGAGTGCCGATCCAGTTCTCTATTGAAGATGGGAATCTCTCAAACTCGCCGCATGGGGTGCAACATTTTAATCTGTAAACACCTGGAGGTGAACACCGAGCTCTGCGTCGCTTCGTAAATGTTTCAAAGCGCTGCACGGCTTCGCGCTGCCAAGTTAAGCAGAAGTCGCAGACTCTCAAATGATGCACTTTAGTCCTCGATAGGCTTGTGCGATAGGCTTGTTACGTATTTTGCTCAGCAGAACATTAAAGATAGGCACGTGTAAGAGAGTAAGGGGTTAATGTTTAGGTGCACTGGTGCGTTATGGGGATTGTAGTTTGGGGTAGGGTGTTTGTGAGCCACAGAGACAGGGATTATCCTTATTTTTATTCCACTGGTGGAATTAAAAGTGACATGGGGAAAAAAAATACGGAACGTACCCCAGAGTGACAGAAAGATTAGCGCCACTCTGGCCTCGGAACTCTCGGATCAACAGAAGTTCCCCTGAGCAGGAAATGTAGCTCTAGTAGGAGTTCTCACTTAAATATAGGCCAGAAAACGCAAACTTCTTTTCACTCTTCGGAATGATTAGCAGACACTTCCTGGGAGTCCTTCCCACTTCCCCCAGTGCTTTCAACTCATGTGGGCTCCCTTGCTTTCTGTCATGATAACAGGAAAATGTTTTGAATTATTTCATGTGAACGTGTACACTAAGCAAGGATATATTTAGCATCGTTTGACTAGATCTCTTCGGGATGCCCCTGAAATATTTAGGCAGAAAACTGTCTCGACTGAAAGGGAGAAAAGGATGAAGAGTTTGACCCAGAAAGATGAAATGGACCTATAACGAAGTGTAAAATCGAACGCTTCTGAATAAATATGCGGACAGTGATGGTAGTTAAAAGGTGATTCAGTATGCTCGCTCTTCTCTTTTTCACTGCTGCGCTCCTCCTCTCCTGTGAACAGCATCAACAGGGGAAAATGTCAGCCATGTGGACGTTAGACAACCGATTTCTCAAAAGATTACATTGATACATGTGGCGTTACATTTAAAAAAAACAAAAAACAACTGTTTACTGCATCTCTGCAGAATCACTTAAAATCCACCATCCAACTGAGATTTAGTGATTTTCATGCCTCAGTTCCTGAGTGCACAGCTGGTAATGTTATTACGCCTCCTTTATTCTCCTTAAATCAAAAATGTTGGAAATGGTGGCTCGCACAAGCCTAGTCCCAGAGATCAGGGCTCTCACGTTCACCTCCCTTCTGTATCTGGAAATACCGCAGCCTGTGTGCTTTGCTCTATTACCTATTTCTGTAATCGTGACTGCAGTTAGGTGGTGAATCTGCGAACTGTACGCTGTGTACAGCCTTGACACTGGCCTGTAGCACATTCACTGTTACTGCAGAGCTACGATCCTGGATTAAACTCCGTCTGCATTTTCCACCAAGGCGAGGCTCATGTTAGCAGCCGCTGAAAGTTTATCAGGCCGGGGTCTCTGTATGCGAGACCGTTTTACTAAGCTCCTCTGAGGTTCTCTGCGCTGTTGCATTATTTGGCTCCGGCCCGCTGCCTACGTTCCAGTGCTTTAATGGCGCTCAGTCTTCCCCTTCATACCGAGGCTTCTGACTATTTCTGTTTCTGCTGCAACAACCCAGCAAAGGAGTATACCTTTTTCTTTTTATAGTCTCAGCAGTCGTTAGGGCTGGGTAACAACAAAAAAAACATCCGTTCTCCGACTTGAATCGATCTTCATCTTAACGAGACGATATCGATTCTTAATGCGTGTGCTTTAATTCTCGTCCTGAAGGTGTCGCCATCTTTCGTGTTTTGAATTTTGAAAATGGTTTTATTTCTTAAACGTTTCAGGTTGTTCGTGAATTTCACTGTCGCACGTGTTTACAGTGTTTGAATTGGTTTTTACAGTAATGTGCAGTTTGCGCTTACCTTGTGCGCACTGTGTGCACATATTTATGATTTCTTGTTACAATGTTGCTCAAAGTAAAAGTAAAAAGTAACGAAACATAATTGGGTGAGCCGTATTGTTAAAGTAAATGTATATTTCAGTAATCTAGCCAAGTAGGATGGTTTCGGTTACCAGGATTTGTATTAAAACATGGATTCCATGTCTGCAAAACTAACATTTGAAATGAAATATTGATAACTAATCGATATTGAATAGAATCGAAACCATATGAATAAGAATTGAATCGAATCACCAAATCGGTCGCAGTACCCAGCCATAGCAGTTGTGTCTGCGGTTCACTTCAGTCCTTCTGCAGCTGTGTCAGAGGAAGGACCATGAATAGTCAGCGGTGTTCCCTTAGCCTGAGCTGTGCACTTCACACATTATTGCATTATGATGCGAGTGCTTGACGAAGATGTTCCAGTCCTAAAGGATTTTGGCACTGAACATCGTCCATCTCTTTAGGTTCCTGGAATAACTAACAGATTGCCTTCTTCCCCTGAGTTAAAAAATAAAAATCTGTAATTATGAAATTCTGGTTATTCTGTATCTGCAGTGCCCACACTGCTGTACAAACAATAGGCCGTGCGTCCATTCTAACGACAATCAAATGAATAATGAGTTGATATTTGCCGTCATTGTGAAGACACACTCATTTGCTGGAGCTGATTTAGGTTTATTAGCAAGAAACAAAGGATTTGAGCTCTATTTTAGCATCTTTGGATCCACGGCCTCAACTGCTCTGCAAGATGAGAGTGGGAAATAGGACGGACGTGATATTCCAGGTCCTTTTGGAGGGGCTCACAGTCGAGAGGTGACGGCTTTGTACTTGGCAAAGAAACAATCACATGGGACATCCGCTAGTTCTGAAGGAACATAAGGAAGTCACAAAGAAAGTGTTTAAGAAATTTGACTCGAGGGGAAAACAAACGGGTTTTTTTTTGTTTTTAAATTTATATTTTTTTTTTTGTAAAACTTTTTTTATTGTTTTTTTGTTGTTTTTTTTTTTTTGAGTGGGGGAAAATTTTTACACTAATATTTATCACTGAAAAAAAACGTTTTGACAAGGTTTTTTTTTTTTTTTTATTTTTTTTTTTTTTTTTTTTTTTTTTTTTTTTTTTTTTTTTTTTTTTTTTTTTTTTTTTTTTTTTTTTTTTTTTTTTAGGTTTAAAAAATATTTTTTTACTTTTTTTTTTTTACGAGAAAAAAGCTTGTGTGTAATCAAGGACTAATAATCTTTCAGTAATAATCCTTGAATATTGTCCTGAAGTAAAGTCGCATATAAAGTGTGTACTAGAATCTGTGATTATTCTAGGGAATAATCCATGGGCATGGTGAGAGACCCATGGAGAGAGATTTATTTAAAATGTTACATCATTGGTTTGTTTATATTTTTTTATTCCCAACAGATTAAAGTTGGACACAGAACAGAGGCAAAAGATGGTTTGTGCACAAACTATAGCTAAATGATCTGCTCCCAATAATAATAATAATAATCTCATAGATTTGTTTCTCCCTCCTGTAATTTTATCTCAATTCTGGCCTTTCAGGAATCAACAGGACGGCCCTGAGAGAAATCAAACTGCTGCAGGAACTGAGTCATCCAAATATTATTGGAGTAAGTGCTTGTAGAAGTATTCAGTGACACCCAAACAATATACTGAATAAAACCCCACAGGGCTCGCTGTTCTAGGACAAGGATCCACGCCCTGGTGCTGTGATCCAGACCGACGTGAGGAAGAGTTACTGTTACCCCTCCTCAGCTGATGATTTTCCAATAACAGCATGTCCCAAAGCGTTTATCACGTCTTCTAACACAGCGATTGCAATTAGGTTTATTAACGAGCGACATGTCAAGCGTCTACAGTTAATGTTCTTGAAGTGCAAGACAGATTAGTTCCTGTTATCACTTACATTATAGCAGCAATAAAGAGTTAACGACCTCTCGTTTTTTTTTCTCTCTCTCTCTTAAAGTTAATAAGACGCGTTTTTTGTTGTTTGTTTTTTTTTTTTAATTTGTCAAATTCTATAAAAGTTACATAAAGGTCTCCTTAACAGATTCACACTCGAGACGATTATACGTTTTGTTGATGGCTCTGTTCTAGAGACTCGAAGTAAGATGAGGAACCCTGGAGTCGTTTTTGATACCAGCCTTCCATTTGATTCTTTTGTTCAGAGTGCTGTTACAGCATCCATTTTTTCCACCTCAGAAATCTAGCGAGACCGCACCCTATGCTAAACTTCTCTGTAGCTGAAAAGCTGATTAACTCATTCGTCGTCACTCGGCTAGATTACTGTAGTGCCCTTTTAGCCGGTTTCTAAATCCACAATCGATAAACTGCAATACATACACAACTCTGCTGCCCGGGACCAGGACGTGCAATCATATTACTCCGGTTCTTGAGTCCTTACACCGGCTCCCGGTCAGGTTCCGTGTCGAGTTTATTAAAATTATGATGCTGACATACAAAGCATTACATGGCTTGGCTCCTCATTACTTATCTGCTTTATTAATTCCTTAAACCCCAAATCTCAGACTGCGCTCCTCACAGTGTAATCTGTTAACTGTTCCGCAAACACGCTTGAAATCTATGGGTGACAGCACTTCTTCTGTCTCTGCTCCTTCCCTTTGGAACGCTCTTCCTCTCGAACTTAGGGAAGCTCAGACCTTTGGCATTCTTAAAGCTCAACTTAAGGCTTACTTTTTTAAACTTGCTGATGTCTACTTTTATTATTATTATTATTATTATTGTTATTATTATCGTTGTTGGTATTTTTATTATTTTTATAATGAATTTTTTTCTGCACGGCTTATTTTGTATACAGTGCTTTGAGAAGCTGCTTTTAAAGGCGCTCTATAAAATAAAGGTGATTTATTATCCTTACGTTTTGTTAAATAACACTTTTTAGAAAAATGATCATTAGATTATGTGGAACGTCATATACGGTCCCTGTGAACGAGAAATAAAAATAAGACCGTTAGGCGCATAAACGGTCAGGATTATTGTCAGAGCTGTGCTGTTATAGAAGATCAACACCAGACCGAGTCAGAAATTGAACAGTGCTGTGGGGTAAATGTGTCATACCGAAGCTCCTGGGTATTTGATGATGTCGTTTCGTACAGTATATATCACACTGTAAAGCCACTTATAGAGTCTCATAATCTTTTCGCGTCTCTGCAGCTCCTTGATGCCTTCGGACACAAATCCAACGTCAGCCTCGTGTTCGACTACATGGAGACTGACCTTGAGGTAAGCAATAGATGTTTTTTTTTTTTTCCAGCCAATATCCCTTTGTATGCCAACTACTTCGGCAGCTCTTGGTCTACTATAATCATATTATAAGAAAGTGGCTCTCTCAGATTTCAGTCTGAGTCCTAATTGGATTTTAGCAGCAGCAAGCAAAAGCAGAGTGCAGGAAAGGCAGATCAATGTAACCACCTTCATCTAGAGGACATATTCTAAAAGCAGGCACGTGACGTGATTGCAAAATATAACGTTTATTTTTATCCAGTTCTTCATAGTAGAATAGTGTTATGACGACATTAATTTGGCCACTTTTTGTTTAGGGAGGGCTTATTATGTCTGCAAAGGGAAGGTTATTATTTTATAGGCTACTTTCCAGTTGGTAGATCTCTGTATTTATGGAAGTAATGGTTTGGTTTTACATTGTTGTTGTTGTTGTGCCTTCTTTCATGAATGTTTATTACAGGTAGTGTCTTATTTTATTTGTAGACAAATAACCCTTAGAATTTCACTGTATCGGTACACTGTTCAAAATGTTTTGCTTCCCTGACACTTTGGGGGTTTTTTAAGCAAATGAAATTAGATATAATGTTTATTAATCATAAAGTTACTTTTCAAAACGTTTTCCTTTTACTATTTAATACTTATTCATAATAGAGAACATTTTTAGATCTTTCTAATGGAGCCGGTTTATCAATGTGTGGTTTTCAAGAAAACTTTAAAGAAATTTTTTTTAAAACATCTGTTTTAAATGAAAGATGTGCAGAATATCATCTAATGTTTTTTTGTTTCAGGTTATCATAAAGGACACAAGTCTTGTACTGACTCCAGCCAACATTAAAGCCTATATCCTGATGACACTGCAGGGTCTGGAGTACTTACACCATCACTGGATCCTACACAGGGTCAGCATAGAAGTTTATTCAAACTTAGTTATTTTTTTTTTTTTTTTTTTTTTTTTTTTTTTTTTTTTTTTTTTTTTTTCATTTTTTTTTTTTAAAAAAAATAAATAAATTAAAACAAAAAAAAAAAAACAAAAAAAAAAAAAATATTTTTTTTAATTATTTTTTTTTTTTTTAAAAAATAATATAAAAAAAAAAAACTTCATCCTTTTTTTTTTTTATTAAAATTTTTTTTTTTTTTTTTTTATTTTATATTTTTTTTTTTATTTTTCCTTTTTTTAATTTTTTTTTTCTTCTTTTTTTTTTTTTTTTTTTTTTTTTTTTTTTATTTTTTTTTAATAAAAAATTTTTAAATGAAAAAAAAAAAAAAAACTAAATAAAAAAAAAAAAAAAAAAAATAAAAAAATAAAAAAAAAAGAAAAAAAAAAAAAAAAATAAATATTAGTTTGGTTTTATTTTTTTTTTTTTTGTTTTAAGTTTTTTTATATATTTTTTGAATTTAATTTTCCACATTTCAACATTATCGAGCAAAATTCAAAAAAAAAAAAAAAAAAAATTATTCAAGTTATAAAAATAAAAAAAAAACAAAAAAAAAAAAAAAAAAACTTTTTATATACCATTTCACTGTCGAAATCTCAAATCTGATTGGTCAGGTGGTGTTGATTACTTTTCTACAACGGCAGCTCAAACAGTAGCGTCGGTGTTGTTCATTCTATACGAGGAGCTCGTATGAAAAGACCAAGACTAATAAAAAAAAAAAGGATGGTATGTAGCACATAATCATTTACCACATGTTTGAACGATCAAATCTGATTGGTCAGAATGTGTGCATTACTGTGGTATAACAACACGGGTAGTTCTGGCTCTGACATGAACAATATTATTAATGCACTCGTTCTAATACGCTATTGTTTCCATAGTAACCGTTCATGCAGAGGTTTTTTAAAAAAATTTTTTCATATAACAGCACAGTCTGTCGTGTGTTATTCCTTATGGAATGAGGCGAAGCTTGGAAATGTTTACATAACATTTTTGGCGTCTCCAGTTAGAACTGCACAATTATGTCCAAAATGATAATCCTGATTATTTTGATCAATATTGAGATCTCGATTATTTATCACGATTATTCATGGATTTTAGTGACAACGTATTTTTATTGCACTTTCACTTTTATTAGGTTCTCTCATGCAACAATATAACACACCAGTAGCGTGAGAAAACTTGAGCTGGTCAATTATGACAGAATTTAGGAACATAGTGTGAGCCATGACAAATTAATTTACTTTCTGATAAACTAGACGTAATATTTTTAGTTAATTTTACAGACTGTATACAAAAAAACAACCATTAACCTGTTCCACCTTGTAAACAAATACAATAAACCTCGATGTTCAGTGTTTGAAGTCTGCTCCGCTTAAATAGGTTTAAAGCTACACTGTTAGCCCTTTTCCACTGTCATGGTTCTGGGCTGGAGTCAGTTCTCCACCCGCTCTGTGTATACTGTGTAGATATCTGAATCATCTCATACAGGATGTGATTGGGTGAGTTCATTTACCCAGCAGATGCAAAGCCCTTTAGTTTAATGGTGTTCATTAGAGACACACCGATCAGGATTTTTACAGCCGATACCGATCCAGATACCGATCTTTTTTTTATTTAAACTTTAATCAGGAAGTCTGTTATAAACAGTTAAATGTAAACTCTCTGCTCATGGTCATTGTTAATTAAATTAAATTAAGTTAATTAAAATTAATTCAGTTAATTAAAATAATAGCAATGAGAAATACTGTTGATTAATTAATAAATAAACAAGCGTAATATATTTATTTTAAAATATCTTAAACAATAGCGAGTCCTAATTAAAAGCAAACTAACACAAGCATGATCCATATTATTAAAAAGGTTAATAGCCTTCTAAGGAAATGGCGAACTAAGCTTAATGTCAAATTGATATTAAACGCAATCCATAGTAATTAAACATTATTTCATTTCTCATTTTATTTATATTTTGTATGTTATTATAATATCTATTTTTTTTATATTAGATGATTTATTTATAATTAAGCACATTTTCTGTTTTTACATTTTAGTAGTTTTATTTTTGTTTGTTTATCAGTTTTTCCTTTTTGATCGGTTCCCCCAGTACAGTGTTGCCATGTCTGCTGATAATATTGTGTTTTGGGGGATTAAATAAAAACATGGAAACTGGAGGTGACTTTCTAGTGATATGTGGCAACGTGAGTTTAAAGGAAGTGAATTAGAGTTAGCGAAGGAGAGCGGCAGTGTTCTGTATTTTTACAGACTGAACAGTTGCTACTCTTGATTGTGATTGGTGAGAAATTAATTAATAAAGAATTTGAATTAAAACCACCTTGTAGCATTAGCATTATTATTGATTTACTCCATGCAAAGCCGCTGTGTCTACACGAGCAGGTGCAAGTTCGGGTCATTTTGCGGGATCAATAAGAGATGGCGGTTGTGAGATCGGGAACTTGAAGCAGATGATGTACAGAGTTACTTGTCATTATAATGTCTTCTCTGCAGTATTTCCACACTTGTTCGGTTGACTGAGGAGATGAACAGCAGTGTGAAAGTAACTGTTGCACGGTGTAGATGTATTTTGCACTTCCTGTAGTTTTTATTCCGATTGTATTATACAACTCTGAACAGGTCACTCGCACCGGTGTGAATAAATATTTATTCACAGTCGCACAAAATACTTTTCAGTCACAAATGTGAGTGAATAGGTCTCACTGTAGAGCCCTCAGTTTATCTGCAAAGTTTTTCCCCGTTTGGCGTGATGACGTTTAATGTGCCTGACAACCTCTGTAGTGACATTTGGCAACATGTTAGTGTCTTGATTTCTCCTCACACAAAACGCTGGAGCTCGAAACGAAACTGGCAGCTTGAGGGCTAAAATGCTAACTCCGTTTAGGGGTTTGGCACTACAAAATGACGTCATCCCTGCGTCACTCCATGTGATTGGCTGTAAGTGTAGGAAGCGCTTGATTTGATCTGCAGCAGAGTTTTCTATTAGCGGAGGATGAACTTTAAACGTCAATGTCACAGTCGATCGTGTTCAGTTAATCGTGGGCAGTCAAAATCTCCAGTGTCACATTTGTGACGGTCAGAGATAAAGTTGTTGCACTGAAGTTCCTACCAGCAGAAAGTCTTCAGAAGAGAGGACCTTGTGCTTTGTGGTTTCTCTTAGTAACAAGCTGCTTTTTTCCTCGTTAACTTCGAGAGAAAACAAGAGGCCTGTGAGGGAATGACATGGACTAACTTGTTTTGCAGACTTTCCACAATGCCAGACATAACTATATACAGTGGTGTGAAAAAGTGTTTGCCCCCTTCCTCATTTCCTGTTCCTTTGCATGTTGTACATTAAGTGTTTCAACATCAAACAATTTAAACAATAGTCAAACAACACAATAACACAAAATCAATTTGTAAATGAAGGTGTTTATTATTAAAGGTAAAAAATCAAACCATCATCTGTGTAAAAGTGATTCCTTGTTAAAACATACTATAACTGTGGTTGTCCACACCTAGTCATTTTGCACACCACTATTATTGCCACCCTGACATCAACATCATAAATATCTCACAGTAATATCAAATTTCACACTCTACCAATTACATAGAAATATCAGAGGTTATAAGCCATTTCAAAGCTGGATCAGCGCCACAGTGAGACCTTATCCACAAATGGCGAACATGAACAGTGGTGAACCTTCCAGGGAGTGGCGGCCCCAAATTACCCCAAAGCGCAGCGACTCATCCAGAGGTACAAAGACCCCACAACAACTCCAAGAACTGCAGGCTCACTTGCCTCAGTTAAGGTCAGCGTTCATGCCTCACCATCAGAAACTGGGCAAAAATGGCCTGCATGCAAAGTTCAAGGAGAAAACCACTGCTGAGCAAAAAGAACATCAAAGCTCGTCTGAATTTCTCCACAACACATCTTGATGTCAAGATTTGACACATCTGCATGACAAAGTGGTTTGGAAGGGTGTCAAGAATATTGGTAGAGAACACTGCATTTCATAAAAAACATTATACCAACAGTATGTGGTGTAGTGTGATGGTCTGGGGGTGCTGCTTCAGATGGCTTGCCGTGATAAGACTATGTTGCTGCTACCAGTCTAAGGAGAATGTCCACTGTTCGACTCAACTGGGTTTGAGCAGCTGTTCACCAGAAGACCACCGAATTACAATGATTTGGGTGCCTAGCCGTTACATGGTGTGGTATACTTAAAAGTTCTCTACCTGTAACATGACATTGCAAAGAGTGGCCAAATTCTCCAGGATTAGCCCATTGCAGTATCGTAAACTGTTGCAGTTGTTGTGCTAAGGGTGGCCCAACCGTTATTAGGTAGGGGCAACACTTTTCACACAGGGCCATGATGGTTTGATTTTTTCACCTTTAATAATACACCTTCATTTACAAATTGCATTTTGTGTTTACTTGTGTTGTCCTTGACTATTGTTTAAATGGTTTGATGTTCCGAAACACTTAAGTGTGACAAACATGCAAAGGAACAGGAAATGAGGAAGGGGGCAAACACTTTTTCACACCACTGTAAATGGATAAAAAGTTTGATGTCATTTCTTTAAAAAATGGATTGTAATCATGGGAAAGCTGCAATAGTATGAGAGTATAAAAACACTTTGGCACAATAGTAATCAACTTCAGGGTGATGACTCGCTCTGTTTCATGTTGGGCCACATCACACCACCCCCTTATTGATTGATTATTTTCCTAGAACAACACACACTGTCATTTTTCTGTCACGCCCTCCCATTTATACCATCCACTTTACAATGAGCCGCTTCTGTAACTGTTCCTGTCTGTTCTTTCAGGATTTGAAGCCAAATAATTTACTACTGGATGAATCCGGGGTGCTGAAACTTGCTGATTTTGGATTGGCAAAAGCCTTTGGAAGTCCTAACAGAGCTTATACACATCAAGTAGTGACCAGGTATACACTTCACCAAGTCAGGATTATCAAATTAACTAGAACATTTCTTATTTATTTTATGAATAGACCCGTCTTTACTTTTACATTGACACGTTTTAATTCAACTATATCTGTACTGTCAGTAAAATTGAATAGAATCACGTTCAAATCTTGTTTCAGATGGTACCGTTCTCCAGAGCTGCTCTTCGGGGCCAGGATGTATGGGGTGGGTGTGGACATGTGGGCAGTGGGCTGCATTCTTGCAGAACTCCTACTCCGAGTAAGTCTCAGGGTGTTTATGGCCTTTCTTGTTCTTATACAGTGAGGGGGGAAAAAAGTATTTGATCCCCTGCTGATTTTGTACGTTTGGCCACTGACAAAGAAATGATCAGTCTATAATTTTAATGGTAGGTTTATTTGAACAGTGAGAGACAGAATAACAACAAAAAAATCCAGAAAATGTCAAAAATGTTAAAAAAAGCTTAAATTGATTTGCATTTTTATGATGGAAATAAGTATTTGACCCCTCTGCAAAACATAATTCAGTACTTGGTGGCAAAACCCTTGTAGGCAATCACAGAGGTCAGAAGTTTCTTGTAGTTGGCCACCAGGTTTGCACACATCTCAGGAGGGATTTTGTCCCACTCCTCTTTGCAGATCTTCTCCAAGTCATTAAGGTTTCGAGGCTGACGTTTGGCAACTCGAACCTTCAGCTCCCTCCACAGATTTTCTATGGGATTAAGGTCTGGAGACTGGCTAGGCCACTCCAGGACCTTAATGTGCTTCTTCTTGAGCCACTCCTTTGTTGTCTTGGCCGTGTGTTTTGGGTCATTGTCATGCTGGAATACCCATCCACGACCCATTTTCAATGCACTGGCTGAGGGAAGGAGGTTCTCACCCAAGATTTGACGGTACATGTCCCGTCCATCGTCCCTTTGATGCGGTGAAGTTGTCCTGTCCCCATAGCAGAAAAACACCCCCACAGCATAATGTTTCCACCTCCATGTTTGACGGTGGAGATGGTGTTCTTGGGGTCATAGGCAGCATTCCTCCTCCTCCAAACACGGCGAGTTGAGTTGATGCCAAAGAGCTCCATTTTGGTCTCATCTGACCACAACACTTTCACCCAGTTATCCTCTGAATCATTCAGATGTTCATTGGCGAACTTCAGACGGGCATGTGTATGTGCTTTCTTGAGCAGCGGGACCTTGCGGGCACTGCAGGATTTCAGTCCTTCACGGCGTAGTGTGTTACCAATTGTTTTCTTGGTGACTATGGTCCCAGCTGCCTTGAGATCATTGACATTATCCTCCCGTGTAGTTCTGGGCTGATTCTTCACTGTTCTCATGATCATTGCAACTCCACGAGGTAAGATCTTGCATGGAGCCCCAGGCCGAGGGAGATTGACAGTTCTGTTGTGTTTCTTCCATTTGCGAATAATCGCACCAACTGTTGTCACCTTCTCACCGAGCTGCTTGGCAATGGTCTTGTAGCCCATTCCAGACTTGTGTAGGTCGACAATTTTGTCCCGGACATCCTTGGAGAGCTCTTTGGTCTTGGTCATGGTGGAGAGTTTGGAATCTGATTGATTGATTGCTTCTGTGGACAGGTGTCTTTTATACAGGTAACAAGCTGAGATTAGGAGCACTCCCTTTAAGAGTGTGCTCCTAATCTCAGCTCGTTACCTGTATAAAAGACACCTGGGAGCCAGAAATCTTTCTGATTGAGAGGGGGTCTAATACTTATTTCCCTCATTAAAATGCAAATCAATTTACCGTAATTTTTGGACTATTGAGCGCAACTGAATATAAGCCGCACCCGCTAATTTTAAAAAGAAAAACAATTTTGTACATATATAGGCCGCACTTGTCTATAAGCCGCAGGTGTCCACGTTGTAACTGTCACAATTCCTGACGTAAATGAAGAAGGATGGATGCAAGTGCAGTTAGAACTAGAGCTTTTATTGAAACAGATGAGAGCAGACTCAAGAGAAACAAGAACCATGACCAACTCAATGAACTAAGCTAACTAAAGCAACTAACCTAAACATTAACTATGACATGAAACAAAGACTCTATATCTATACTCTATAAACCACGTCTACATCTATATTCTAAACTAAGTCTATACAACTCTAAGCTATACTATCCACTAATAGACTATAAGCTATGCTATAAGCTACTAGGCTACAGGCTAAGCTATAAGCTATGCTATAAGCTACTAGGCTACAGGCTAAGCTATAAGCTATGCTATAAGCTAACTAGCTTTGACATGAACTCAGACATGGCTAGGAAACATGAACAAGAACTAAGACTCTAACTATATTCGCTATCTAATTCTAACTCTATATCTAATGACCCGCGTTGTGTGTGTCATGGCTCCCGGTATATATACACACCAGCCTTATTAGCATCAAACTGCTAACAGATGCGGGCAATACCAAAACACACGTGACTCGACACCACATGACAAGACGGGGCGGAGACATGACGTCACCAATATGCATTTCTTCGTGTTTTCCCTGATGAGGGGGTGTGCATGAAGCGCTAAACGACTGATCTGAAGAATGTAGTGTGAGCGTGTTAGATTTAATTTAAACAGTTTCATTGGTCCACTGTGACCTGTTGGGTTATTTCATTTGTCCGATGTGACGAGGCTAAACGTTTTGGCGGCATGAAACTCATTAGCCCGTAAAAATCCATAAATTAGCCGCATCATTGTTTAAGCCGCAGTGTTCAAAGCGTGTGAAAAAAGTAGCGGCTTATAGTCCGGAAATTACAGTATAACATTTTTGACATGCGTTTTTCTGGATTTTCTTGTTGTTATTCTGTCTCTCACTGTTCAGATAAACCTACCATTAAAATTATAGACTGATCATTTCTTTGTCAGTGGGCAAACGTACAAAATCAGCAGGGGATCAAATACTTTTTCCCCTCTCTGTATGCCCTACCCATGTAGCTCATCACAAATATTAGTGATGGGTGTATGCTAAACAGACAAGTATTAAACCTCCAAAGGTTCACTTATTCGATACATGTTCCATCTCAGTGTTCACATGGCCACTGTATATATACATTTTAGTTTTCAATATAATTTATAGTAGGCATAAAGGATAACATAATTATAACGGAACTGTAAAGGTGTGATATTGTCATGGAAACCAAAATTACAACATGTCATGTCTTCGCATGATGAGTGCTTATTTTATAGCCTGTATTTTCCATAATGGTTATATAATTACATCTGGACCTACTTCTAATAATTGAATAATTTTTGAAGAGAAGTGTGTTAATTGAATCCTGATGGGATTTAGTGAGTAATTACCGAAATGCGCTGTAAAAGCACATTTTAATGCTTCCATTCAGTCTGAACAGCCTTGTAGGATGAAAGGTTACAGCATGAGGTTTTTGAGTAGAGTAATTAAAATGAAATAGGCAGAGCTTTTAAATAACAATGGTTTTTTTTTATTATTATTTATAATATATTTATATATTTTTTTACATAATTCAATATTCAGCCAGATTCAAGACCTTTGGTTGTACAATGAAAATCTTAGTTTGCACATTCTCGTGGATGCTGCATTATGGCATAAAACAAGAAATGTAAAAATCGTTCAGACATTGGTGGTGAGGTATTTCGCAACTTAAGATAAATAATTTCTAGCATGCAAGAAATAAAGATAAGTAAATCATACAACTTGTTTGATTGTGCTATTTATGCCATTTGTGTGTGTGTATACAGATCTAAACAGTTCAACAGGTGATTTATTCAGTGTATCCATTTGATCTTTTGTAAGGTTCCTTTTCTGGCTGGAGATTCTGACCTGGATCAGCTGACAAAGATATTTGAAGCACTGGGGACTCCAACAGAAGAGACTTGGCCCGTAAATGCGTTAAGACATCACTGTGCTACACCGTATGCTCAAACGTTTGTGGACACCTGCCCATAACACCCATATGTGGGTCTTCCCCAAACAGTTGCCACAAAGTTAGAAGCACACAATTGTATTGAATGTCTTTTGTATGCTGTAGGATTAAGATTTCCCTTCACTGGAATTAAGACACCCAAACCTGTTCCATCATGACCATGCACCTGTACACAAAGCGAGCTCCATGAAGACATGGTTTGCCGAAGTTTGAGTGGAAGAACTCGAGTGGTCTTTGGGATCAGGGTTCCTCGCCCAATAACCGTGCCTGATCTCACTAATGGTTTGTGGCAGGATGAGCAAATCCCCACACTCACACTCCAAAATTTAGTGGACGGCCTTCCGAGAACAGTGGAGCTTATTATAACAGCAAAGGGGGACTCAATCTGGAATTTCAAATTCAAAGCACGTATGGGTGTGACGATCACAAATTTTTGCCCATATAGTATATTTTTCTCCTAAAAATTGATTTCACTAACAAATATCAAACATAGACTTAACTGCTTGACCGTGTTTGTTTGTTCTAAGGGGATGACCAGTCTCCCAGATTACGTCTCATTTAAACTGTTTCCTGGAACACCTTTGGAGCACATTTTCAGTGCGGCAAGCGATGACCTTCTGGAGCTCCTAAAGGGCCTGTTTACTTTCAACCCCTGCACCCGCCTCACAGCCACAAAGGTAACCGGTACAGATCCGTTTTCATTGACTCAGACTAAGCTCTAAATGATCATTTCTAGTGTCCAGTTACCTCAATTATATAACTGTGCACACTACATGACTTCATCTCAGACTCGCCTCAGACACTACACGACTTTAATCACTTGGATGCATGATCGCTAAATCCCACTTTCTCAAGAACATAAATCATGGGTGTCAATTTTCCGAAAGGGCGTGTGGTTTTTCAACCATTATTAATTTTTGTTTATATGTTTGACGTAAGATTGCCGTCATAAAATGACTATGCTCTAAGGAAATGAGTAAAAAGGGAAGGTAAGAGGATAATGTTGAGGAAAATGCAGGCAATGAGAATTGTGATTGTGAGATTCGTGCCACATGTTTCGGATGTCGATAAGCCAAACACGTACTTAAGTAGCCTTCGCTTCTTCTTTATTTTCTTTATTATTTTTTTTTTCTCTCAGTGATACTTTTTCACTTATTTTAAGTCAGAAAACATGCTATCACTTGTAGCAATGGGAACAATTCTTTCAGTAGTTTTGTGTAGAAACCGTTAGATAGAAGCTTTTAGTGCCACTTGGTAGAATTCCTATACGAGATGTATTGTGAACACGGCCTCTAATTTGTAAAACGATGAATACACGCGTCTCTGCACGGATTCACTTTTTATAAATCACAACTGAGCTGCTTAATCTAACAAATTAGTGCTGCGAACTGTTTCAAAATAGCGAATGAACCATTCACAATGAATGTTTATATGCAACGTGAAATGTTCACTGTGTGAAGATGGTGAGAGGGGAAAAAAAAAGTTTAAGGATGTCAACTATAAGGAAAAATGTTTATTTGTGTGAAGGGAATTACTGCTCACACCGAGTGAAAGTGTCACTCATGGGGGATGGGGGATCACACCAGAGCACGCACTTTCCCTGGAGGAATGAAGAGACTCCAAAATTAAAAAGGGAATCCGTTCACTGCGTCCCACATCATTATGCAGTGGATTTGCATTTACATCCTGCTAGTTTAGCTTTTTCACACGTCTCTACATGAATAGTGACGTATGTGTGTTTATAAATGTGGCTCTTGAACATTTCGGGTCCTTTTGTACAACAGAAGGTGGTTGGCGAGTTGAGAATAAAGTACGTGTCTTTACACAGCATTCACACAGTTTTTCTAAATGTATATTGTAGGCATTGAAGATGCAATATTTCAGCCAGAAACCAGCGCCCACCCCAGGCCCTCAGCTTCCCCGACCAAACTGTTCAGCGGAAGCTCTAAAAGAAAAGGAAAATCTCGCCATTGGCATTAAAAGAAAACGTGACGTTATTGAACAAGGTGAGAACGCATGCAGTTGCTTGAAAGGATTGCGTTTGTATAAAACTTTTATCTGCCTGTAATGTGTAAGGATTAAAGTAGCTTTAGTCCGCTGTGTGTTTTTATTGTCGGGTAGCAAGTGGATCTATAAGAAATGCAAAATAGTGACCCAGCTCTGTGGAATTCTCAAATCTGATTGGTCAGAATGAGTTGATCGATTTTCTAAAGGTACAACATGGCTGACGCGCAACATAATCTAACACTGTCCCTCCAGGAGTTTGTGATTTTATGCTTGCAGAAATGAATGCAAAATCAAACAAACGGCGCAATATTTAGAGGAACGGGCAATTTTTCTAAATTACTGCAGATTTTGGCCAAGTGTGATGTGAACGCATTAAGTCAAAGCCCTCTTCGGTTCACGTGCGTCGAACAGGAGTACAGCTAAAAGGTCTCAATTATCAACAAACACCACTGCGAAAGACCGTGCAGAACGATTTCGTGGAATTGAGATTTCACCAATTCAAGTAGTTTTCCACAAAAAAACTCTTCGCAAACTTCGTTACGACCAAAAATGCTTGATTTTGCTGCAGCTTTTTTCAATCACAAAAAGCTCTGCCACATCCTGTAGGACCGCTAAGACTAAAAATAAACCGATTTTATTATTTGATAAAGAAAAACATGCAATAATTGACATAGTGAAGGTTTCTATAAGGAGACGTTTAACTTGTAGAGCTTGTAAGTCCAATGTCCAAGTCATCTTTAGAACGTCCAAAATGGTAGCTTGGACAATGACTGACTGGTTTTTCTCTTATTTATTCTTTAGGCAGCCTGAAGAAGAAGTTGGTGTTTTAGGTGATGTGGTTTGGAGACTCTTGCCTGGTTTTGAGCCATAGCGCTCAAGCGCTGCTGCAGACATCCACTAATAAATAGTACATTGGTCAACCTTTCATGTAACTAACTGTGACTGCTGGAACGGGCATATTTATCTTGATTCAAATGATCATATTTTTTTTTTTCAGTTATTTTTATACATTTAGTATGTAATTAAATTATGGGGATAACATGCTGACGTTGTGTATTGATTGAATTTCAAATTTTGATAGCAATTGTTATTCATTTAGACTCAGAGTGGATTTTTTAATATCCTTCAACTGGTCCTTTAATTCAGGGGCTTCTGTCATAGCTTTCAAGAAACTTTCTCATTGTCTTGAACAGTGTATTATTTTGAGATACAAAGTGGTCATTATGTGAAATGGGGTTTGTATGTGATGTGTTTGTTTTTCCTGCAGACATGAGATTTCATATACAGACAAATGTGATTTGTCTTTTGCATCTCACATGATGGAGACTAGGGGGCGCATTGTGGCTTAGTGGTTAGCACATTCGCTCACACCGAGGTTCGATTCCCGTCATGGCCCTGTGTGTGCATGTTCTCCCCGTGCTGTGGGGGTTTCCACCTGCGTGAAGTTGGCCCCCCCACCAACGCAAAACGTCAGCAAAATAGTCTCAATCGTTTGTGCCGTAAAAATTTTCATTTGTGCTGCTTCGGTTCAGGGGATATTAAAAGAATATTTATAGGTCATTCTGGGGTCACCCAGCCCCACACATGCTCCAAATTAACCCGAAAGAGTCTCAATCGTTTGTGCCGGTTTTTGCCGACTGTCTATTTTTTACAGTTGAAGTAACAAGGTAAAATCCAAATGACAAATCACATTAAATAGTAATTCAGGTAATTGTTACCTATCCACTGTGCGTTTTCAACTTTTAAGAGACACAGCGGATCACAGGATGTGTGAAATGTAACACGAACTCCAAGATAAGTGTTTTTACTTGTTTCTGTATATGTTGTTATGAGAATAACAGTCGTAATATTAACATTGTCATAAATAAATACACGCACCATACTCTGTTTGCTGTACCTCTGTTTATACATACATGGGCCGTGTGTGGGTCTGGTGACGTCACCGCACCATAATTAAATGTCTAATATTTGAAAAACGAAAGCAGCACAAACGAAAATTTTTACGGCACAAACTGGCACAAACGATTGAGACTATTTTGGGTTCATTTGAAGCATGTGGGGGGGCTGGGTGACCCCAGAATGACCTTTTGAATATTCCTTTAATATCTCCTGAACCGAAGCAGCACAAACGAAAATTTTTACGGCACAAACCGTCACAAACGTTTGAGACTTTTTGCTGACGTTTTGCGTTGGTGGGGGGGCCCCACTTCACGCAGGTGGGGTTTCC
The DNA here is from genome assembly GCA_012411365.1 of Ameiurus melas. NCBI lineage: Eukaryota > Metazoa > Chordata > Actinopteri > Siluriformes > Ictaluridae > Ameiurus > Ameiurus melas. The sequence goes on along the minus strand of CM022773.1, from coordinate 14,907,667 downwards.
TCCAAAGAGGAAGGCTGATGGTAGGCTAATTGGCATGGACAAAGTGTCCTTAGTGTCTGAATGTGTGTGTGAATGTGTATGTGATTGTGCCCTGCGATGGATTGGCACCCTGTCCAGGGTGTACCCCTCGTGCCCCATGCTCCCTGGGATAGACTCCAGGTTCCCCGTGACCCTGTAGGATAAGCGGTATAGAAAATGGATGGATGATGCTTGTTGGTTATTTATTTATTTTCTGTTTTTCCTAAATTACATGCAGTTGAGGGTTAATGACGTTGCAAAGATTCCAAAGATTTGAACTCTCAACCTTCAGATCAGTGGCCTGGGAACTTCTGAGCCACCAAAAGACATGTACGTCCTTCCAAATGAATGTCTAAAATCCATTCATTTCTTGTACCACTCGGACTCGGTGCACAGGGCTGGGGACACCCTGGACGAGGTGCCAATCCATCGCAGGTCACAATCATACACACACATGCTCACACAACCATTCACACACACACTGGACAATTTAGAGAGTCCAATCAGCCTACAATGTGTGCCTTTAGACTGGGGGATGAGACCGGAGTACCCTGAGGAAACACCGAACACAGGGCGCAGGTGGTAATGTCTAAAATCCATCCATCCTCAACCGCTTATTCCTTTTCAGGGTCACGGGGAACCTGGAGCCTATCCCAGGAGACATCAGGTACAAGGCGGGGTACACCCTGGACAGGGTGCCAGTCCATCGCAGGGCACAATCACATACACACTCACACACTAAAGACAATTTAGACACGCCAATCAGCCTATGTCTAAAATCATTTTCTTTAATAACTACTAATGGATTTGTAGGGTGGAATGCAACAGTTCTCAGAAGGTAAAAATCTTCTCAAGCAGGACTAAAACTCAGTTCACTATTGTTTGTACAGCAGTTGTTAAAATAGACATGGTCACAAAGTACCTTCCTGATATAATTTTGGTAAGGAAAGACTCCCTGAGACCATGTGAGGAAGATGTCTTGAGAGGGACCAGACTCAAAATTGAACACGTCCTCTTCTGGGTGAGATGGGGTAGTTGGATTCTAAATCATTACTCTTCTAAATGCTCTAAAGCAGTGGTCACCAATCCTGAACATCTATCTTCCTGAAGACTTTAGCTCCAACCATAATCGTGCCCACCTGACCATCTAATCATTGCCCTCTTGATCAACTAAAACAAGTGTGTTAGATTTTGGTTGGAGATGAAACGCAGGAAGGTAGATCTCCAGGAACAGGGTTGGTGACCACTGCTCTAAAGTATGTTGAAAGGGTGATTAGTATGAATATATTGAGTCCTGCTATGAGAACAGGACCGTTTTTGTGATCACATCAGCTGTTCTTAAGTAGAAGTGTACAGCATGATGGTATTGAAAGAAAATGAAAGAAAAACAGTTTCCTGAAATGTTTGTCTCACTACCCGTCACTCATTAGAATTCACCGCTGCTAGTCATGTAAACATTTATACTCTGATTCATTACTTGGCAATGAAGCCCTGAGGGAGGAGCAGACACCACCTCACCTCATTTACCATATAAGTGTTGAGCTTGACGCCATTTTTCAAGGACATCCAAAAAGTACACAAAGTGTGGCTGGTATCCAGCCATGCCAGCATATCTCTGCGTATATCTTTTGAAGGACTGAGAATTGGTGGGTCACAAATTTTCCAAAGAAACACTTTTAGGACTGAAATCCCATCACTGCTCCCATGTTAATGTTGGACCTTTGTGTTTTCTGTCCTTCGCTCAGTTCAATAATGGAGAAAAGCATTACACGATCAGATTAAAGCTGCAGTATTGAACTTTTTTTGGTTAAAAATAAACAAAAATCAATTATTGAGCAAGTACATTTAAAAAATCAGAGTTCAAAACGATCTCCTTACTTTAGCCCGATTCGCAACACTAAGCTTATAATAATGATTTATAATTTGAGCTGTCGGGTTTGACTTCATTCGTCTTTAAGTGGTTACGTCACGTCCGTAAACGGACAGAAGATGATCCGGCTACTATATCGCGTGTGTGGGTGCTGAGGATGGTGGAGTGTTTGTAGCTTGTTCTTACAACAGTTGCTTAGAATTTAAACTTGTCACCTAGTTGGCTGTTTTAATCTGGATCGTTCTACACAATCATCGATCTGATGAATCGGATGTTGTCAAAACCATGAAGCCTCAATCTGCATAGAGCCTGCAGTCAAAAAGCGAAAATGACAGAATTCTCAAACAAACTGAGAATGAATCTCGTCATGGCTGAAGGGTTTGAAGACTGATGCAGAGATAGCTTTTTTTCTGATGAACAGGTAAGACATGTCAGTGACTCCGTAGGTAGCTAGCTACCAATAGCGCACTTGTTCGCTTGATTCAGCGAGGTATCGAGTTCCGTATGTTGTTTTTGTTTGTTTGTTTGTTTGTTTGTTGCTATGGTCATTGTGTTAAATTGCACTTATTTTCTCCTAGCTATGAGAAACCCGTATCCACCACCACCACCTCCTTTATCAAGTATTGGGGCTAATATTCAACCCATACATATACCTCAAACCATCAGATTCATCCGCGCAGAGCAACAGTACCGAAGCGCAACCCACGGAAATAAAATAACAAGTAACGTGCAATTTTATGCTTCAAACAGAGATGGCGACCGAGAGGCCAAAGTTAAATACTGCAGCTTTAAGTACACTTTAATAATATTCCACATCTGAAGTTATGATTTCACAAATACATGGCGTTCTAAACAAATGTGCAATTAATAACAGTAGAAAACATTTTTTTAAATTGAATTAATACACGGCTAAAGCTTAACGCAGCTCCATTTACAACATAGTTATCATAGAAGACCACAATGCTCTGTTGTACAGAATATATATATAGTAGTATAATTATTCCAGATTTTATACCATATTATTCCCTAGGTGTAATCTTAAACCATGTAAACAGGTTTGTATTTCATATAGTACATCATTAAAAAAAAAAAAAAATATATATATATATATATATATATAATAATAATTATATGCATGGAGTACATTAGCGTTTATGTAGGCCAATTTCCGCCTGAACACGGGCTGGATCCTATTACCTAGTGTTGCGCCCTAGATAGGGTGCAGAGAGCCCTGCTTTTGTAGCACACATAGATGCCGCCTATAGAGGGAGCACGCTGCGGTGTGGAACCGAGCCCGTGGACAGTTCACCGGTCGTTTATTGTGTGCTGGTGAAGGAGCGCGTGCGTTCAGCTGGGGGAGCTGCTGCTGCTCTGGACTGGACTGGACTGAAGTGGAGTGGAGTAGAGTAGAGTGTACTATACTATACTATAGTGTGTGTAGTGCGCTGAGGACAACATCTGTCCAGGACTCCCATCTGTAGACGTGAAAGCGGCGGGGTTTGAAGATGTGTACTCTTTGCTGTTTATCTCAGGTGAGTGTTTCAGATGTTTCGAAGGTGTGTGTTTGGGTGAGGAAAGGACGCGGGGAAGATCTGGAGCTCCACGGATCTTCACTGCCAGGGGATTCTCGTATGTTTCTATTTATTTATTTATTTATTTGATTGGATTGGACTGGATTGATTTATTTGGACGGTTTACAAAGCTATTAACCTGCCCAGGTGTAGTTCTCGTGGTTGTCAGTGTTGTGGACGAGAGAAAGTGATCTTGTTCACACTGATCTTTTGTTTGTGTGTTGTGTGTGTGTGTGTGTGTGTGTGTGTGTGAGTGTGAAAGGAAGATGGAGCTATAAGCTAACAGGCTAACAGAAAGACAACAATCTTTGTCGTCGAAGCTCTTAGTACTGTGGGTTTAAAAAAAAAAGAAAAGAAAAGAAGAAGAAGTGTCTTTGTTTGTGATTTAGTTTCATTTTGGTTTGTTTGTTCTGTCTCGAATACCTTCTCATCTCGACCACTTTATTCTAAAGGAAGTAATCCCTTCAGCATTCATTAAAACCTTCCATAATAATCATAATAATAAGCCAGTGAAAGCACTGACATTAGACACGGCTGTTAGGATCAGACCTAATCAGTGTCCCTTCCTTGTCTGCAGCGGAGTCAGACATGATGTCTGTTTGAACTTGACTTGATGTTCTTCTTCGTGCTTTTGTTTTCTTTTCTTTCCATTCGCAGCAAGTAGGAGCTCCTTGCCGTTTCCTGTTGGCCCGGGCGACGCACGAAAGGGTCCCCGGACTGACCCGGTTTACTCCCAGGAAGCACGATCAGGCAGCTAATCTGCGGAAAAGGAGGACAAAACGTTTGTCAACACGGTCTCTAGGACGTCGCGAGCGTGCTAATTTCGGCCTCGAGTGGCCCACGTTTCCTTGTCGCCCCCCTTTTGTGTGTTGCGTGGTCCGCGGGTGGTCTTTTCATTTCCTCGCTGGGTCCATGAGGCTGCTTGTTTGCATAAGATTAGCCGTGGAGAACTGCGGGCTGGCAGGCCTGGCTCATTAAAGCCTAAGCCTGTCAGGAGTCGCCGGTCCACAGACACGCGGCTCCTCGGGGCGTGATCGGATCGCCCACGTCTCTTTGTGCCGTGTTCACCTGATGTCTAATGAGATGGCGCTTTCTTTTGTCGAATCAGGGACAGCAGGCGTCTAGTGGAGCTTTTCAGGACTGTTCGAGGAGGCGTACTGATTCGGTCGAAGCAGATGAATGTCTGTGTTTTGAAGCCACGATCCAAAGGAACAAAACCTCCCTCGTTAAGTCTCCTCCAAGGCGAGGATGTTTCCATGTCTAGAGAGGAAGCCATACGTAGTGTCCGTTTGAGGTTTTCATGTAGTAGTCTGATTGGGTTGTTGCTGAGCTATATGTGCTTTGCTTGGGATGACTACTTCCTGATTCGGACTGGGTGATGTAACCCATGTGCAACCGAGAGATCTCGCTGGAAAGTGACCTTGCAGTGCATTTATAAGGTGTAACACACTAATAATAATTGTTTCAGACGCAGAGAACATGGCGTGGTAGAGGTCGACCGATCGATCGGTTGTGCAACAATCCACGCCGATGGTTTTGTCCATTGCGTGAGCGAGTGAGAACGGCCCACTGTCCTCATTATACCGTACAAGAGAGGCGTCTAGATGCAAAATAATAACCATCACTGACTGATGTTGCTGTGTTGTTATATTGCGTCATTTTGGATGTCTCTCTTTATTTATTTTCGGTTCAGTTTGGATGTTTATATTAATATTTTTTATACATACAGTATGTTTTCATGGTACAGTCAGCGCTGTTTATTTTTGTAATAAAGTTCAGCAGTATTTTAGTGTCAGTATTAAGTTCAGTATTTTACTTTGAGTGTTACGTTTTCATTCAGCGTCCGTTTTAAAAACCGTCGGTTATTAGTATCGGTAAAACTCGGTATCGGTCGACCCCTACGGAGTACTGTACGAACGATCGTCTAGTGTCGCGGCATCTAACTAAAACTCCTCGTTCGCAAGGGTAATAGTTCGGATGTGCGATTGAACGGCTGGAACGCGTACCTTGTACTACGCGTAGTACGTTTCTGTGCGTTTCGGACAACCGTCCACAACGAGACGGCGTTTTTTTTTGTCCGGCGAAAACGCTGTCCCTAGTGGAGCCGTTTGAGAACTGCATTTTAATGCGTTGTAGCATTGACGGAGAAAACGGAGACGTTCCAAAACAATGACGTATTTTTAGTTATGTGGAGCAGTCATGTAACCCATTCGCAGTCATGTGACCCGTTCGACTCAAAACCAACAAGACGGTGGACGGTGTTGTACTGCGCTTGTTGTACTGCTATAGAGTTTGGTAGCTTTGTTAAAGATTAACGTCACTTTGTACAACATTCAGGTTGCATTTTTAAATAAACGCCTGACTGAAACGACGCAGGCAAGAGCTTCTTACGTTTTGTACGCACGTGCAATGTAAGGATGTAAGCGTTTTCGGCCGTTTCAGTGTGGACGAGCAATTTTTGGAAAACGTTTGAAACCGCCATCGTATGCAGTTGTGAGATCTATCCTGATTAATGTGGACGTAGACTAAAGGCTAGTTCACACTACGCGACTTTCACCGTCGGCAGATCTCGGTGCTGTTTCGATTACACGACTTGCTGAGTCACGAAGTCGTCGTGGCGTTCGCACTACGTGATCGCTCAGCGACAAGGATGTCACGCACAACACGACCTGACAACAACTCTGTCACCCGACGCCTCTGTCTGGTGTCTGAACTATGTTTTGTCACGAAAAAGCACACAAGAAGTGACACGTATATACGGCGTGAAAACCAGGCGCGAAACAGGAGTTGTTTATTTGAAGATGGACGAAGGACAGAAACAAGTCGCTTGCTCTCTCATTGGCTGTAGCTCGTCACCGCAATCACTGCCACTGATGACGCTTTTCACACCACAGGATGCGATGCCTCTGCCACGTGTCTGCGAGCCTCTTCGAGACATTGAGTACTTCGCACATAACGATCGCCTGCTGACCGGCGAGCACTGATTGCTCGCAGATTTGCCTCAGATCAAAGGCTTTTTAAAGGCTTAGACTCTGAACAGATGATGCACGAGACTGGTTTGAACTTGAAGCAGAGAACAACTGCAGACTTTTCTGTCTCGTTGAACTGCAGTCAGTCCCGTCCCCCCTAATGCACCGATCTCTTCTGCTACACACCACGCTCGACCACTTGGTGACCCTGTTCTAGACTTTTAGCAATGTCTATTACAATTAGCAGATCCTCCCCTCCGTCAGATAGTTATGATGATATTTTACCAAAATGATTCTCAGTGTCACACGGTGGCTTAGTGGTTAGCACGTTCGCCTCACACCTCCATGGTTCGATTCCCGCCGGGTTTCCTCCGGGTACTCAGGTTTCCTCCCCCAGTCCACAGACATGGTAGGTTGGTAAATTGTCCGTAGTGTATGAATGGGTGTGTGTGAGTGTGTGTGTGATTGTGCCCTGTGATGGACCCTGTGGTGTACCCCACCTTGTGCCTGATGCTTCCTGGGATAGGCTCCAGGTTCCCCGTGACCCTGAAGAAGGAATAGAAGTAGAAGATGGATGGTGAAACTCCATGAAATGTGCGTATAGTTGGCCGGATTGGTGATAATATTACATTTCATTATTACTGATTTTGTAGTGTATTGTATGGCCGATTGTCACTGGTGTGTGTGTGTGTGTGTGTGTGTGTGTGTGTGTGTAATGTATCTTTTTATATAGATGGGATTTTGGCTACATGACTCATATTCTTACAGTAGTAGTAGTAGCACCTCTGCAGCAATGGTGTGGGAAAAGCATTGTGGGAAACGTGTTGTCAGCCTGCTGTGGATTTCACACACTCACACCCATCATCTCTGCGAGAGGCCACAGACCGAGCTCTGTTGCTTAAGGAAAATCGTTTACTCTTTTCGTTGTTGTTTTTCTTACTGTCTTTCCTCCATTATGCATTGTGCTCTCCATTTGCAACTGGAAAAAAGCCATTTCCTTCATCAGACCAAACTCCTTCCATCCATCAACGTCTTCATCCCAGTGATCTGGGTCTGGAGTTGGGTGTTTGAGTGTTTGGTGTAACTATGGTTTCTGAAACAGAGAAAAGTGTGTGTGTGTGTGTAAACAGTGAAGTAATATGTTTCCCAGATAGCACGTCAGCGAAGTCGTTTCAATACCAGGTTAAATGTATCCACATTTTGTCAGGGAGACTAGTGTATTTGGGGACAGTTACTAATGAAGACGTTTCTGTGTGGTTTGCCTTTGGGCCGTTCCCTCCGAGGGTTTGTTTAACGAGTGGCATCCTGTCTTGAATGCAAGTAAGTGACTGTCGTGAGTCATTTGGAAGGGCTTTTTGTTCAATTTAAGTCCTGTTATGTTGGAACGACGACAAATCCAACCACTGCGTTATCCATTGCAGGATATCGTAAGAATTAGATCAGGATTTCTAATATAAGGTGTCATTTTTCCCATATTATCAACCTTATTTTAATCTTTAATTGGCTTCATGTTTTGGACAGTTTACTGCCTCGAAGCGTGCTTACTCGGGTTCCCGCTCACATCGTCATGCTCTGTATCCTACGACCGCTGGTGCTCCAGCCTGGTGTGTAAGAAGAGGTAGAGCTCATAGTGAATGTTAAACGGAAACATCGCCATACACGATATGAGCAACGAATTCGTCTCGTCCATGTTTTGCGACAAAGATATTCCGCCTTATGCTCAGGTGCGTCATTGATTGACTCTTTTTCTTCTAATTCCCATACCATGACTGTAACATGTTCTCTACATTACAGTGGTACACAGCATTGTCCCAGGGCTGTATGAACGCAGAAATCTGATCAACAACAACCAGCAAAAAAAAAAACCCTTCTCCTTATTGAATATTTTGAAGCAAACACATTTTTATTTAATATGTACGTGTAAACAAAATGTGCTTCTTGACTGTGTGAATTCTGTAACCATAGTGCGAGTTACTCGGGTTGAATTCCACCACCTGCTTCATCACGTACGTCTGGCCCAATTGAATAGTATCTTTTACACATGAATTGATGCGATTACACCACAGCGTATAGCTGAAACTTTCGCCAACGACTTACTGGCTTATTGTCGCGGGTGTAAAGACCAAATATATAGAAAGTGCTACTTTAGATACTTTTATTAGAAGACAATGATGACTACGTTTACATGGACAGCAGGAATCTAATTATTGACCTTACTCTGATTATATTTTATTATATTCTGATTAAGGTGTTTACATGAGTCGCTTTTAGAATACTCCTGTCATGTTCCCGTTTTACATGTTCTACAACATAATTAGATTAACGGCGCACGTCATGTCACTGTGCCGCGCCGCGCCGGCCGACGTCCCTCCAGAATTTCACGTATCGACGTACAGTTGGGCTTCGTTATGGTACCGTTTACAGTTTTGGGTGTGTTTATGTAATTTTTTTAACGAACGCTTTAAGTTCAGTTAATTATTTGTCATGCTGTACATGCAAGTAGACGACTGATTGAAGCCGTGGGCTGCGTCTCAAATCACGTAGTTACCGTCTATATAGTAGCCGAGGTACATGTAATTTTTCCCCACTACAGGCCTATAGTAGGCAAGGATGTGATTTGGGACGCAGCCGAACTCACTTGTTCGCCGTAAAACCGCCGTGTGTGACCGTGAACGCGGTGAAAACTCTCACACGACGTTCATAATGTGATTAAGGTGTTTACATGTCTGTAATACACGTCCATAATGCGACTAAAACAGGAGTACTCCACATGTCTTAATTCAATTATTGCTTACTTCGAGTATGACCTTAATTAGATTACGGTAAGTAAAAATGGCTGTTTACATGGTAGTTTCTTAATTAGAGTAACGTCTTAATCGGATTAAGAGTGGATTATTGTTGTCCATGTGAACGCAGCTAATAATGATCATGTGCTAGTTTGTTTCCCTAAGTCAACACATATGTACCTAAGGTACTTATCCAGCTTGCCATACGTTATTCTATTTTATCCCACGGCGCTGTTGAATTCTCGATCCTGATTGGCCGACGGACGTTCTGAGGCGCGCAGTTATGTGCATTATTTTCTTATAATTCCACAACCCGTCGTCAATTATTCCTTACGTGTTTGCTGACATGTTTTGGCCTCCTTAGTTAGGTTTGTGAGTGACTAAAACCTTATACTGGGCAGAACAGTGGAGGCTTTACTTGCCTGCACAGAGAGGAGATGATTTCTCCGTCCCTGATATGGTTGCTATCAACCCTGTGGGCATTGTGCCAGTAGTAGCTTCTCTCAGTGCAAAAAAACCAGAGAAAAGCATCTGCGTCTCCGCGTAAAGATGAGCAGCTGATGAGCTGGCACTAAACGTCCAGAGGAAATCGTCTTTGCGGTGATGGCTTGTGCTGCCATCTCATTAGTTTCATGCAAAGATGAGTCGTTTCTCATCTCTATGGCTTTTTGTTGTTGTTGTTGTTGGATTGTGGATCACGAACATGAGATTGCTTTTGAAAATGACCACAGCTGGGTCGTTTCAGAAAAGAGCAACAAATACGGCCCACTTACAAAACACCAAACGTTAAACCCTCAAAGCCGAACGATCCGATCCGAGTAGGAAATGGGTTTTTTTTTTTTCAAGCCGAAACGTTTTGTAAAGAATTTTTGTTCTGTCTGTAAATTTCCCAACAGAACAACCAAACACTATAAAGCCTCGAGGACTCGAGAAGTTCTCAGGCTTCATTGTGTAGAAGTCAGCGTGCAGGTTATTGGTCCTATCACCTTTAACCCAGACCTCTTTGGACAGCTGGAAAGCACAAAAGGGCAACTTGGGAGGGTTTGGGAAAGGGCTTCGTAAGGGTTTTATTACTGTCTCTCAGTCAGAGGTAGCGGGGGATGGGCTGTCTCAAGGACGGACGAGCCTAAGCATGAACTCTGGGTGTGTTTCTTCATGCCTAGTGAAAGACCACAAAGGAATGAAGCCGAGTCTTCTGAGGGTACGCTGACACGACAACGATTTCCTGTGCATTTTTGAAAATTTTCGCGTACAGACGACAACGTGGTCATAACGATCCCCGTTCACAAGTAGGGCCAGTAGCTGGCGACGTCACTTTGTAAAGAAACGTGGTTACCACGTTCGCCTCACACCTCCAGGGTCCGGGGTTCGATTGTGTGGAGTTTGCATGTTCTCCCCGTGCTGCGGGGGTTTCCTCCGGGTGCTCCGGTTTCCTCCCCCAGTCCAAAGACATGCATGGTAGGCTTATTGTCTAAAGTGTCCGTAGTGTATGAATGTGTGTGTGAGTGTGTATGTGATTTGTGTCCTGTGATGGACTGGCACCCTGTCCAAGGTGTACCCCGCCTTGTGCCTGATGATCCCTGGGATAGGCTCCAGGTTCCCCGCGACCCTGAAGAAGGAGAAGATGGATGGATGGACTACCCGCCTGTACACACAAGCATTCACGTCAACGTGTCCGCCATATTGATCCGGGCAAGACTGCGCTATAAACAAATATATGTAAACGGGGGAGCTGCGGGTTTAAACGATTTCAATAGATTATGATGTACGTGGAGTACAAAATAAGTTCTGTCTCCAGTTAAATGGAATCTCAATTGTTAGACTATTCATTGTCATAAGGAACTGTGAAAACCCACGCTCATCAAGCATAGATTTGGTTTATTTAATAAACGCTGAGACGTCCCTAATGTAATGTGTGTAAAGGTTTTTTCATTGTGGAAATGGATTTTTCTGTCCTCAACCCCATCTTTTAGCTTTTCTTAAAAAGCTACAAAGCTTGTTAATTTTTAAATTACGGGGGGGTTGGGGGGATGACGAAGTAGTGTATGTTAAAGTACTAATAATAGACCATCGTACCGAAATGGAACAAAATCGACAAATACAAATCAAACAGTGAGACGCCGGCATTCAGTCTGTGTTCTCTATTTTATTAGCAATAAAAGGATCCAGATATACTCAAAGCAGACAATTACACAGATCATTTGAAGGTTTTGAATACCCTTCGTCGGCGTGGAAGCGGGTTAGTAATGATGCGTATGTAACAAATGCGTGATGCAGTACATCTACACTTTGCCGGAGAAGCGTCAATAAACTCAAAATCCTGAGCAGCACAAACCCAGTCCTGTAGTCCTCCATCGTTGTTCTGAAGTACTCGTTTTCACAGATCCTCCTTTTCGTACGTTCACACGGAGACGACAACGGCATCGTTGCTTTGAAACCCGCTTTCAGACGTTTGCGCTTTCAGGCCCCGAGACGCCGTCGTCGTGTACACGAACGGCCAGACCGCACAAAAAGTTTTCCGATTTTAGGTGGAAACGTTGTCGTGGAAACGGCCCGTCAGACCGGCCACCTGTCGCCGTTAGAAGAGGGAGTCACGATCAGGTTTTCTAATGCTATCTGGGTCGCGTTACTTTGGAATTTCTTTTGTCCTTTGAGACCCCCACTGGGTTCCCGTGTCACATGGTTTAGATCATTTCCACACAAATAAATCCGCATTGTTCGTGCAGTAAAGACCTCCCAAGTCACTGACATACCTCCCTAGCAGTTCCGAACACAAGCTCTTGTTGTACTTTTAGTTTTGCTTGAGCTTCAGACAGTGTAGAGATGACTCGTGTCAGTGTTTATATAACGATATAACTAAACATGCATGTAAATATTTCTTTCACTTGAGAAATTCTGTGGCGTCGGGGTCATTAGAGTTCACATGCAGGATTTAGGTCTGCACGGAAGCAGTGTTGGGGCGGGCGTACACGGTGCGAGTTCTGACGCTCTTGAGGTCATGAGGTTCATGAAGTCGGCTGCATTTGTGAGCCGTTTATCAATAGAGCGCTGCAGGGATGGCGTATTTTTGTAGGCCAACCGTGAAGTTAGCATCACCCTGGTTCCCGCGACAAAAATCCAGTAGGATTTGTCCATCGGCTTTTCGATTAGTGCAGAAAATAAACGTGGCGTCCAGCAAACGTTTGATTCATCAAGATCACCTTCACAACTTTTCTGGATTTTGAAGCCTAAATACAGTCGTAAAAGGCTGACGTTATAAACGAACGACACCACGGGCGCATGACTCCGCCTCTTTCAATCTTTATTTAAATTTTTTTTAAAAACACTACAATTGTAAAATAGTGTAAATGGATAAATCTACACGTTGGAATAGTTTGCAGGAGTGCGTTATAAACTCAACGAGGCTGTAGTAGATAGTAGTAGTCTTCCTGTCCGGAGTGATGATGATTAATGTCCCATCTTCGTCGTTCTTCTCCGACGGGTTTCCTCGTCTCCTGATCGGCGACTAACGTCAGGACCAACTCGGCTCATTCAACCTCATACACCACACGCGTTCAGTGGGCCTCATGGGCCTCCGTGAAGGGGGTGCATAGAGTGGTCAAAGCCCAAAGTATGCTTCACTTTTTACGCGTACAGTACGTCAGACGCAAATGTCGTCATCAGCGGAGTACGGTACGTGCGCCACCAGGTTTTTCAAACCGGTCGCACATGCGCATTAAATCCTTTTGCACCAGTTAGTTGTTCCACAAGGTGGCAACAGTGTCCCAGCGCCGTTCATTCTCAAGGTAGTCGAAGAAAAAAAAAGAACAATGGCACAAGTGAATTCGCCATGCCTCGCTCTTTTCTGGTCGAGTGGTCGCACTGCTCTGTACTGGCTCTCGTAGGCCAGGAGGGGAATGCACGATGAGTCGACCGCCATGTGTACGTGTCAAACGGAGTATACCAGAGGCTTTACGCTGCCCTGTGACACGGCATGAACAGCAGGCTGGCTTCACGTGTCTCGGAGGAAGCATGCGACGGTCGGCAGCCGTCGTACCATAGGGGAGACCTAACTAGTGTGTGGGAATCGGCCTCGGACAAATTAAGGCGGGAATTTCCGAAACAAACGTGCATCTCTTATTGTATTTGACGGCACGAGCCTTTATTGCAAACATTATATGATCTGATGCGAAGCCCGTGCGGACCAGTAACGCGTGTAATCCTGTACATCAGGTCAGTGGTGAAACACGCTGCCCTGCCTATAATGGATTTTGTCTACAATCTCTCTAACAGGATATGACGTGTTGAGTAATCGGGAGGGACGTAATTATGGATCCTACCAACAGTTGAGTTCTTGTTGTAAGTTTATACGTAAAAACATGAAAAATATCAACATGAAACATTATTTTATGCATTTCACTGCAGTGTCTGTGTTTTAAACCGAAATGTGTTCTAAAAAAACACACTTTCCAGCCGTTTATTCCAACCGAATCTCATCGAAACCTTACAGCAGGAATCATTTTTAAGCATTTGTTTTTAAAGACTAGGAGATTTTTGTTTATTTCAAGGATTTATCGTAACGACGCGTCTACTCGGCGTATGAAAAGCGGATGAAAACGCAAAGTCTTTATCTAATGCTAGCCAATTGGCTAAATCTAGCTGTGCTGATTAATATTGCCAGTGATTATGTTTTTATTGAGATAGTCATGCCGTTAGTTAGCTGTGGAGTCGTATCTAGTCTTCTATCAGCTCCTCAGCAGCTCATGCGCCCCACCCTGTCTGCAGACAGGAGATAAACCGATAAATACATTCCCAGACTGTGTACACTGATCATACATGCAGTCTCGGGGTGTGTGTGTGTGTGTGTGTGTGTAACGGTGATGTTACAGGGCTTCATGTTGTGAGTGAAGCTCTCTGTGCTGATGATCTCCGGTTCATAGTAACAGCCTTGTCCTTGTGTAGCTCAGCTGGCCAATAGCAGCTCACTATTTCTGCTGCTAGGAGGGAAAACAACCAATGAGGTGTTCTCGTGTGTGTGTGTCAGCATACTGAATTTAGTCACTAGTTTAGCTGACAATAGAAAAGTGGCAGTCTGTCATTTGTGAGTAAAATATCTCCGGAGCCGTCGACTGTCCTAGACTAGACTCTCCACATTAGTCATTATTAAACTCCTACGCAGATCTAACTGCTCTGAAAGTGAAACCCAAACGGCTAAACGGTAAAAAGAGTGCCAGTAAATCAAAACGACCATCCTTCCCGAGTTCAAAAGCTGACCTATGTTGACTCATCTCGTGTCTTTCTTCCCGTAGCTGGCGTGCTGCTGCGGCTCGGAGCCCTGCTCGCTGTGCTGCGCCTGCTGTCCCAAGATCAAGCAATCCACAGGGACACGCTTCATGTACGCTCTCTACTTCATGCTGGTCACCATCACCTGCGTGATCATGATGTCGCCCACCGTGGAGATGCAAATGCGTGATAACGTAAGTTCTTCAGGCCTTTTGGATATTTTACTGCCGTCTCCATCTGTCCCCCGTCACTCTCTCTCTCTCCACATGTTTGTAGCCTCATCCATGATTAGACGTCATAAGTTTTCAAAATGTCATAAGCTTTCCAAGAGCCAGCCTTTTGTCCCTGATTTGGGTCTCGACGGATATAATACACGAACGTGAAAATCGCGCCTGTCCGCATGCGCTTCCGTCATCCCGCCATCCTGATTCGTTAGCCGCTTCATTAACCTGCTATTCGATACGCTTACATTAGTCACAAGAGGACACTGATGGGTTTTCAAATTACGTTAGCTATTTATATACCAGTAGACACGCCTGTTAAAACAGCCCAGAACAACCAGAATGTTGTTCCTAATTCAAATAAGCCAAGTACACTGAGCTTATTGCACAGGTTTTATTTCAGTCCTCCTGACTGGACGCGGTCTTGAGGATCACCCGGACACCTTATTGTCAAGATCTTCAACAAAGTCATGAAGTAATGGTCTGGTAAATGGTCTGCACTCTAATGTTTTTCATCATTTGAAAAAATGGGTGTGTGCCAACAAAAGGTGGTCAATGTTAAGTGGTCAGTTTTATTTTTTTATATATATAAAATATAATATATGGCGCTTTTATCCAAAGCGCTTTACACTCATTCACCCATTCGCACACGCACTCGCACAACAATAGTAGCAGAGCTGCCATGCAAGGCGCTAGCTTGCCATCGGGAGCAACTTGGGGTTCAGTGTCTCGCCCAAGGACACTTCAGCATGTGGAGTCACCCGGGCCGGGAATCGAACCACCAACCCTACGATTAGTGGACAACCCGCTCTACCACCACAGTGACTGTATGATGTAGTATTTGACACTGTTCTCATATGTCCATCATCTTCTCACCTCACGTGCACTTTGGAGCGAACCGTTTGTGGCAACGGTCAGCAGCTGCTCCACCGGTTACCATGGCTGCGTCCGAAACCGCATACTTACCTACTATGTAGTCTGCGAAATACATGTATTTCTCTCGGACGCTCGTTTTCCGCTTTCGGTACCGCTCAGCATTTAAAATTTACGTGCTGAGAGATGAACCGTGCTTTCAGGAAGAGTGGCTGCTTACCCGCAGTATTTATCCAAGCAGATGAGTTTAAAATGATGGTAGCGGTTGCATTATGAATGTTAGTTTAATTGGAGAGAATTATTGCGTGAAAACATCCTCGTCTTTGTGTACTTAATGGTTAGCATACGCGCGATTAACGCTAATACAGTCAGGAGTCCTTATTGACCATTTAATGCTTCAACTATTATTGGTGTAAAGTAAATGGGAGGACGTGATGCGGTGTACTAATTTTACACAATAGAGGCTTTTTGATGACCGATATATATATATAATCTGAAATGTATGTGTTAGAAATTAATAGATATGTGGCTAGCACTGTTTGTCTTATATCAGTCAGAAAAACATTTCTACACTTGTCTGGATAAGTCTAGTAGATTTAATAATTAAATACTTTGAAGTAAATGGCATTAAAAAAAAAATTATATATATATATATATATATATATATATATATATATATATATATATATATATATATGAGAGAGAGAGAGAGATAGATAGAGATAGATAGAGATATTTAACTTTATTAATAAAATAGTGTGTTGTTTAATTAACAAGTTTTTGTTTTGCTTGGGTACTGTGGGATTTTACTGGTATTGGAACCGTCTACTGAAATTATGGTACCGTGACAACCCTAATATCTCATACTTACGGAGCCAGTTGAAACCGTTTGACTTGATTGTGCTTCTCCCACACACTCATTCCATCCTTTTCATATCCCTTTGCAAAAGCGAAGATTTCTGCCCTTCTTCAGAAATCCCCCCTTTCAACCACAACAAAATACCAAACCCTGTTGCTATGACCTTTTTTTTAAGACACTCGCTCATGAGGAAGACTAGCGTCTGACACGTGAAGTCTTTATCTACATTCAGCCAGCACACCACTCCAAACCACAGCAGCGCACAGAACTGTTCAGCACTGCGGGAGACTAAAGGGCACGGTGAACTCAGCGAGCCGTCAACAAAACACCCCGAGCATGAACCTTTAGACGTCACAGAGCACACCGAACAGACTGGTTATTATTTTCTCCTCTCTGCACTGAAATCGGGATGAATCCCTGCCAGCCACAGAGATGGTCAAGCAGGAATGTTGTTGCGCTGTGTAATGTGGAATCAGCCTTTATGTTCTGGCCAAGCCTTTCTTTTTGTCCTTACACTCGCCCTTTGACTGGCCGCTGTGTAAATGCCAAGCAGAGAATAAAAGCCTAAAAGAAAAAAAGTCAAACTCGGCCAAAGCCTGGCTTAAATAAAAAAATAAAAAAACATTAAATGAGCTTGGAGTACCTCGATGTGATGAAAGCAGGAGAAATAGATCTTCTGAATGTGTTTTCACAGATCAAAACACAATAAAAATATCATATAAATGCTTGTTTTGCTTGACGGAAGCTTATACATTGCCTCCTTTTTAAGGAAGGTTTGATTTCACACACCGCTAAGTAAGAAGCTAAAATATACGTACTGTAGGGCTGAGCTCAGATCATCATTTTTCGAGACAAAGACCTTTGTTTGTTCGTGACACTGCAATGAGTTCGCCTGTATGGTTATTTCGAACTTTTTACTTGACCGTGATCCTCTGTGTTAATGGATGCATGTGATCGAAGGGAAGATCATGGTTTATTCATTCCCATTCATTATTCATTCTCCTTCACTCTCTGCAAGAGAATTCTCCATCACATCCGGTTGCTCTGTGCAGAACAGTTGCTTTGAGAGGTAGACAAGCTTTTTATCCCCATCCGATTCGTATTATTATCGAATATTATTGTATATATTATAATATATCATTCTTTTTTTAATTTTTTTTTAGTTAAACTAATCTTTATACATCTGCTCCACATTAGAGTCCCTTTGGCACAGACGTGAGTTCTCCGTGTTTCCTCTGTACGGTGTTCTGGCCGTTGACCCAGCGCTGCGTTTATTCAGTATCAATATCCTCTTATTTCTTTTCAAATTGAAACAGGATTTCGTGACCGCTAACATATGGTATCATAATAGCGTTTTTTTAAAAATTGCAATTAAAATTCTATCACGTAGTTTATGCTATAGTTTAGTTTTACAGCTATTCGAACCGATGACTTGATGTTTACAGAATCACATTCTGTATGAATGAGCGATTTCAAAGAACCCATGAACTGCTCCAGTCACGTGTGATTGGCGTCTCCATACGGAGTCGTGTTCATGTCCTCCTATGTGTTTTTGTTTTTCCTTCCGAGCGGTAATTCTGTATCATCTCGTTGTAGATTCCGTATTACACTGAGATTTGTGAAAAGCTGAAAGCTGGAGAGAACTGCAGCGCTCTGGTCGGCTACTCGGCCGTCTACAAAGTCTGCTTTGGCATGGCGTGCTTCTTCTTCTTCTTCTTCATACTCACCATTCGCATTCAGAGCAGCACAGGATGCCGGGCGGCCGTACACAACGGGTAAGCACTCCACTCCTGTTTTCTCGACAAGCTCGCCTTGTTTCTAAACCCTGGCCCCCTGCAGCCATCCCAGATTCGCAGGAGGTCCACAAGGCCATGTATCATTTGGCTGGCTTTTTTCATTCACTCCCCATGGGCTCTGTTCTGTTCCATGCTCCTCCTTAAACACCATTACCCGCCCACTCCAACTGCACTGTGGTATTTATTAAAAAGCCCCGTCCAGAGGAGATTTCATCAGGAGGCGAGCTTTATTCTCCTCAAACGCAATGGGCTCTGTCCTGACGAGAGCTCTCCACTTTGTAATAATCAGATCTTTGTGTTGTATGCAAATAGCGTGAAGGAGAAGAGGAAATGGCCGGAGTGCAAAGGAGTGTGCAGGGAAGCACAGAGTAAATGCCAGCTGTCTCAAAACACGAATCCAGAATACAAACCTGCCTTCCTAAACGTTTTACTAAAATACATGCCAAAGTAAACAAGTAAGGGGAGCTTTTACAAACACAAACTGTTCTGAGACTAATGTCCTAGCTTTGTGTCTGTTAGGAAAGTAAAGCCAGGCAGCTGGATTTTAAAATGTGTTGGTCTAAATGTTTTATTTTTTTTACTTCTCTAATCTGCTTAAAATCAGATCAAAGCAATGACCCACTAGTACTGGGTACCCCTGGTTGTGGTGGGATTTGATCATATTTTCTTTATGTCCATCCAGATTCTGGTTCTTGAAGTTTTTGGCTTTGCTAGCCTGCTGTGCAGGAGGCTTCTTCCTACCGAATGAAGACAAGTTTCTCGAAGGTATAGTATAGCCGCGCTTTTTCCTTTTTTGTTTAGTTTTTTTGTTCTCTTCCACTGTTGCTCACCGTTGCTGGGTACCACATGTACCGGCTTTGAACCTGGCGAGTAGTGAAGCGCTCATTTGTCCCGAGCTGAGCTCTTGAGTCTGACGAGTTCTGAAAGGCCTTTGAATCAAATGGTTTCATGCACACTACAAACATCTGTGCTCCCGACTGTCCATAACGGCTCTACCCTGAGACAACTCACATTTTTGGAGGTAAAATAATTTCTTCATGTTTGCAGTGTATGATTCATGATCAGGCTGTGATTCTATTCTAATGCTATCCTCAAGAAACACAGGTTTGTATTACTGCGCTAGGTCTAGGACGTTGGCGTTTCTATAGTAAAAGATACACAGGCCGTGTGTATCTCTTACCGCCGTGGCGAATTTTACTGAGAGATGTTTATTTTGCAGTTGTTTTTTTTTAGAAGGAACGCCGAGTGTCAGCACTTTGTAAAAGTCAGAGCTGAAGCTGTTTTCAGACACAGGAGAGTGCTCGTGGTGGAGGGCTTTGTGATTTGTCATTGTGTAAGATGTAACATGGCATTAATGTTTGTCCTGCTTTTTTGATCATCAAACCAGCAGCACTTTCTGTACAGTCCTATGTTACCATAGTACATAGTCAGAAACAGTGTCCTTCACTTCTTTTTTTTTTTTGTACATAGTTATTTGGATGTTGAATTGTGTAGTTGTCAGTGGGATTGAGAGCAGCGTTCTGGCAAGCTGCCATCAGCACAGAAAATGACTTGTTTGTCAGAGTCACAGAAATAAAGAAACTGTTGAGAATGACAGCTCAATGTGCCTTCTCTCTCTCCCTCTCTCTCTCTCCCCACCACTTTCTCCCTCCCTGTACAGTGTGGCGTTATGTGGGAGCTGCCGGGGGTTTCCTCTTCCTCCTAATCCAGCTCATGCTCCTAGTTCAGTTCGCTCACAGATGGAACCAGAACTGGTAAGATGAATCTCTGACACCATCCAACAGTACCGTTGTTCTTCTAATCCTCTCTCAGACCTGCCCTATCGGCGACGGAAATCATTCACTGAGAAAATGTTCATGACGTTCTGTTTCCAGCTCTCTTTCCAAAAACATGTATTTATTTATTTATTTTAATTTTGTTTTTTTGGAGGGGGAAACATAAGTAAGCACAACTGGAATTCATTACACAGACTAGAGGGAGGGTATTGTAATCTGTCCAGCCATAATTTCCTTAGTAAGAAAGGCTGCATAGTTGCCTGTCTGTGTGGTCTGCTTTTATACAGTATATGTTAGTGATGTAGAACGTATATAGCTGTAATGACCGGGGAGGAAAAACCCTGTTCTAAACTAAGCTTCCAAATGTTGAGCCTAATAATATGGTGCTGTAGGTGTGCTGTCCTATAGCTTTTAGCGCACATGAGTCTGAGGGTGGTCGTTTTCATGGAGTAAAAATGCACAAATAGTTCCTATTTGGCGGATCACTTAGCACGCATGGCATATGTCCTTTTCAGTATTGGAAACTGTTAGATTTCACCCCACAGGAATCTACCGTGTTCGCCTTTTTGATCTCCGTCATGCCTTCCAGCCTGTTTTACCATTAACTTCTAGTAACATTGAGTTACTTTTAGTTCTATGTTGCTATGAGCTAGAAAGTGCGGTTTGCTGCAGAGTCCGAAATGAACACACACACTGACAGATATGAGCGTGTTCAAAAGAGACTTCCGCTTTATTCATTCAAAACAGAAGTATTTATACACATTGATAACAGCACTGCGTGGACGGTTTCTACTGGTCCGGGTGTCAGACAGATTTAGACAAAACACACAGCACACAGTCATGATACAAAATAAGTCCTGTGTCATGTTGACACAGAAATACATAATAATATAATCACGGATAGCAGTTGATCAGCTTATTCAAAGAGGGAACTAAATGATCACTTTCATCATAGGTATTTGAAGAGCAGTTCATAATAGAAGAGGATACATAATGTAAAATATAAGATGATAAAAGAGAGTTTCCTTCAGAAACACTGTTGAAAACTGAGCAAAATAAAGTGTAGCATAAAGCTGTCTTGCAACATTTAGCCACTTAAACAAAGCAAGAGTTAGTTAATAAAGGTGCTCCCCAGCCTTGGATAATACCTTTTTATGTGTGATTTGAAGAGAAAACAAAACCACTCGAAGCCAAATGCTGACCACCGGCATGCCGACTTTTTGTTGAGGATGCACACATACCGTACAATATTCCAGAACTCGACCCATAGGGGATTTTACCGATAATGATTTCTAGGTTGGGCAGTACCTGCCGATAACCGATTACTCAACCGATCGTTTTTAAAATTTATACTGAATGAAAACATAACACTCAAAGTAAAATATTGAACTTTATTACAAAAATAACAGTCCTGACTGTAGCATGAAAATGTACTGTACTTTTTAAAATGAAAAACACCTATAAATATGAATATATGTTAACTATTAATGCATTTTAAAGTAAATTAAAGATAAAGGTAATTACAGATCCAAGGTAAACAAAAAAGTAACACTCCAAATAACCGATAGAGACATCCAAAATGTATCAAAAACACTTCAAATAACACAACAAAATTTCTCAGTGCTAGTTTTTATTTCGCCTCTAGAGGCCACTCTCGTTCGGTGTAATGACAGCGGATGCTTCTCAGTCACTCTAGCCACAGACGAAACCGGGAAAAACTATCAGTGTGTATTTTTGCCGGTAGCCGATCAATCGCTCGACCGCTACAATATTCTACCTCTGAGCCATTCCTAATGTCTTCGGTCATTTCAACGGCACAGTTGTCTCCAACGCAGGACTTGTCTCTGTGTGAATGCACATAATTAGCTCACTCGCCATACTTTATTACCATACCTTAGCCTAGTTTTAAGTCATTTAGGTTTCTAGGCAACCAAAACATGGAGCTGGGTGACACACTGGAGCTTTCACTTGGCCAGTGGAGACCCCTTCAGCGATTGTCAGATTTCAGAAATGTACTGGATATTCTACATTGTGCTTTCAAATCTGTCTAGCAAAACACTAGGTACTAAATAGTACTGTAAATGAACTGCATGTTCCTGAGGTGACGGGTTATAGGGAAGTGTCGAGTAAACTAGTGTGATTTTAAACCATTTTATCCCTCATTTCTGTTCTTTTGAAGTGTGGTTTTCGGGTTGAGACTTTTGCAGCAGTACCAAGTGCTTCTGGGTAACCGCTGTTTAACTTTTCTATTTAGAAATATGTGGCCTAGATATGATTGTTTTTGTACCGCTGCCTTTCAGCTGAAGAGACAGAAGGTCAGCTGGTAAGAGCCAAACGGAAAATAGAGAAAATCCAGAGGAAGCCCAGGAAAGAGAACGAAAGAGCAGAATGGTTTCCTCTCTCCAGCTCACAATGAGCAAAACTCACTGTGGGCAAAAATGTTCCTGAGTCCTGCAGTTGTGTTAGAAGACAGCTATACTCTGTGTGTCGCCCTGTGAGGAAAGCAGTGTGTGTGTATGTGCTGGGAAATACAGTGCTGTGAATAAAGTATTTGCCTGATGTCTTCTGGTTTTTGTGTATATATCTCGTACTAAATAGATTCAGAAATGAAAACAAAGGCAGTCTGAGTAAACAGAAAATACAGATTTTAAATGATGTTATTTATTGAAGCAAAAAAGTTATCCAGTACCAACTGGGCCTGTATGAAAATGTATTTGCCCCCATAGTTAGTAATTCTCCAAATCTATGAAGCTGCGCTCATAATGGTGTTCAGCTGGACTAGACGCAACCAGGCCTGACATCAGCACTTAAATAGGACTTTTTCAACAGCATGGAGTTGGTTAAAACGTCGTACCCAGTATTAACAGTCTGCCAAAGCGGAAAGAAATTCCAGAAATGATGAGGAAGAAAGTGATTTAAATACATCAGTCTGGGAAGGGTTACAAAGCTACAGTATCTCACAGAAGTGAGTACACCCCTCACATTTGGGTAAATATTTGATGATATCTTTTCATGAGACAATACTGAAGAAATGACACTTTGCTACAATGTAAAGTAGTGAGTGTACAGCTTGTGTAACAGTGTAAATTTACTGTTCCCTCAAAATAACTCAACACACAGATATTAATGTCTAAACCGCTGGCAACAAAAGTGAGTCTATTAATTAAATGAGCAAGACAATGATCCAAAGCATAGGAGTAAATCCTAGTGCGTTTAAGTTTAAGGTGACAATTAGTTTTTCACATGGGTGATGGGTGTTTTTGATAACTTTTTTGCTTCAATAAGAAAGAAAGAAATCAATAAATAACTGTATTGTGTGTTTACTCAGGTTGCCTTTGTTTTATGTTGTATTGCCTTTGAAGATGTAAAACTATTTAGTTGAGATGTGCACAAAAACAGAAGAAATCCTTTTTCACAGCACTGTGAAGCAGGTGCTGGTCAGGAGACAGGAAAAGAGAAGTCACTGATAGCTGATTTCTTCACTTTCTTCTTGTTAACTCCACTAAAAGGAATTCTTGCCGCCACCGCGTTTAACAGACTGTGACTGGTTTGAGTTCTGTGGGTACAAAAGTCAGGAATAAAAAGTAAACCAATATCATGGCACGTATTTGCTGTCTAAGCCAAACGGTTGAATTGCTTGGTTATGTCCATAAAATTAACCTGTTATTATAAGGAGCATATTTTTTCCACATAGCGCTAGTTTTTAAAGCAAAAAAAATAAAATAAAATATAGCTAATAATGTAGGGTTTCATTCCCAGTTAATAATTTTCTTCCCCGCTCTGTTCCTCTGCAGGAGTTCGGGTGTAGACCACAACAAGCTGTGGTATGCAGCGCTGTCCTTTGTCTCGTTGGTGCTCTTCTCTGTGGCAGTGGGGGCTCTGATCTTTATGGCCATGTACTACACGCATTCTGAGGCCTGCTTCCTCAACAAGGTCTTCCTGGGGGTGAACTCGGGTTTATGCTTCATCGTCTCACTGCTGGCTATTTCACCCTGCATTCAGACATGTGAGTCAGCGTGCCGGCAACTCCCAGTACACCCAGTTGAAACTCCCAGTCGAATAGGCAGAGACCAGCTGCTTTGTTTATCGTTGAGTTCTCAGGAGGGATTCTATCTGCGATATGATCAGACGTATATAACGGTTTGTTCTCATTGCAAAACTAATACCATTTGCTCGTTTAACACGATCAAGAGTTAGCTTGACCCGACCAACAGGCGGTCCAGATTTATCTTCAGAGTTGTTTATTACGGCCCGAATATTCCAAATAAATAAATTGAACACTAATGGTTCAGGACCCTCATGTCATTCCTAGAGAGGTCTGGTCAGGTCGCAGTGGTCCTTAGCGTCCTTAGCAGTTTTGTTAGCGTGGTACTTAACTAAAGGTCACTGTACTGAAGCGCAGAATTTCTACACCCCCCCCAAAAAACCCGTGTGAGTGACCTGATGGCTGGTGCACTGTAAGGGTTCCATGGGTCAGCATGGTGGTCAGAACCCTCACCCCGGGTATTATCACTGCTTCATACACATGAACATTTTTGGACCTACGTGGCAGTGTGGAAGGGGAGGAACAGCACAGAGCAGAAATGGAGAATTTTGAAGAGAGGCTGGTAGAAATGCAAAAATACACACTCATGACTCATGAACACAATCAGATGACATCTGTGTGGATGCGCTTCATTTGTGTCTCGCAAATAATGTTTCATGTCTCGTCTTCACAGTCCAACCGACTTCAGGCCTGCTCCAGCCAGCTATCATCAGCGTCTACGTCATGTACCTCACCTTCTCAGCCCTGTCTAGCAAGCCCATAGAAAGTGAGTGAGTGTGTGTGTGTGTGTGTGTGTGTCTCTTTAAGTGTATGTATGGTTTGCACTGGTATCATTTTACAAGTTTGTGTGGTTGCAGAAATAGAGTCGTAAATTGAGTTTTATGGAAGGATGTGGTAACAAAGATTCTGTTTCCCTCTCTCTCTTCCTCTCTCTCTTCCTCTCTTTCTTCCTCTCTCCCTCAGCGGTGGAGCATGATGGAAAGAACCGTACTGTCTGCACCTTTCCTTTGTCCGGATCAGACGGTGACAGAAACATAGCGACGGGAGTAGGAACGGCCATTTTGTTCGGCTGCGTGCTTTACTCATGGTATTAATGTTTCGTTTCATTTTTCTTTCTTTTTTATTTATTTATTTATTTATTTTTGCTCCTTTGTCATTTTCTTCCCCCGTCGTAACACCCATGTATTTCAGCCATTAAAGCAAAATCCCCTCACAGAAATACCAGCTCGTTTAAAAGGGTGTGTATAGAGACCAGTCCCAAAAAGACCATAAACATGCAATTATCTGGTTACGACCGTGTGTTCGTTCGGACATAAAAACAGGGATCCTCGCCGAAGCCGGAGCGCAGATCAAAGCCTTCTTCTTTTAGCTCGTACAAAATGGAGGAGCCTCGCATGTGTTTCCCATTAACTACAGACATGTCTATTCAAGATGTCTCTAAGGCCCGAGGTTCCATTTACACACAGACCGTATTGGTGGAGACGTGCGTGTATTCTCGGCTCGACTTGAAATGATTTTTCCAAAGCGTTTCCAGTTTGTTTTTTTTCCCCCCACCCAAAAAATACAGAGAGAAATATGCTTTAAACAGAAAGAGAACTTTCAACTAGCGCCATTATGAAGAGTTCCTTGCACACCGTTGAGCATAAACGCTCTGGTCCTATTAATGTTGCTGTGGGTTAAGAGACAAGATGAACGCTCCGCATTGATTCAACAATTTTTATTTGTAGCGGGCGTTTAATGATCGACGTTAGCTTTACAGAAATCTAAATATACAATTCCCAAATGACCAAGCCAGAAGTGATGGTGGCAATGAAAGGTCTGATGAAGAAACCTTGAGAGGAACCCAACTCAAAAGACAGTACTTTTGACGCAGCCTGTATTTAATTAAGTGTAAATCTAAGACTTTCTTTTTGTGTACAGTTTGACCTCCACGACAAAGAGGAACTCGGCAGTGTTACGAGTGTACAGAAACTCCATGCAAGAGAATGAGGTCTTTACCTTACAGTCTGTGTATAAATACACTAATGATGCTTTGGATTCATTACTGCGATCTCAGATGAGATTAAATACATGAATCAATAATCAGAGTTTTTCCATCATCCTTTCAGAGGGCACGTTGCTGCTTCTGCTGCACCGACTATGCCGGTAAGATTCTGTATTCACTTTTTTTTTTTATTATTATCATTGATTTTTTGTTTCTGATGGAAAAAACGGTTCTGTGATTATGAAATGTTGGAGCTGTTAACCGACCGTGCCAGAAAGCTTGATGGTGTCTCCTGGTGGCCATGCGGGACACTGCACACTTTATTCTAAGTGCTGATTGCACTGCGGATTTGTTTTGCAGATGACTATGATGAGGAGGAGAAGAGTGCAGGAGGACAGAACGTCATTTATGATGAGAAAGAGGGCACCGTCTACAGCTACGCCTACTTCCATTTTGTCTTCTTCCTCGGCTCGCTCTACGTCATGATGACGGTCACGAACTGGTTCCAGTAAGTCGTTTCCCAGGAGGAAATTTATTACGTTCACTAACACTTTGAGACAACAAAGAGAAGAAAACCAGCTTCGGATAGTAGTTGTACAATCCGGATTTGTGCTTCCTTGGGTGTACAGGGTGGCCCAAAAGTTTTTTTTTTTTTTTTTTTAAAAACCAAACATATAATATAATATTGATGTCACGAAAACTTGGTACTTCGGTACCAAGTCAGTACCAACATTCTTAGAACGTGACGGTAATAGTTTTTTCTGCAGCAGTGTAGGTACCGTTGGCAATGAAGCAATTCTTCCGGAACTGAAGGGGGCAGCAAATACGCACAAGTGTTTTAGTCGGTCCAAAAATGTGTGTGTGCGTTGGCGGATTTAGGAGTGCACCTTAGCACTTAGTACTGTTTTATTAGTCCTCTCTCTCTCTCTCTTTCTCTCTCTCTCTCTCTCTCTCTCTCTTTCTCTCTCTTTCTCTCTTTCTCTCTCTCTCTTTGCCAGTGTTAGCTAGAGGAGGATGTCTTCCAGGAGTTTTTCATTTTATTATTTAAAAAAAAGTATTTTAATGTTTTTTAAACCACGCCCTGGTATCGAGTATCGTGTACTTTTGGTGGTATCGGTACCAGCTACTAGATTTTTGGTATCATGACCTCCCTATAATATAAGCTACGTATGAATAATATTGGAAGACGTTTTGCTAAAAAGTCTTAATTTCCCCCATATGTGGAGACTTTTGGGACACAAGTGTAGGCTTTACCGTACCTTCTTCCTGAAATGATGGAAAGACTGATTCCCTAACATGGTTCAAGCACTCCCAGCAAACATTGGGCTCTCTACAAACAGTACGTTTGCAAATCAGGAGCAGTAAATGATCTCTATGATGCTTGTTATTTGTTTGGCTCATTCAGAATCAGCACTGAGTAGCTGCTTTGACGTATTTTTTATAAACGTATCCTTTCATGTTTCCTCCTTGTAAGCATTTCAGTGATGCAAATGATCATGCTTGAGATATTAACGCCACTGAGCACTAGACAATGTCTATAGACCTCTAGATCAATGAGCAGTAGACCACTTTTTGCCCAGCGCTGTTGTAGTTGACTGGGAAAAGGTAGCGTTTCCCAATCAGGAGATCATTTGCGTTGTTCCAGCTCAAGTCTTACATACTTGGCTCGCCATTTCAGAGAACTGGACTAATCAACTAATGTTTCCAAGCATTGCAACTAAATAGTTAAATGGATTTGTTTACCAGCTCAATCCATTCACATATTTGAAATAGTTTTGGGTAGAGGAGTGGTTGTTGTTGGAAACCATTCCAATTAATATGAGAATGTCTAATCAATGTATTTGTGCATCAGTTTTTTTTTTATATGAATTAACTATGTATTTGAGCCGAGAAACGTTCTCTCGAATCACTGATCTTTCTTAAATGTCCGCCGTATTGTTCAGACGGTCGTGTTTCCTTGATTAATCAGTCCAAACCGGTTGTATATTTGAACAATGTGAGCTGATTTCCCGTGCGATCTGTGTTTCTTTGCAGTTATGACAATGCTAAGATCGAGAGGTTGTTGGAAGGGAGCTGGTCAGTGTTCTGGATCAAGATGGCGTCTTGTTGGGTTTGTCTCTTCCTCTACATGTGGACCCTGGTGGCCCCCATGCTCTTCCCAAAGAGGTTTGAAGCATAAAGACACATCCCGTCGATCCTACCAGTCAAACGTTCTGTAGATTTTATGTTACTGTTCCTTAAGAGTTCAACTGCCTGACACCTTAAATCGAGACCGATGGAGATCTGTCACTTCTATTAGTTTTGATGTCATTTTGAAGGAAAATGGAAACCAAGGTATGAAAGCAAAGCATTGCTCAGGCTCACTTCACGGTTACTGTATTGTGTGTTACATTTGCAGTTTTTGATAGATAAAGTATTCTATGCAAGTCAACCAAGAGCATGTGTTTAATTCCAACATTATGTATTTTTTTTTTAACGTTACCTTGTGTTTTGACTTTTGTGTTTATGTGACGTTTTTATTTTTGTACACAGTTCACACCAAAATAATAGATAGCTGTGAAGAACATTTATTTGACAGTGTATTAGCTATGTCTTAGCCTGATAGAATATAATGATTTTTGGGGAAAAACATTCCTGGAGCACTCTCCCTTTAATTTTAGGCTTGGAGAATTTTAAGCTTCTGAACAATGTAGCTCAGTAAAGAAAATGACTCCTACATATTGGAGTGGGGAGTTCATATTGGGGTGAGGGGGGGGCTGGGGGTAGGGGTAATCCGAAGGTTCTTGCAAATACAAGCTTAGAAGCTTAGTGGTGATGGTGGTGATCATCATTTAGTGCTGTGGTGTTTTGCTTTGTTTGTTTGTTTGTTTTTGTTTTGTTTTGTTTGCTTTTTCAACTTTTTATTTTTATTTTTTTAAATATTACATCCAAATGTGCCTTGGATGCTCTAAATTATTTGAACATATTAGAGCCATACTCATGCTCTAGACTTGCATTTACTCATCCCAGTGTAAATAAGATGCATTTCACACTACACTACATGTGTGACACTGCCATGTAAAGTCAGGTTAAAATGAAAATGCTCAAAATTGGTAAGCTTAGTCATTTTTGATCATTTGTAATAAGTCAGACATTGTTTATATAAGGACGTTGAAGTGTTTCTTAGTTTAAGCATACAGTTTAACAGTACCCTTTAATCTTCTGTTGCATCTGTTTTGTTTGTTTATGATGAAAAACATGTGTGAAACTAAATATGGAACTGGATTTCTTTTAAAAGTTCAAATGTGGTGTGTTTTGTTTTTTTTTTTTTGGGGGGGGGGGGGACCATTCTAAAATAATGACTTCTTTTGCTTTTCATTGAACACGCATGCAGCATGTTGGTTTGGATTTGAACATTGGCATTGCCTCTAACGATCAAAAAGGAAGTCTGTCACCTTGCGCTGTTTGCCTTCGACACGATCGTTAGATGCATCTCAAAATGCGAAAGGAGTCAACATGTGAACTTCTACCTTTTCAGAGGTGAAGCTACATAAACACTGTGTTCAGTATTTTCTCCTATCTAAGTGTAAACGAATCAAGGCTAAAGAGCAGGTTGAAGTTAAACATATATCGAGTCGTGTACGCGCTGCTTGTTTAATACTGCTTTTCAGTCTAGATTGTTGTTTTACATTTCGTCAAAGCGCGATTAAGGAGTTGCTGCATCAGTGCCATGACCACTTCGAGAGCTCTTTTAACCAAGAGCACGTTTTAGCGTTTAGTTTTCAAACCTCAGTTGTTACGAATGCTAAAAATGTACATGCAATTCCTGACTAACAATAAGCTGCGTGCAGACTTCTCTTTCTACATGTATATCTGTGATTTATATGGTGCTCTATATTGTCACATTGTGTCTAGATGTGAAAGATGAAGGTTAGAGCTTTGTAAAAAAAAAAAATAAAAATGTATCTGATTTGATTTATCGTCTAAAGAGGACCACTATACACGTTCACACTATTTACAATGCTGTAACTCTTCAAATTCCTGTGTTTCTATTAATTTTTTGCATGGCCGAAAGTTTGAGCTTTTCAACCGCAAAAAAAAAAATACATGTACATACGTTTACAAAAAAGATCCGACTTTCATTTTAAAATGCGCATTACGTTGTTTTCTTACTTGTTGAGTATTTTGAGATAATATTGTAAAGGACTCGAGCCTAACTGTGCAAGAGAAAACCTGTACTTTTGAGGTCATATGTTTGACCTTTAAATAAATAAAAGAGAAACTACAAAAAGAAACGTGTTCATTTTCTGTAGAAAGAGAAGGTGGCTTTTAATTGCGTTTTGGTACATCATGACAAGGAGCTGGTGTAGAAAAAGCTAGGGAAAGATTCCAGAACATTTTTGATGCTACCCAATCCTAATGAAATGACAAACTTGAACCATGTTTTCCCAGTTTTCGACCCATCCCATAATAAGCATTCACAGATTTACAAAAGAAGAAGGAAAAAAAAAAAAAAGTTGCTTGTTTTGAGGTTTAACAAAATTTGACATTCCCCTTTCATAGACCGCTCTAAACATGAATCTCTCCACAAACATTCGTTTTCCTCATACAGCATTTAAAACCCATAGACCCCTCACTTATTATTCAGTTATTCGTCTTAAAGCATCAGGAAGCGTTCTGAATGATTCATTATCGTTATTATTCACAGTGAAACTAATAGGAAAGTTGTGTATGAGAGTGGAGAATGCAAGTCGGGTCCCCGAGTCCTCATTAGTTACCGTCAGGCTTGCTGACTTTTCCATGTAACACTGAATGCATCCAATATGTGAGTAAAGCACAAAGAAGCATTTCTGCTCACTTGAATTCCACCTTCCATAGTCGACTCGTTTTGTGGAGACATAACGGCAGACTTTACCCCAAAATTCTTACAAAGCGACTGGTTTAATATGATACTCTTAAATAACTGGTCCATTTGAATCTTCCTTAATTATAATGTGATTTATTTAAATAACACTAACCAACCCATTGGATCCCCCCCCCGACCTCCACTCTGAATTATTGGGCATGTGGTTACTGTGTAGAATTGTCCTGTGTGTCCTCTTTCCTGAACGAGTCCTGTGCAACGTGCTCCTGGTAGTCTTCAGGGATCGTGTCTGTAAATGCAAAGCGTATTTAAAGAAGAATGAAACGTTCAGTTCCTTCAGGAAATCTGAGGTGGCGAAATCATCGAGAGCGGTTCGCTTACCGTTGCAGCGATATTTCAGATTGGACCAGATGATGTTTTCCTGGGAGAAGCAGAACACACCAAGACGGCCACCCCTCATGCTCGTGTCGATGACCATGCCGGAGTCTGCCACCATGCTGGCGCCTTCATAGAAACGGACCCTTTCCGAGCAAATCGACCATATGGTAAATAACATATCATTTCTAGCAAACGGTATGTAAAAGTTCTACAATGTGGGTCAGTCTCCTTTACGCTGTTACATAGGTCTTAAGGAACCAAGCGTAACAACACCACCAAAGATCATACGGAAATGACCCAGAATGGTATGAAGAGCAAAGCTGGGGATGATTTCTTTATAGCCTGGACCGATTCATTTCTGATATAATGCTTTGCTAAACCATAATGATTGCACTGTCGAGCTATGGATAGATGTTCCATTTTAGCCTTTCCAATTAATATCACAACCAGCCATCCACGGGAAAGAGCATTTTTAACATCAGCATGTTTGCGTTTTGGTATCAAGCCAGCTTTTTTGAAATTCAACACCATTTACAGCCTCTCCTTTCAGTGTTCCCTCCGAAGCCACGCCTCCAAAGCAGATGCAGAAGTGCTGCCCAGGCTAGAACACCTCAACGCTGGTTTAAGAGCACTGACCCTAAACACAAAAGCTTGGATTCTGGTTCGTTTGTTTTGATGTTTTTTTTTTAGTCTCTAATTTATAGAATCTGGGGCTTTTTTTTTTTTTTTCATTCGCGCAGCTATTTTATTGGTAGCTGCCATAAATATCAATACTACACCATTTTTTACTGACTTGAAAACCATTACGACCTTATACTTAATGGCTGAGCCGTCTCACCTGATGTATCCGACTTGAGGCCGATGCTGCAGGTTCCAGCGATATGAGACCTTGTCCTTCCAGCCTACGTTGCGAGGATCTTTCCACAGCAGCTGCACTTGATCCTTGGTGTTCCCCGTGTGCCACAGAGAATTCCTCAGAAACTCGCCAGGCCCCGTCTTGGATTTCACAGCCTCAATGCAAAAAGATGACACACTAAGCTAAATTACTCCCATTCATATTTACAAGCCAACTGGAAACGTATTTTGTACACTCCATCTTGTTTCTGCACGCCATTTAAGATCAGTCCTGAAGCTCTGATAATGATGATCATAAAGACTAATGACAACCACAGCAGCGTAATGATCATTACATTCTGTGTCAAAAGCTAATGAAAGGGAATAGTGATAGAAAGTTGTGGAACCTTGAGCTGGATGCCAGGTTCAGCCACGGCCCTGAAAGGCACAGCCTGCCAGTACGTCTGCTCTGTCTGCTTCCACATAACCACGTAGAAACTGGAAGAGTCCTGGTAGCCAAAGATGAATCCAGCGTAGTCATCGTCAGTCACAGTGTTCACATGGAAAGTTCCCTCGAAATCCACGCCACTGAAAGCCGTGTAACCTGAGAGGAGCATCATGAACCGTTCCAGTTAGATTATGACTAAACATCATAATCTACATCCACTAGCACCTTGATTTAAGATATTCTCCTTGTTCCATTTTACTTAATATAATTAATCCCTGCTGTGGTCCACGTCGTTCCTGTATTTGAATAACGTCATCCAGACCTACCCACTGCGAGTCCTGGATCGCTGTTCATCGTCTGAATGATCTCCATGCCCTGATTGAGGACGACCCAATTGGGGTCAATCTGAGCCTCGCCTTCTGGGTCCAACACCACAGTCTGATATGCTCTGAAGTCTGTCAGTGTGATCTCTGCATTCTC
The DNA here is from genome assembly GCA_012411365.1 of Ameiurus melas. Classification (NCBI taxonomy): domain Eukaryota; kingdom Metazoa; phylum Chordata; class Actinopteri; order Siluriformes; family Ictaluridae; genus Ameiurus; species Ameiurus melas. The sequence continues at coordinate 14,874,655 of CM022773.1, read as the reverse complement.
AGGACATGTGTCGATCTTGTCAATCACCCGGTCCTGGTCAAAGTCTCCAGTACATGCATCACCCACATTGTCATCTAGTCAGCATACAGAAAAACAGAACTAATGTATTGAGACAAAAGGTATCATGCAGGGTATACATATACATATACTATAAGCCATATTGTTACCGTCTTTATCTTCTTGGTCTGCATTGGGCACCAATCTGCAGTTGTCTTTATTATCTGGGATGCCATCGTTATCGTCATCATCATCACATTCGTCCCCAAGCCCATCCTTGTCCGTGTCTAACTGAGCGCTGTTCATGACTGTAGGGCAATTATCTTTGGTGTTCTGGTGTCCGTCCCCATCACTGCAATCACATTTAGTGTTAGGAATTGGTGGGTGAATTAGTAAATGGGCAAAAGTGAATTCGTGATATGGTAAATGTAAATACATTTACCTGTCACTGTTCGTATCGCACGTGTCTCCTACAAGGTCATCGTCGACATCTGACTAGAAGACCAAGCAACCACAGGCAGTGGGTATAACAACCAAGTGAAGTATTTCCCATTCTATTTTCAGCTATTCTAAAAAATAATTCCTATAACAATGTCTGATTTGGTCAAAAGGTACAGGTTGTTAAACAGTACCACCTAAAACAATGAAGACTACAGCAGGGTGTGTAGCTTTTTCCTACAAATCCCTTGACTTAATCTAGGCACTGCTGCTGTTATCATAAAGACTATGATGCACATACTGTGCTTCTTTTCAACACTTTTAATACTTTTGGTTCTGGAAGAGTTACGATTTAATCCCACTATTTGGTGTCACCCTGAAGAAGGTGGGTGAGTTATCTTCTGAGACTGGTTCCTCTCAAGCTTTCTTCCTCATGTCTTCTCGGGGAGTTTTTCCCTGTCCACTGCCGCGTCTTGCTCTAAACACTTTGAATCTAAATGTACATCTGGGACGTCATGCTTGATAGAGTGTGGCAAAATCGGTAGGACCAGAAGAGTTGCCTTGCCTTTTCTTCTGAATTTAGATCTTTCTAGCTGAACAGGTTTCCAAGACTATGTTATAAAGGCACTAGTTGAAACTACTCTTTCTGCAGAAGCGTCTGTGGGAAGGAGGTATATTGTACCTGGTTGGGGTTGGGCACATCAGGGCAGCTGTCACAAATATCTCCCACACCATCATTATCACCGTCCACTTGGTCACGGTTGGGAACTCTCTGGCAGTTATCCAAAATATTTTTCACGCCTGGTCATTAGAACAGAATGGAAATGATGGCCAACATGATTGAGTTAAAGTCATTACATAAACCCACAAACATGTACGTAAACACAGTTCGATGTGAATGACCTTTCCTATATACCCTAAAATAAATGAACGGTGCAAATGGACTCCCTTATTTAAGAATTTTGGTATGCGCAACACAATAATGCCTTTGTGTATGTGTTGCATATTCCGAGCCATGTGTCACAAGATGGCAGTGTTTCCATTAGACTCTTGCAAAATAGTTTCCACTGGTCGTTAGCTCCTGGCTAGGTTTCACGGTGGAAATGTGGTTTTGCCCACAGAGACATGACCAGCATGTGAAAGATCGAGTCAAGTGTCTGGAGTCATGCCTTTATAACATTATAACATTATAAATGTCAAGCTCTGCCTGGGCTTTTTTTTTTTTTAAATGTCTCATACTGGAACATATCACTGTGCATTAAAGGAGCATTATCGATAGGGTACTTCAAAAGGAATTGACAGCAAGTATGCCCTTCAGGCCAACTGAAAACCTAATAAGGAGCCCCTTTGAAAAAGAGGTGTTTCTAATTGGTGCTCTGAAGTATACAGGGGCACTGTTCTTCTTTTTCCATCCAAAAATGACAAGGAAGTGCAAATCTGTACAAAAACAGGCTGATAGATAGCTAGATAGATATTATAAAACACCACTTCTGGGTCTGAAAGAAAACAAATGTGATCAAATGAGAGAGAAAAAATGAGAGAGAGAAAACGAGCGAGAGAGAGAGGTGTGTGTTTCAGTAGCAGCCTGTGAAAACCCTTCACATGCTCAAATGTCGTCTCAGAAATGTTCTACACTGGATAGTTCTGAAAACGACAGGCTAGAAAACTAGAAGTAAAAGTATAGCAGAGTTATTAAGTCCCCTTAATGCGAAAAAGGTAAAAAATTCAAGACTTATTTCCATTTCCATTGAAAGACGCCCCACCTAGCTGTGTATTTATAATCCAATCTATTTATGGGGGAAACCGGGCTTAATTTTACAAAAGGAAATTCTCACTTTTCAGCATCATCCACATCACTCTTTGTCTCGTCACCTGAGGTGAAAATCTCTCAGCATTCAAACACGAGCCTTTTTATTAGGTTATTTATTCATGTTCACGTGCTCTTCTCTGTTTTGATGATGATGTGACAGCAAAAGGAGGTTTGGACCGGACGTTTGCGGACATTTTCAGAGCTGGTATCTGATTATAAATGATATTGATTGAGCTTATTTCTTTTTTTGCTTTGGCACTTGATAATATCGTGACATTCACTGTACGAAAACAAAATCACACGTGGGAGCTAGTGAGGTTTTAGACCTCTTTAGTTCGACTGTGCATTTACACCCATGTTTGTTCAACTGGTTCCTTAAAGAGGCTGCTACACATTTTTGGCATCTCTACCCACAGTATAGAGCTTTTTTTTTTCTTTTTCTTGAGTTTTTAAACAAATTAATATTACAACCTATGACTTCCAAGCAGATGGCAGAATCCCTCATTATCTGATATCTTAATAACCTTTCTAAATATGCCTCAGATCACAGTGTGCAGCTTTATTACCATCGCCATCCATGTCATCATCACAGTCATCTCCGAGTCCATCCTGGTCTGTGTCCCGCTGGTCTGGGTTATTTACTTTTAGGCAGTTGTCACATGCGTCACCATGAGGATCTTCATCACTGTTCTTCTGGTTTATGTTTGGGATCAACCAGCAGTTGTCCTGTTTTTGGGGTTTTATTTTTTTAAATGACAGATGTATAAGTTACGTTATTTAAAGTCTAAAAATCTGCTGATTTAGGATGAGCTGATTCCTGTTCTATACCTTCTCATTGAGGATTCCATCGCTGTCTGCATCTTCATCGCAGGCATCACCATGTCCATCGCCATCTGCGTCTTCCTGGCCTGAATTCGGTACAAACATGCAGTTGTCCTGGAAGCGACATGCATGTGATCAATCATTCACATAGAAGTAACTGAAGATGAAGAAAAGCCCCTGTGGTCATATAAACACGTGTGAAGTAGTAGGAAATGAAGAATGGTAAATATGGGTCACCTTTTTGCAGTATGTATCCTGGCATGGAAGCTTTTTGTCAGGGTATGCATCGATGTCCGTGTCCTTCCCGCAAACGTCACCGTTACCGGCCCAGCCGATGTTGCACTGATTGAGGTAGAAGGTATTTATTACAAGATGCCTGCTCGAACCCAGGCTACACCACAACACTTGCGCTTACTATATCTGAACATCTCACCACACAGCTGATGCTTCCATCTCTCTCCACAATACACTCGGCGTTGACATCGCAGGGGTTGCGCTGACCGTTCCCACACAGCCTGGTAGCGAGAGCAGCAGGATCAACTGGATCAGATCCAGAATCCTGAGGTCCAGAGGTCTGCTTGCAACCACTTGTCGGGTCTCCAGTGAAACCAGGCTTACACTCTCCACAGTAGAACGAACCCTAAAAGTGGCTTGTTTAATTTATTAACACTGTGTGCAGGGGGCAAGCAAAATATAGACAGAATCATGATCAGTGAGAACATTTATTAATATCTTACCATTGTATTGTGGCAAAAGGAATTCGGAGCGCAGCCTCCATTGTCCATACTTTGACACTCGTCTATATCATTACAGACCTGATACATAGAGATTTTGGTAATGTTCCAACATGAGCCACAATAAACAGTGAATTGAATCTAAACTAATTGAACAAATAACTGAAAACTAAAAAAAAGAACTCAGTTGAATATTACATGTGTAATGGGGGACTTCCAAGGGCATCGATTAGATCCAAGAGGGGAACCTCCAAAGTAAAAATTCATCGTGAAGGGGGTTTAAGGGAGTCCAAATTTCCAAAATGATAGGTACTATTGACCACTAAGAACTCTAAGTGGTCCTTTGGTTTGGTCACTGATGGGTTTTCAAAAAAGGTTTCTCATGAACCATTAATCTTCCAAAGTACGTAAAGGAGCATTCTATCCAGTGTTGTAATTCAAGGTGACTAAATATATCTTGTTTCATCTTAAAAGTTGTTCATCACTCATCCAACGGCCTCAGCTGCGAAATGATAAATTGCCTGCCTTGCTTCACCGCTACAAGCCAATCATAAATATCCTAGAGGATCGAGAGCATTACAGACAAGTGTAATGAGCAATTAGACAGCAACAATTTCCTCACCTGCTTACGGAACTGGGTGTTGCCCGCACCCTGCAACTCTGGCCCACTGTACCCTCTGGGGCATGTCTCACACCGGAACCCTGGGACTGTGTTAATGCATCGCACACCAGGGAAACACGGGTTGAACTGACACTATAAGCACACAAATCACAACACAGCAACAACAAAAAAAAATATCTCTCCAGATTTCCATTTCATAATACCATGCCAGCCTTTGAATGACTGGGTTTGGAAATGATTTGCTCTCACGGTGAGAGATTACCTCAATCGTTCCTTAAATCTCTTTTCAATCCACATTGTTCCACTCAAACAATGACTGTCTGAGTGAAATGCAAATAAAATCTTGATAAAGTGCTTTTACACACTGGTTTTATTGAAGCATTTGTTTATCCTACTAAAGCAGAGCCCTGAGAGCTAGCCTGTGTGTAATGGAAAGAACAGTAAATCGCCTTTTGATCACGTACGCCTCTACGAGAGAGTGTACCACGGCTGCATTGCTCTCCCCATCTGTTTGCACTATGGATTTGATTTGATATATTTGTGGATAATAGAGTACACCCACAATGCCATTATCTGTATATGTATCTGTGTAGTACTCCAGATTTCCATATTTGTATTTGTAATTAAAACCTGAGTAGGTGTGGCCTAAACCAGAACTGTTTGTGGTTGGTTTGTTTTTTTAAAATACAGTTGTGTGCAGTTTTAGGTTTTTTTTTTGTACCTACCTGTGATATTTTAAAAGATTTGACCAGATAACAGTC